>JANAVB010020999.1:4638254-5187277 GCA_029216955.1 Iris pallida
GAGGCGAAGACGCGTAGGGCCAGTGCGGGGAGTCCGTGGGCGGCGAGGCTCGAGACGGCGGCAGTCCAAGAGACGACGGGGTTGGGCCGGAATCCGAGGAGGAGGGCGTGTGCGTGGAGCGACCTGGTGGCGGCGGCGGCGGTGGTGGTGTTGAGCAATGAAGAGAAGGTGTGGGTGTCAGGAGGGCGGCGGCGACGGTGGTGGTGTTGAGCAAGGAAGAGAAGGTGTGAGAGTCGGGAGGGACGCGGCGGTGGAGCATTTGGGAGTAGATGGAGAGTGGGTCGGCAGAGATGGCGATGGAGGTGTTGAAGGAGAAGGGGTTGGGGTTGGTCATGGCAGAGAAGAGGGAGGCGGCGAAGGAAGGGTCGGCATCGGCGGCACGGTAGAGGAGGCTGCTTGTGACGAAGGGGTTGCGGAAGAGGCCGGCGGCGACGGCGTGGGCGAGAATGAAATGGAGGCGGCGGAGGGAAGGACGGTGCAAGAGGAGCTGGAGGCGGGGGTGCCGTTGGAACAACCGGTTTCTCCGCACCCAACATGAGATCTCCTCCTCTCTTATAGAGAGAGGGACAATTTAGTCCTTTCATCATCGTTGAACCAAAGTACATGGGTCGGACCAAAAACTCACTGTGCTTTATATTATAGATAAATGGAGAGACCATCGTCTACAGTGAGGTATTACAACAAGCGGGTCTTGAAGCTCAAACCTGCTCATCCAACATAACATTAAGTATAAGATAGAAGTAGCATTTGATGTATTAGAAGTGAAACAAGTTATTGAACTGAATGTCTAGAACTAGTTCTGCTCTCATTTCTCTTTGATTATTCTTCAGTTTGTTTGTCTACCTCCTCTATTTCTCTCCAGTGCCTTAATCTGCTTGCAGCATTAGATGCCTGAAATCCGTAGATGTAGTTGTATAAGCTACGATCCATATTTGAAGTAGTGTTTCGGGTTCCCCAATACAAGCACATTTAAGGCAATTCAAACATTAGGTAACCAAGTATGCCACTTACTAATGGCAAACAATATGTGTAAGCTATTATATGGAGAAGGACAGCAAAAAATACAAATTGAAACAAAATTATTAGGTATTAAGCATAAGAAACCATAAATGTAAATAAGCTTGTGGTTAACTACAAACTTGATAGCTCCTAACTATGAATGTTAAGAACAACTAGCAACTTGTCAATGTTATATGAGAGATTAGTTCGAAAGTTTTTGCTTCACTATCTTTAGGTCATTACATAGAAAATATGTAGTCTAGATACCTTGAGCCTCTTATTTACCTCTTTATTCCAATCTGTTCGATAGGTCATCCAAATTAGGGTCAATGTTTGGGCCGCGGTGCCAGACAACATTCCATACCATATGCCCTGAAGATACAGCCAGAGGAAGCTTAAGACATATAGCTGTGAAATGAATACAAATATGACTCTGAATAATTGCTTTTCAGTTAGTTACTTTTGGGAATGTCATCCATTTTGACTCGTCATACAGATGAATGCATTTTCCTATAGCAAATCGTATTCTCTTGCATTCTCGCCTAGACATTTTGTAGTCAAAAAGGTTGCACGAGGATAAGTTGCAATAAAAAAGGTTGGCAGGTGTATCTACCCGTCAATTGACCATCTAGGTTTTACGGCATGACCCTCATATGAGGTACTTGGCTAGGAATTTGGCAACGATGAGATATAGAGGGTTTTTGTCGATTCAGACTTTCGTATCCTCCATGGTAGACCGACCCCATTCCAATGGGAAGCTTGGAAGATGATGAACTAGTGGCTCCATGTTTACTTGTGAATGACTTCTAAACGATAATGCATATACTACGAACAAGGGAGAGAAGGGCAAGATACTATACCTTTACGCCAAAGTCAAGCTTATAACCCATGAGAATGCCCAAGGGAAGGCCAAACACATACAAGCAAGCAATGTTCACATATGCAACCAATGTTTGCCAGCCAGCCCCAACTGCTATGCCTGTTTCAATAGGTTAAGTATGAAAGTAAATAACATCATACACAGCATTACCTAAGAGAGGTTATCACCTGATAAAAAGGCAAGAAGAGATTATCTCAACCAGTACTAATTGTACGATGTTCATGAACAGGACTAGATTGCAAAAAATGTATAAAAGTAAACAACAAACGCAAATCCAGTCTGCAATAATTACCTAGACTTATTTTTCGGTGCAACAAACTCATCGTAACATACTAGTGGAAAGAAAAAATTGAGGGTTTACTGCACCTGAAAGAACAGGTTGCACATCGTTCAGGATGATTGAAGCTACAAGCAAGGGAGTGAGTGCCCGAACTTTGTCTTTAACGTCGCTGTTGTTGGTAAATGCAGTAGCATACTGCTTTCTTGAAATTATCAGAACCAACGACAGGATGGTGCCTGTCAAGAATGCGTATGCAACAACCACCACAACTGAGAATTTTGCAGTCCTTGGATGATCCGCTCCGAGTTCATTAGACACCCTTACACTGCATAATTAGGAAGCCAACTAATTTATTGTCCATTCAAGAAGCTTAGGATCTAATGGAAGGCACAATTAATCTGACCTTGCAGCGACATTGAATCCAACAGCAACCGTAATTGTCCAGAACAAAATATTCATACTGTTACAAGTGAATCACGATTTCAATTCTTGAGCAATAATTAAGTCAAGGTATTTGTTAACGGAATATATATATGGAAGCAATGCACTGAAAGCTTTTTTCCTTGTTCCATTACAACCTATGTATCACATATATACTTATGTAAGTATATTAAAGCTATAGTCATATGTATGTACATATAGATCGAGAAATACAACAACTGTAGACACCAAACATTTCAGTAATACAGTCAAGATTGAGCGGACGGCTCAGAAAGAACTCATTTACTTCCTCAAACCCCAGCCTCGGATTCATCTCAACCAGATTCAGCCGACAGGTGATTCCAACTTCGGAGGTCTTTCATCAACCCATCGACCCTCAAAGACGGCATGCAATAACTAATTTTCAGTCAAGATTGGTTTTATGTAAACAAATAGTAATTTGCTGATATCTATTATACGGACCGGTAAGGTTTATGTCAATGTGAGGTAATATTTCAGATATAATCTTGATTAGTATGATATGTAATGACTTGTGAATCGGTATGTTTGGTTTCAATGAATGAGGATAGCCGAGATGAACTGGTATTAGATTTCTCATGCTGAAATTATACGACGAGCCATATATGCTAGATATTTCATATGAACTTCAAGTAATTGATCGAGGAAGATAAATTTTACTTTGCATTTTTATAACTTTGTTTCCTTAAGTATCACAATGATCTCGACAGGAATATTAAAAAAAAAAACACTAGTACTTTCTTAAAGTTATTCCATCAATTGATAAAAATGAGGAGGGTCTAAAATTAAAATCATCGAGGCATCAACCTACCATATCGACAAGCCATCCAGCGATACTGTAGGGTTCTTAAGATGCCCTGCAAAAAGTAATAATGCCATGAAGTACCACATCTCCAAGCTGCAAGAGAAAAATCAAAAGTCCGTTTCCGTACTTTAGCTACTGCATTAATCGAATATATGCAGGTATTAAACATCGATATGGTAGTTTTCAAAATAGCCTACTTTTATTTATGTATCAAATTTTCTGTAGACAAATTTGTGATTCAACAAAATATTCCTCACCAAAGTGTTATGAAACTCACAAAAATATAGTTCGCACTATCGGCCGATACCGATTCGATACGGCCGATACAGATACGGTTTGGTATGTCCCGATCCGATACCGACCGATACCCGATACCCGATACTGACCGATACCGACATTGGGGGTCTTTTTCTTCGGTCAATTCGGCAAAGAAAATTAAAGAAAAAAGACTAGTCAACAAGGGTGTAAAAACATAGAAATGTTATAAAAACATGTAAAAGAAGAAAACTTATCTATGGTATGTAACTCAATTGGTAAGGGTGACTACTATTTTATTCAATTTCAAAACTACTAAGAAACAATAATGAAAATATTAAAATTATGCCTAAATGTATAAAATATATTTTCTAAAATGTTAATAATTTATTAATAATTATTTGTTTTTTGATACCAAAAAACCTGATACTCCAATCCGAAATCTCCGATACTGCCGATACCGCCGATCCCGATACTCATAGGAGTGGTCCGATACCGATACTTTGAACCTTGCACAAAATATTGCTCACCAAAGCATTACGGCTGAAGCAACAGAAAGGCGGAAAAATCCCCAAAGGCTGTGAAACGCCTTCCATGAGAATCCAGTCCAAGCCTTCCCGCACGCACCTCCCAATATGTAACTCATCTGAGCCGCCACGATGAGCAGATACGAGGCGTTCAGCGCGACCGCAGCCCCCCTCAGCCCCCAGCCCAGCCGCAGTATCAGCAGCCAGCTGAAGAGCGCGTGCGAGCCCAGCACCGCCGCTCCTGCCGCCGCCATGACCCCCGTCCTGCTCTGGGACAGCAGGTAGTTGGTGGTGGGGAAGTACAGGGCGTTTGTGAACAGCTGGGGGATCATGTACAGCGAGAGCCTTCCGGCCGCACTTGCGACCTCTTCCGACAGGCCGAGGAGCCGAAAGAGGGCCCCGGAGAAGACGTAGAGAGGGACCAGCAGGAGGGAGGTGGCGTTGAGGATCAGCCAGGAGCGCTGCAGACACAAGCCCATCGTGTCTAGCTGCCCTGCGCCGAATGCCTGCCCGCATAGTGTTTCCAGTGCACTCCCCATGCCTAGCTGCATGCGCCACAGAAGTTACATAAGTTGCAGTCTAGGATTAATTGCATTAATTATACGGACCACTCGTGCTTTAAAACTAATTATACGGACACATCCTATAGTTTCTATTTTCTATAGAAACTAATAACACTGACCATCCTACGGTTAATAAAATTTATAAAGGAAAGGGGACGTCTGTGTAATTATTTTTCGGAATAAGAGTAGTCCATGTAATACTCATGAAACACAGGAGAGGTCAGTGTAATTAACCCTGCAGTCTATTATGCTACACTGCACACTTAAACCAAACAACAGGGCACTAGCATGGCTATAAACAAAGTTACGATACTTATTTCTTTGCGGGAGTTAATTCAAACCTATGTTGCACTGACACGGTGTGCCCTGTTGCATTTGCGAGTGTCCGACACGTATTCGTGGAGTATTCCGATACATGTTTGACACGGCCCATGCTCAACAGACCTAAGACTCATTCTTTGATGGAATAAATTATGATTCTAGGAAATTAGTGGATAATATGTAGTACTATCAAGGGCGGAGTCCGTGGTGGGTTGGGGTGCGCTCTAGCCCACCCATTTTTTTTTTCTTTTCTATATACGAAGTCCTCGATACTACCATACATGTCCATGGGTCAGAAACCATTAAAGCCCCGCTCGGCCTAATCTTCGATGACATCAAGACGACTTATTACAGTGACATCGAACCGGAAAGCATCATTCCTTATAATGTGAGGGTTGAACTAATGGTGGACGTGCGGGTGATTGGAAAAATATCATATTGTCAATGGAGAAGACTGGAGAGATCCCGGTTCCTTGCAAGCATGCAGTGGACTTGCAGAAGATCAAGCTTCGATTGCTTCTCATTCGAAGAGACGAGTGCGACACCGCCTGAATGTGGACAACAAGAACGATTTTGACCTCAGGCTCAACACGCTCGAGTACGAGGTGTGGCTGGCAGAAGTGAGAATAGGTGATAGGGAAGAAGGGGAATGGGATTGTGGAGATTCCAATATCATTTAGACCCAAGAATTTTGGATAGACATTGGGAGACATAATAAGAGGAGGAAAGGGGACAGGCTACTCCTTGAAGGGTTGTTTGGATGTTGACACGTCGTTAGGCCCGACGAAGTTGCCACTCAACAGAAAATGCAAAAGCACACAGGCAAACAAAGCCGACAACACAGTTCTACATTGACCAGATACGGTACGGTATGGACACGATAATATATGGACACGAGGATGCTAACACAATATAATCTAAAACCATGAGTACTAAGCAGGGGACAAGAACTCTGCACTATCAGGAACTCTGCACAATATAAGCAGGGAGCAGGAACTCTGCACAATATAATATATGGACACGAGGATACTAACACAATATAATCTAAATCCGGTTGCGGTGGAATTTTGATGGAGGTGAGGGGGAGAAGAAAAGCAGGAGACAACTCTACACTGTCAGAGTTCCCCACCTCTTCTCTAGTTCCTCCTTCCATCCAAACGTGGCAGCTGTGTTCACCTCCGATGAACAGTGACAAAAACTCTACTTTTCACCTCACTTTCACTCCACTCCCCCAATACCAAACAGCCCTAGGTAACAAATTAAGTATATATTACCAGTAGTCCGAAAGAGAAGGAAGTGATGATATTGTTTTGGAGCAAGAAGGCGGCGAGCTCGTGCGCGTTAAGGTGGCCAACGAACATCTGGGTGACACTGGACAGCGAGAAGTGGCATACGGAGATGAAGATGGCCGGGCCCGCTAGGCACCAGACTCTCTTCGACTCCACTTTGAACTGCTTGCAAAAGTCCCTAGATCCTCTCATGGCACCCATGTCTCCTCCGGTTTCTCCACTACTCGTCGTCGACGACGACGACGATATCGCCATGCTCTCTCTCTCTCTCTCTCCCTTACAGCTGGGCCAGTGTCAAATTATGTAGAGAGAAAGAAAGAGTTGTGACATTGTGAGAAGAAAATGTGAAATGATTCAAACCGTTTCTTTATTTTACAATGAAACTCATCAACTATACATATCAAAATGGAGGAATATCAGCAAGTTGACAGGCTGAGGCTGTTGGAGTTCAATTATTTTAGGTTGCGTTTCCTAGAAGGAAATGTTTTTTAAATAAAGGTACCTGACCTGGTTCCCTCCAAAAACAGGTTTACTTCAGTAGGCTGGAGGTATATGGATTGGGTAACTGTTATATTATATAGTTAAAATGCTTGTTGGTGGTGGTATTTGAATATTGAACCTGTCTTTTGAATCGGAAATGATATTTTTTGCCTGCCTCCAGGGGGTGACCTCACCGGTCATGCCCACTTGGCGGTCAGCCATTGGCCCCCTGATAGCATAGGCACACCCCGAGCGGCCGAGCCAGGGAACCAATGGCTGCACGTCACGTTGCTGCAGGCCGGCATGGTCACCTCTAGGGACGGACAACATAGCAACGTCCCTTTTGAATATCAGTCTACCATCATAAAACCAAACAAGGTCCGCACTATCTATAATTTCCTAGTATCAGGATCGACAGAATCGGAATATGTATCAAAAAATAAATAACTATTAATACATTATTAAAATTTTAGGAAAAAAAAAGTTTACATATTTAGATATAATTTTAAGTATTTTTAGATTATTTTTTAGTAATTTTGGAATTAAATGAAATAGTAGTCAACATTGTCAATTGGTTTACAAACAAATTTTTTTTTCTTTTACATGCTTTTATAACTTTACTATATTTTTACACACTTGTTGATTGATCTTTTTCATTCAATTTAAAAGGACCCCCGATGTCGGTATCAGTATCGATATCGAACCAGGACATGTCAAATCGTATCGATATCGATGGTATCAAATCGGCATCGGCCGATACTGCAAAGTATCTTACCAACATTACTACAACAAGCTTGTATAAATACTTAGCCAACTATATGCACCACATTATGGATGAAGAATGCCATATGATCTTACATTATTTCTAGGCATATAAAATTTAGTTTGAATCCCAGTGGGAGCGATTCCGGAAACTAATTATCCTTTCTTCAATATATATATATATATATATATATATATATATATATATATATATATATATATTAATATATATATATATATATATATATATATATATATATATATATATATTTTTTGAAAAAAGGGTAAATTTTATTCCAATCATCGCAATAAGGTTACAACATAGAGATACAATCCCAACTCAGGGGGACATTACTAGTACATCCGACTCAATGTTATGAAGGATGCCCACCAGTGGGGTGGACAGTCCCTCATAAATGCGCCGGTTCCTCTCCCTCCAGACATGCCAAACTGATGCAGCAAGCCTCAATCTAGCACGTCTTGCCCAACTCTGCCCCCGGCCCCTGCCATCTCCAATCTACTGAAGGATTTCTCTGAAGTCACGCTCCCTTCCAACCCCTCCCAAGTATCTCCGGCTCTGCTCTGCCCAGATGCTCCACGCCACTTGGCACTGAAAGAACAGGTGCCCAAGAGAGGCAAAACTACAGGATAAATATGAAGTAAAATTCAGTAAATAATTTATAGTCTCGTAGGAACTTGGAGATTGATACCTAAGGATAAACGACATAGCCAAAAGGTACAAGGGTTTTAAAGCATAACCTTTCCTAGAATATAACAACTTTATGTTGTGTTTGATCGAGGAAAACACTTCTGTACAAGTATCAGAGTTCAAATAACATACCAGAACCCAGTCAGATCCATTTGAACCCTGCCAAAAACCTGGAAAAGAAAAACTGATGATTTGCACATCAGCGTCTACACCACACCAAGCCCCCCAGGCCAGTTGAGATTGTTTTATTATGGTAATAGCATTTTCATACTTGAGCAATCCCAATTTCAAATGCAAAATACATCATCCTCAGTCATCAACATCTAACCTCCTTTGCTGCAAAAAAAACCATCTAACCTTCCACAACAGACAAAAGTTTCATATTGATATAGTATATATCATAGGGGAGGATTGCGAGGGGATAAAGTCAACAGTTTTGAGAAATAGAAAATAAGAGTACGACAGTACAGCAGGAATGTTGCACTCATTAAACACGCATCAATGGAGTATCTTAAATTCATAGGAGCTAGAATACAGTGCTTTAGTCATCTAGGTTTACAAGAGAGAAGGTTCTCATAAAGAAGCTGCTGGCAAAGAGCATGGAGAATGGTAGGCCTCATTGAGCATCTTCGATTTCTTCATCCTCTGGCACTCCTCGAAGGTACAAAACATTATTGCATCTGTGAGCAAGAATAATGGAGAATTAGACCCAATAGAATAGCTCAAATTGAGATTCAAAGAGAGGCTTTCACCCTACAACCTGGTACCATTTAGTGTGCCTAAAGAGCATTTTATATATCTGTTTCACTTAACACACTGGACTTCTTCAAGAAGTTTAATTACATACAAATTTTGGACAGGCCACAAATATCCTCTACATGAAGTTCATTCCAATTTTGTCCTACAAAAACACTGAAATAATCTTATCATTTCTTAAGTCTTGTTTTACATCTGAAACCAACACCAACTTAATTCCGAGAGGATCTCTACAAGGTTTTGGTAAATGATTGCAACCTCCATTCTGTGCGGGACCCATCCAGCTGGTGTGATAATCACAATATTGCAGTGAATCTGATTGAAAAGTTGGATAGAGCAATTCTCAATGTTAGATAATATGATTATATTAGGGATCCTATCATCTAAAGCAGCCTGGGATGAGATCAGATCATAACCTGCTAACCGTGCAGTATAGTTTTGAGGCTTGACATCAAAGAGGAAGGTCATTTTCCAAAATTACCTACTCTAGAACGCAGATTTCTAACAAGTCGTTGAACATAAAAAACCCATTGTTAGATTCATATGATTATATTAGGGATCCTATCCTCTAAAGCAGCCCGGGATGAGATCAGATCATAACCTGCTAACCGTGCAGTATAGTTTGAGGCTTGACATCAAAGAGGAAGGTCATTTTCCAAAATTACCTACTCTAGAACGCAGATTTCTAATAAATTGTTGAACATAAAAAACCCATTGCAGCCACTTGCCATCTCTCGGAACTGTTATCCTAAGTGACATCTCAAATGATGGAGCTCAGAAAATATAGGAGATATTAATAACCGCATACAAAGAAACTAGCATGACTGGTAGGTTACAAGAAGAATGATGAAAATAGTTCATTAGAACCAAGCAATTGAAATCATCTGAAAAGGTTGATCTTATGTATTAAACAACTTAAAATAAACAAATGATGTGGAAATATATGACTACAAATTGATGCATGTTCTGGAGATGACAAAACTTCCTTTCTAAATCAAAGTAAGATGAAGGAGATGATCTTTTGAGCTGAATGAAAAATATGGCAACTTCACTCGAGATGTTTGGCAATTGGTACATATTGGTAGCCAAACTGAGTGAATCCTGGAAGGTTCCTCATTCAGATCCTCCAAGTATTACAGCACAAGACATTCTTCTTCACGCAACGGTTCACAGGTACAATTCAACTCATACTGCTCTGCTTACGATGGAAGAAATACAGAGGGAACTGATCAAGAAAGTTCTAAACAAGGTTTGCAGTTTTGGTATGGGTTTCAGACCCTTCTTACAAGAATCAGTATCAGCTGTTTAGACAGTTTCAAGTGGGTTCAAATCTTAATTTCGGAAAGGAAAAATGAATAAGAAATTATTTTAAAAACTAGAATGCATTTAGGCAGAATCTTATGTATTATTTTTTGTTCATGTTAGTTTCAATGGTATAATATTCAACCTTTTTGATTATTCACCGCAACACACATTGTTGTTTATTTTGTTTTTAATAAAGTACTGCCCATAGTTTGAGTATTGGCCAATACCAATACGCTTTGGCATGTACCGATCCGATACCCACCAATATCTGATATTGACCGATACCGACGTTGAGCGTCTCTTTTTCGGTCAATTCGGCAAAAAAAAAAAAAGAACGAATAAGACCAATCAACTAGGGTGTAAAGGCATAGTAAAGTTGTAAAAGCATGTAAAAGAAGAACTTATTTATTGCATGTTAACCAATCGGAATGGTGACTACTATTTCATTCAATTTCAAAACTGCTAAGAAACAACACTGGAAATACTTAAAATTATGCCCAAATGTATAGAATATATTTGCTTTCCGATACCAAAAAATTCGATACTCAGATCCGAAACTGCCGATAGTGATACTCATAGGAATTGTCTGATACCGATCCCGATACAGCAAAAACCTTTACTACTGCCACAATAGATAGTTCTAAAATTTGTGAATTTGTAGTATACAACTATGACAAATGGTAATGGTTATATTATGTTGATAAGGAATTTTATCGACACACTTGAGCATATTGTGTTGATCCTCAGTGCAATAAATCATTGTCGACAATGCTTCTTGTCGTACTTCTATTTTCTTTTTAACGTTTTTCTTTGTTGAATTAAGAGCCACATTTTTGGTATCGTTTATGCCAAAAGCAATATGATATTGCTGATATGTATCGCCGATACTGCAAATCTTGGTTCCAAATACAGACGGAAGAATCAAGCAAGATGCTAGGCAATAATTTGTGGATCTCGGTCTATAGGCTAAATATAACACCCAATTGCAAAGGTGATATGGGCACCAACTCATGGGCTCTACTTTGTCCTAGATATTTCATTGCACAACAAGGTTGATTCAACGTTAGATCCGGCGAATCCACTCTACTCTGGTACAAATAGATGGGGGGAAAGGACTGAGATATCCACTCAAAATTTAAAATCAGAAAAAGGAATTGATCGTAATTTGGAACCTGTTCTTTCCATGACCCCTCTTAGCTGAGATTTTTTTATTTATAAGACAAATATGTAAGAGACAGACTTTGTAACAGAAGTGGAAGATAAGAGATGCAAAGATGACAACCAATAGCCATATGTTCATAATTAATCAAACAGATGGGTCAGGTTCTTGTTCAAGATTATCCAATCTGGACGGCATCAGCCAACAGTATATATTTAGATAATTATAGATACATCACATTTTGTAAGATATCATGTGGATTGACAATTGGTAGTTGATAAATCAGAATTCCATATGGATAAAAAATCCATAGATTTCATTACACATGCATTGCTTCATAAAGAAATGGTCCCATAATAAATTGTCAACCAAATAATTATTTTCATCAATGGGGTTATCCAGGCAAACAACTATATCCACGGTGCAACTCCTAGTGAATGTAATCCGCTTAGCATCTATTCTTTACATGTTCTATAATACACAAATGGGAAGAACTGCAATCTGGACTGGAACTCCTCTATTGTTGCATGGAGGTAAACATCAGAATCAGATGTAGATTGCCGTCACACAAAAACAAGGAGAAAGGAATAAATGGCAATTGGTTACAATTCATACAATATGTGACCTCCTATGGATTATCAATTATCCGGCATCATCAAAATGTTGTCTTTATTCATGAAGAATATCACAACACAGTTAACAAAAAGTCCCAAAGCTTGGGAGAGTGGAGTTCCTCCTTACTGAGACCCTGAGAGGCTGACCTTGTACTTGGAGAGAGCATATTGATTAATAGAGAATTAATTGAGTAGTGTTCACAAAGGCAGTGGAGAATAATAGGGCGATGAACCAGAGGTTAGACAACCAATGATTGGGACCTTTGGTAGGAGAAAGAAGGACCTTGGTTAAAAACCCAGGTGCAGTAAAACTGGCCCTTATTCTTAAAAAGGTGACACATTTGTCTATGAAGCATGCATACCACATCACATGCTGAAATTTTACACCTAGACTGAAATAAGATACTTAATGGAGGAAGATATATGATGAGACCTATGATGTCTAATAACTCATGAAGTTATACTGCTAATCAGTAGGATGTATGATCATTCATCTACTACCATCAGGAAACAACTGGATCATAATTCCGTTGAAATGGTCCGCCGATAACTTTGCAAGCATCATTACAAACATCGTCAATGAAAGTAATAGACGATGGTGGGAGAGACACTTGATCATTTACGAAAGTGCAGGGTCGACTGCTGCATATATAAGTTTCAAAATATGATATATAACTCCAAATAAAACTCAATATTTTACTACTAGCGACAGAAAACCTTTATCCAAAAATAAATAAAAAAAATCATTGCACTTTTATCATCTTGCCAATAAAGAGATGTGTAGAACAATGGATAAGGTTGAATGTCAACCACAAGACCGGTGTCTATTGTTTAAGATCATGCAGGTTTGCACGTCTTAGTCAGCAAAAAGTTTTGGTTTGACCTTCCAGTTATATATTTTTTTCATGGTAAGGACGCTATAAACCGTTTTGGAATTCTTCTATACCAGTTGTACAGGGTTCTCTTTCTAATTCAGATATTATATTACTCTTTCTTTTTCTTATAACATGAAAAAGGTTTGAGTTTTATTTTTCTCCAAAGCAGAACCAAAAAAAAGAGAATAAAGTAGAAAAAGAGAGAGAACCTAATGAAATTACCTTATCAGAATCTCCCCAAGGTTTCCTGTGAACTGCCCATCGATGTACTCCTCAGTGTTTGCAAGCTGCAGGCATGGATGTTGAATCATACAATAAACTAACAATATTTTAACGGACAGACAAGTTCGGCATGATATTCTTTTGTTTCATAATTGATAGTTCTATTAAGTTCGAAGTAATACCTGCAAGTTCATATATGAATCCACGGAAACAAGATAACCTGTTAAGAATTGAGGATGACAAATCAAATACATATGTCAGCTTCTCTTTTAGAAAGGAGAAAACAAATCATATATTCATATTTAATATATGGGGAAAAAAGTTACTCAATATGTTACCTTTGTACTCCATTCCCCACTTAAGCTTCACTATCACATGCTTCCCAGTCAAATTGTTCAAGAACGGTTTGGGGTTAACTGGTACCGCCTGCAACAAGTACACATTTAGAGAGAGGCAAAATCACTAACAAAATCCAAAATGTAGTGAACATGATTATCGGATAGTGATAAGACATTATAGAACCTAATCATCATCCAAGCCTTCCCCCATTAGACTAGGTTCAGCTATGGAGGATAACAAAGCCTTCCCTCGACTATAATTAGTCTATACAAAGAGGTAAGATATCATTATCATAGGAAAATTGCAAGTATAAGCCAAAGAACAAAAAGGAATAGACATTTCCCCATAGAACCAAATCATGGTCAATTTTACGCATCTAAGAACACACGTCATTGAAAAAAAATGTAGGCTAGTGGAGAAAGAGGTGCGCCGGTGTATTTATGACAATGATATACTGTCAATAAAGTGAATAGAACAGAAACTGGAGTAAAAGTTTTTTAAAAAAATGGTTATAGAGTTTGTAGACCATTGTGATAAAAAAAAAAAATGGAGAACAACTAAAAGTCATGTATGCTCATTACAAGTAGTAATAGTCTCCAAAGTAGGTTTGCAGTATCGGTATCCGACTCTTCCTATGAGTATCGGAACCGGCGTTATTGTCAGTATCAGATCAGAGTATCGGATTTTTTTGGTATCAAAAAACAAAATAATTATTAATAAATTATTAAAAGTTAGAATTTTTTTTTACACATTTAGACATAATTTTAGGTATTTTTTTGTTGCTTCTTAGTAGTTTTGAAATTGAATGAAATAATAGTCACTTTTGTTGATTGGTTTACCAGCAAGAAATAAGTTTTCTTCATTTACATACTTTAACACCCTTGCTGTGCCTTTACATCCTTGTTGATTGGTCTTTTTTTCGTTCAATTTTTTTGCCGAATTGACTGGAAAATAGACCCCCAACGTCAGTATCGGTTATTATCGATAGCGGTCGATATCAGATCGGGACATGCCAAACCGTATCAGTACCAGCCGTATCATATTGGTATCGACCGAGACTGCAAACTATGAGTCCAAACAAAAACGATTCTAGAATAGCTTTGTTATCTGACACCAATATAATCTTCGCCTGTGAAAATAATTTGGGCTTTAACGATATAAATAATCTCCGAGCATAGCCATACTCTAGGAAGCAAAGATACTCCCAAAATCAGTGTCGTACCTGTATTACGTCGTGTCGGGCACGTATTGGTCACAAGCATAGATACTCCAAAACACACAACCACACCAAAATAGGTGCCAGGTCCGTACTTTTCTCGAAAATAAGTTCTAGTGTGACTTACATTACAGCTTCTAAATCGATTATTGATCTCAAATTTCTCAAAAATTCAGCTCTGACTTAACTAATGACCAAAGAAAGGACACATACGCACATAAAAGAATGAAAAAATTCATGATCATATACATTCGTATGGCAAAAAAACAGCTTTCTATGGCAAATAATTGTTAATAATTTCAGATGATTTTTTTTACAGATTGAACTATAATTCTACAAATAGAGATACATGGAGCGAGAGAGTACGAAATCTATGCCATAATAACCAGCAAGAAGAGGAGAGAGCGATGGAGAGCAAGGAGGATTTGGAAACAGTACCGTCATTAGAGAGAGTGTCGATGAAACTGGCGATGCTCCGTGAATCGAAAGGGGGAGATATTTGGGAATTAGGGTTTTTCTTCTCTCCCTCTTCAGTAAACCCTAAATAAAAAGAAACTTGGTTTGCGGGTGGGCTGAAGTTAAATAGTAGTGTGAATGAGTGGGCTTTTCGTGCAAACGGGTCGGTTTCGGATCGGATTCGCTTGGATATATTCTTACCATTTTCTCTTTCTTTTTTTATGTAATTATATTCATTGTTTTGAGTATAGTTTCTTTTAATTACTTTTATTTCTTTTGTCATGAGGTGTTGAACATAGTTTATGGACTTATAATGTCCGAGCCCTCTAGCCTAGTAGTATAAGAGCGGACACCCGGAGGGGCCGGCAAGGTTCGAGCCCTCAATTGTGTGTGTGAGTGAGATTTTTCAAAAAAAAATTATGGACTTATAATTAGACAATCATAAGCAACCTCAAATTAGATAGTATAAAAAATAAAATAAGACGTTTAATTGTTTTTTTATTGAAATATAGTGGTGCAGTGTCACAGCTTCACAAAAACCTGCAGGGACTCTCTCCCCAATATTTTAAAACCTTTGAAGCCGACACACTTAAAAACAATTACATATACTTAGGTCAAGATTTGCGGATGTATTAACTCCCAAATTTATTTATTTAGTGAGGTCTGGACTCGAAAACATGACTTCTCAATAGACCAAAGCAGTTCCAACTTTGAAACATTCCTCAAATTTGTTTCAAGATCCACCAGCTGTGTGATGTGTGCACAATTTATGCTAGAAACTGGCGAATGCAAAAAGAAACTGTAGACATCTTTAATCACGAGGATTCAAGTAATGAATATGTCACCAGAAAAGTTGAATTTTTCCCTTCCTTTGATTTCTTCTCAAGACTCCATTCAGTATATAGCGCACGACAGCTGATATTGAGTTTGTTACTCAGCTTTTTGGCTGATTGAACAAGTTACTGCTGCAAATTCCTTTCTTCTGGAGTTCATCAAGGAAGTCTCTCGAAAAATTACAAAGGATAATGATAGAAACTTGTCGCAGGAAAAAAAAGAACAGATCTCAGAAAACTTACATGATAGATAGTGCATCAATATCTGACTTAAAGCGCATCAATATCTGACTTAAAGCATCGATAGTTCATTGAACTACAAATAGAACAAAGATACAAAAGGCTAACCAAAAGAGGCAACATGTATTACGCAATTCATCTAGTCTAGCTTATTAAGCAACAACTCCCACAAAATAAGTATAATACTTCATGCACCAGTGCCAGACCCGAAAGACTTGACAATCCCGCTGACCCTTTCAGCAAAAGTTTTGGAGGTTATCTTCTTCCCAGGAACATGGAAGGGATTTGATACAGCATCGACATAGGCAGAATGGAACCTTCTAAAGAACTGTGCACAACAAAGAAAAGTGAGACACCTAGCTGATAATTAGCAAATACAAGCAGATTGCCTCAAATTACTGCTATATCCAAGGACTGTTGCCAAATTACAGTATGTGCAAAATAAATCAAGACACAACAGTTCTACACAACAGTTTTCCCCTTTATGTTAACTGGTTCTTTATGTATTATATCATTCATAGAAGTCCAACAGTTTCAACCATAATGTGGCTTAATGTATCAGGTCACCTATCATAATGCAGTATATAGTTGTTGAATAGGATGAATTATAGTCATTGTTGTGCTTAAATGTCTTTATCGGATCTGATGAGAACTGAGAACAGCCAGTATTTTTATATGATCACTATAAAGGAGTGTAACGTCCAACAGCATGGATATCAATAATAGAAAAAAGAACGACAATCTTGAGTCTAGTTTTTTCTTTCTTTTGTAAAACTCCATTATGCTTTGGTCTTATCGTGTCGTTTTTGGCATGCTGATTTGATACTCCCACAACCGATACCAAAATTTTGGCTCTTTTCCCGGTCAAATCAGCAATCAATAAATGATAGAGAGAGAGAGGCATACAATGCCGCCCCAATGATTCAATCGTGCTACAGAGTATCGAAAAAAAATTAACACAGCATAACCATTAACAATTGTCGGAGCTCTATACTATAAATTCATAATGTTCATGCATCTTAATATCATTCCATTCCAAACTGACCATTGTGAGGGTACATTGGCTAACCAAATAGACAACAATATTGGTTATGGTGAATAATTCCACAATGGTGAATATTATTCCACTAAGAACTAACAGGAAATAACACAACACGTAAGATTATGCATAAATGTATCAAACATTTTTTCTATTTTTTTAAATGATTTGGCTTTCCAAAAAATCTTCGAAACTCCGATCCGGAACCGCCGAAACCGATACTCACAAGAAAGGTTCCAAAACCGATTCAGATACCGAAATTGCAAACCTTGGTTAAAAGAAGTATTGTTCGACTGCTTTAGCAAACAGTGAAGGCTAAAACTATAACAGATTATAATACTCAGAATCAGATTAGCTCTCGACTACTATGGCCCTACCTTACATATCGTATGTGAGTCATCATTTGGTTACTTTTTGCAAGGTAAACCATCCACTGTTTGTCCAGGATGGTGACAATATAAGACCAGCTTATATACTTCAAATAAGCAGTCAAAATTTTGGATTGCTCGGAGCCATTTTTGGTTTCTGGATACAATGGCTAATGAATGATGATTTCATGAATAAAACTGATCCAGCGAAGTTTTTTGGTTCATCCATGTATATAGCTAGGTCCAGAAGAAAAGGAAGCATGACTATGAAAGAGAGTCTTAACTTTGGTATAAAAGGTCAGTATTTTAAACTTCAATTCTATAAAACACCATTATCTGTATTCAAGCCAAAAAAACTAGTTTTTGACACTTTGTGCCTCATCGTGCATCTTCTATACAATGCACAGAGCATCGGACTAACTAGATTCATTTATCAGTCTTCGACTACAAGATAATTAAGTATCCTGCATCAACCACTGCTCATTCAAACCAAAAGTTGAACTGTGTGCAGTGTAGCAATTTATAGTTGCACTTAAAGTTCCATACAGATAATTACAAATATTGGGCATTTGACCATGGGACCCATATATCAAAAGACTCATGGGTACCTGCAACCAAATGTAGTTTCTTTATAATTTTTATAAAAAATTACTTCAGTAGCTTCATATTGTTCTTAGTTCGGTGATATACAGGGATATATCGCTAGACATTTCGATATTGGTCACTGAAAGACATCAATATCTTCCAGCAAATCGTGCAGAAATCCTGGAAGTATCACTATCAACCTGTTAGGATTTCTTGAGCAAGTATTTGGTAGTATCAACTGAAACAAAGTTTTAGAATTTAGCTAATGTGACATTAAGAACATTGGCTTGATAGGATTCAATGAGAAGAAAATACACTTTAACAGAATCAATTGAATTGTACTTTTAGGATGGGATGAACATGTGAAGGGTATACATGTGTACAACAGCATCTGCAAAAAAAACTTTATATACTTTTGTCGGGTCTATAGATGTTGTATGCTAATGCTATATCCAGAGAGGTAAATATGCAAAAGTAGGCACGACAAGACGTAGTTGCCATGCGTTTCATGTTATAAACACTAATGACTATGCTTTAAATCGAATGAAAAAGCATGTAACTTGATCTACCACCATCTGCTTCGAATTACATGCAACAGTTACTAGGGATCCATGCACTAATTAGTAAAGATGTGTCCTAACCATGTTAAGGGACCACGTGATATGCTAGTCCTAACTTGTCACTAGCACATCATACATCCTACTATAGGGAACAGAATGTTAAGCAGATGGGAATTGAAATATTATGTAACTTACACTTCTAACATCTGCATCTCTGAGATCTAGATCTGTCGCAACCAGAATGAATTTCACCTTTGTGTTAGTCAAATATCCATACCTGTAGAAAGAATTGCAATCAAAACTATATTTAAGAATATAAAAGGGGTCCTAGATTGTGCAGACTCAAGGAAGACAAAGGTTCACAAGACTTACACTTTATAGTTCTCTGTTGGATATAGAAGACCAAGGAATGTCTCGTTCAGAGTAGGGCCACTTCTCTTTGGATTATTTACTATAAAAAAGAATCAAAATCAAGATGCAACCCTGTATTCAATAATCCAATCATTCTTAAAGAGCAAGCAACTGAATCTGGATTTTTTTTCAAAAAGGCTACTCCACATATCTGAGTTTTTACCACAAGAACTGCATAACGCTTAATTGAACAACAAAACAAAGACGAAGACCTCAGAGACAAAGATGACACTGTAGAACTGGTACTCCAACAACAAGGAGGCACCAACATTTATACTTTCTTTGAGTAATTTGTTTGAATACCCCAAGGTATATATTTCCAGAAGGATACATTGTGAAAGACGAGGAAGAATGTTTTTGACATACTTTAGATTACTAGTCTTCTGGGATATTTATATTAATAAATATCCAACAAATTATGAGATTTTTGTTGGGTTGTTGGCCTGGGATACTATGAGTCCTTATTTTTTGATGGGTCGACCATAACACCCTTGATAGGTTTGGTATAGTTCTACCAATTGTAGGTGCACTCAGCAATCACACCATCCATTAGTCTAGTCGGTATCTTTCAAAAAGGCTACTATGGAAATATATACCTCAAGCAATGCATGGTCTCGATCAATTGCCTCCCTTCGCCCTACAAATAAGATAGATAGTCGCTATCTCATAAACATACATACATAAGAATAGCTTTCTTATTTTCTCTTCCCTCTCTCATATTCTTCTGATTGTTGTGTTGTAGGAAGAAGGGGGCTCGGTTAGAGTCGTTCTCTTCCCGACTATTGATCGTGAGACGAGCTAAAAGATCCTAAAAGCCTACTAGTAGGCTTCATCTACACGGGATGAAAGGTATACTTAACCCTTCCCTTGTTCATAGGATAACATTAGCCCTCTATGCACGAGTGGGAACATATTATAGTTTGGATTCACCAAGTCGAGATCGTTGACAAGTCAAACTCAAATCAACATATATAACGTCCATGTGGATGTATCATGTGAGCCTCAAGTCGCATAAAGATTATACTGAATATATAACAAGATTTAGTCTAATCCTAATCGAGGATAAGATGAGATCTTAGAGATTTCATCTCTCTTCTCCTATATATAGAAGAGGGATCCCAAAATGACAGTTGATGATTACTCTTCTCCCATCTCCATGTCCCCTCTAAATCTCATTTGCTTGACTTGATGCATTGTAGACTATGCAAGAAGTTTCCAGTCAACACGTGGTTTTCCTCCACTCCTGAGGAAATAAAGAAGCTCAATGTTTGTCCCAACTCCCAAGGTTCATTTTATAAATTCATAATTTATTTTGGAGGTGTGCAAAATGAATGACCTAAGGCTATCTCCAATAGAGATTTCTAAAATTGAGTTTCTATTCTACTTGGCATTGTACTATAAGAAAATTGCTATCCTAGTTGACAGAGTTTTACATATAAATTGCAAAAGCTCTCAATTTCTATCCTAGTATTAAGATGGAAAATATCAAATGGAGAATTGTATGATTTAGTTTGAAAGTGAGGCCCAATATTTAAGATGGAGAATTTCTATGAGAGTTTTTACATGTAGAAATAGAAATTCTCCATCCTACATCAACGCCACGTAGGATGAAAATTGGGATAGAAACCACCGTTGGGAGAAGTTTTTTTCAAAAAAAGAGTTTCTACCATAAAAATAGGAGAGATAGAAACCCCCATTGGAGATGGCCTAAGTAACTGATCCAAAACAATTGATAGAAACTCTCCATCCTACGTCAACGCCACGTAGGATAAAAACTGGGATAGAAACCACTGTTGGGAATTCTAAAAAAAAAAATTCTATCATAAAAATAGGGGAGATAGAAATCCCCATTGGAGTGGCCTAAGTAACTGATCCAAAACAATTGATGGATGGGGGCACAGGACCCTAATCCAAACTGGGATATGGCCATAAAGAAAAAGGGAAATATGCAGAAGCAAACAAAGAACACATTCCTGTTGTATTTGGATGTTAAAGAAAGTAAGGAAAAGGAAACATGACCCAAATACAAATGGCTTCCAATTACTACATGACACGGTTTGATTTTCCTCGCTCTCTTCCTAAGTTGCACAAACACGGACACGACACAAATTTGAAACATGACAATTTTAGGATACTTAGGATATGGTTTTATATACATGTGAAAACATTTAGACTATAAAATCTTAACAATATCACCTATATCTATGTATGTTTCCAGTATCAACTAGGTTCCAAAGGATACTAGAAATGAAATGATTTGACACAAAAAGAAATATTACTCCTTGCTCAAATTGTGTTTGGCACAATCATGGCCACGCAAAACCACTTTGAACCATATCAATATCTGACATGAGTATCGAAGAATTAGGTACCTCCATACGGGGCCGTTTCTGACATTCTAAGGACCATGTACAAATACTAAAAAAAGGACCCTTTTTTCTTTAACCACTCTAAAAAGGGCATTTTTCTGACATTGTAAGGGGCATGTTACTGTCGTTTCTAAAAAATAGGGAGGTCTGAATCTAGAAATAGAGATTTTACATTAGTACTTAGTAACATATAAGGAAGTTAAAAAATTTGGATGCTTCCAGTTTTTGGGACTCCGCGGGATCGAAGAACTTGCACATGCTCAGAAACGGCCCTGCCTCCATATCCTTGTTACTACAATCATCCTAGACCTCACAAGCGGCACTCCCGACATCCGTCAATTGTTCTCTTTGTACTAAACTCATCCTGCAATGAATAACTCAATATACTACAACGCCCTAGCATCTTCCAAGACCAACCACCCCCAACTCAATCATCTAATCCCCTACGCGGACTCGCCGGAAAAAAAAAAAGTCAACATGCTAACATATGTACCGCTATCGAACGAGCGGAAATAGTTCAGATCCCAAACCGAGCCATCACAATGAACAGATCAGATCAGATCGGGAGCAGTACTACCTCTCTCGTCGATGACGTCGAGGGAGCAGTGGACGATGTGGTGGAGCTTGAGCGCGTCGTCGGCCTCCGTGAAGCTCTGCAGGTACAACGGGTTGTTCTGGACGGGGACGGCGGAGACCGCCGCAGCCACCGACACCGTTAGGTTTGACGGACCGGAAGAAAAGGAGAAGTAAGGATTAATTGGGCGGAAGAGAGAGAGAGAGAGAGAGAGAGGAGATCTAACGGACCTGGTGGCCGACGACGGCGACGCAGACGATCATCTTCCTCCCTCCGCTCGCTCCGGATCGCCGGCGGTACGGTGCCTCGCGGTGGTAGTGGTAAGTTCCCTACGTGAACCCCGAAAATTAAGACCTCGGCTTCTTGTATTGGGTTGATTTAGTTGGTAGTGGGACCCACAGCCTGACCTCCCTTTGTACAATGATGGAAGTGTGCTTGTGGCCTTGTCATTGTGGGAGCTGTTGGTCCATCGGTTCAGACGAGTAAAACTTCGATGGGGGTATCAAAAGTTTTGATACCCTATGATGGACCCTCTTTAATATTTA
Source organism: Iris pallida (assembly GCA_029216955.1). Lineage (NCBI taxonomy): Eukaryota > Viridiplantae > Streptophyta > Magnoliopsida > Asparagales > Iridaceae > Iris > Iris pallida. The sequence continues at coordinate 4,661,050 of JANAVB010020999.1, forward strand.
TGTATATATATATATGTTTGTATATTTTACGAAGAGGGAGGAGCCCACATATCATACATAGGGGTATCAAAATTTTGATATCCCCTTCGGTATCAAAGTTTTCTCCGGTTCAGACCCTTCTTAGCAATCACCTGAATAAAACTCGTATTATACGCGATTTTTTTCTAATCTTTCATAAACGTATAATACTTGCACATTTTTGACAAATCTAAATCAGTACGTAAATTTTAAGCATACGAAGTTTTAAACATTTTCTGTATAAATTATTAAAAATATTAACAAAAAAAATATGCTAGAAATTTGTTTAATTAATCAAATTTGACAACATATTTAAGAATGTAAAATTTCTAACCTCAATATTTTTATTTTTCGAATATTTAACTAAATTTTTTAACGTATTTTATTTGCACTAAGCCGACTTATATTCATTGTTTTGTCGTCCTGAATTTTTTCCGTTTGCCGAATTGCTAACAAGGGTTCAGACTGGTGGAGTTATTGGACAGGTGCTGGTTCCAGTTTAGATCTGTCTCGACAAATAAAAAAAATAAAAAATAGAACAAATAAAAGAAGAACGTGATAAAATGTAAGCATGCTAAGAATATTTTCTTCTTCTTTTTTCCTAAAGCGTTTGGGGTGAGCATTATTTGTTTTTAGACCGAAAATCGAACCGAAAATAAAATCTGTTCGATTTCAGTTTTAAGAAAAGGGAGTTCCATCTCAAGTAGCCATTGTTTTTGGCATTATTACTCCAACACTCATGGCCGGCCCTGAGCTGATGGGGACCCACGGCGAAACTTTCAAAATAGGCCTCATACATAATGTAAAAATAAAAATGTAAATAAAACAAAATTTTGTTGTAGTCAAAATTTGAACCAAGGAGGACCTCTTAAATACAAGTCTTGCATTATAACCATTACACCACAATGCTTTCTGTTAACAATAGCACATGATATATACTAGTTCTATTGTAGATAGTTCCATGTTAGTGTCCCCTTTCGTCAGGGAGTCCTGGACCGTCGCCCGGCCTGCCCTGGGCCAGGGCCGCCCCTGCCAACACTTGTTTGAAGTCCTACTTAACGCATCAATATCTACTCCACATAAGGAGGTGATAATGTTCTAGAAATTTGATTGTCTGAACAACCGATACTTGTTGGTCCTTGAAAGCAAATTGACAGACAATGATTAAATCTTACTTTGAGCAATGATAGTTCTGATTATCCCGACATACAGTTTTGCTAACTTGATTAGCAAACAATTCGTAACAATTTTTACTGTTTTCCTCTTCTTCGACGGATTATTATGCTTTGCGATTTACATCGTTCTCTATAGCAAGCTAGACTTGTTTGTCAACAGATTGTCGTTGGATGTTCTCTTCGTAGACTTGTAAGAGAATATCAACAACGGTTGGATGGAGAATTAATGCCATTATAGCCTCGTTTGGTTACCGGAATTTGAGCTTGGAAAAGGAAAGTGATTCCTTTCCTATGTTTGGGAGTCAAAAAAAAGTTGTTGGAAAGGAAAAATGATTTCCAAGAGGGAGTAAAACTTTGATACAGAATGGGGTATCAAAATTTTGATACCCCCTATGTATGACAGGTGGGCCCCTTTCAAAATTTATGTATATATTTATGTGTACACGTTCTACAAAAAGAGAGAAGGTCCACCTGTCATACATAGAGGGTATCAAAACTTTGATACCCCCTTCTGTATCAAAGTTTTTTCCATTGGTAGAAAAATAGAGAAAAAAGTGGTTCCTCCCATTTATCTAAGGAATCACTTTTCCTCCAACTTTTTCGCATTTATTACAAAAAAGTTTGACCAAAATATCCATGTTCATAATATTATTTACCATTTTTATCCATAATATCTTTTACACAAAAATATTTTTAAGTAATAATTATTTTTATTAGCACGATGATATTTTTGGAAAATTGACTTGATTTTATTTCCTTTCCTTACAAACACCAAACACTATAATAAAAATTAAAGATATATTTCGGCTATAATCCCGATCTTTTAAAACACCCGAAAGGAAAGTTTATAGGAATTATAATTTCTTAAAGGAAAGGAAATACCAAGGAATCAGTTCCTTTTCTTTCATTTCCTTTCCATTCCGCGAACCAAACGAGGCCTATATGTGCTACATTGCTTCGAGATATCTTCGTAGTTGCAGCCAAGCGATGCACAACTGTGGATCGCGATGGCTCAGGGTTACAAAATTGCACCACTCAAGAAGCTTGACGAGGCAATAAAAAGTGCTACATAAAATGGTAATGATCGATAAAGCTCTGTATTGTGGACATGTTTTGTTTGCGGAATCAGTGTCTTGGTAAAAAAAAAAAAAAAAAGTCCTTTTTTTCCCTATGTTTGGATGCCAAAAAATGACCACAAGAGAAAATTGATTTCCAAGAAAAAGAAAAAATATATAGGAAAAATGATTCCCCCACTCATCCATGGATTCACTTTTCCACTCCCATTTATTTATTTTTTCTCCTAATTTTTTGGACCTTTCTAAATACAGAAAAAAAATACTTAATGAAAACTATAATTTTAAGGCATGGAATTGATTTACTTTTCTTTCATTTCCGTGAGCCAAACGAGGCCTATAAGACAAAGTTCCATAAATATCTTGGTCATTCCGAGCATCAGAATTTTATTAAAAAAGGGTTTGGAGAGGATTTGAGGAGACACCTAGGTGCTACAATATTGGATCTGTAAATGTCTCATTTCTGTAAATACAAATTTCTAAATTGTTATATACTAGAAAAATATTTGGAAAATAAATTAATTTTATAAAATTAATCTACTAGTGAAAAAGATTCTATATAATTTTGAAACTTAAGGCGTTATTTGATTGCAATTTTTTGTGGAAAATCAAATATATTTTTATGCAATTTAATTCTTACGGGTTAAACAAGTTTTATTTTCTAGTGTCTCGAGGAAAAATATAGTAACTCGACCTTTTTTTTGAAAAATAATTCCATAAAACCCAAATATAAACTATCGAACACGAAAATTTGTAATAAAAAAGGCTAATAAAAACAGCCAGAAATTGTCTTGTAAATGATTAGGTGGGAACCAAATAACCCAGAAATTGAAAAGTACACACTTTTTTTTTCTCTCTTTTAAAAGATTTATTTACAACTTCACATACAAATTTATACAAACAATTAGACTAATTGTCGAACACTTCCTCTATTTTTGCAGGATACTTTAACACCTCAGTCTGCATTTGCCTTGGGTGAACACTTCCTCCATTTCCATGATTTTCCAGCAATACTTTTAAGAGCTCCCGAACAGAAAAAACCATACATAAGAAAGTAAACCAGTTATATACATACACAAAATTATACTTTGTCCATCCATGCATGCAGGCCGGCTCCATCATTTTGGAGATCCTAGACAAGAGGATAACGATTTTAGATTCAAAGAACAAGAAAATACGCATAAATTATCACGAAGATCCATCCAATAAATTAAGCAACTTAAACTTTTAAAGGAAAAGAGGATAACCACTTTAGATCCAAACTTAAACTTTTAAAAGAAAAGAGGATAACCACTTTAGATCCAAAGAACATGAAAATATTCTTTTCATGAACTTGCCGTCTTAATAGAACCTGAATTCTTATTTTGGCTATTTATAAGGGCACATAAGAAGTTTATTAAGACTAGCCAAAAGCAAATTTTGATTTATTTACAAGTTTGTCATTGAAAAAATTACTCAGGACTAGCCAACATGTGAGTATATAAGCCAACTTTTTATTTTTATTTTTTGCTCTCCTCTCTTTCCTCACAAGAAGAAGAACAAGAACAAGAACAAGAACAAAAAGAAGAAGAACAAAAAGAACAAGAACATCAATTTTTTCAAACCTAGTTTATTTTAATTTTTTGCTCTCTTCTAATTTCTCATATCTCTTTCTCCAAACCCTAGTTTATTTGTGGAAGAAATCCTAATTGTAGAAGAATTGAGTTCATATCAGGACTGCCACAATTTCTGACTTTCTTAGAAGTATTGAGGACTGCCAGAAATTGTGGCAGTCTTGAAATAGACTCGATGTACAACAGGACTGCCACAATTGTTGGCAGTCCTAGAAGTACTGAGGACTGCCATGAATTGTGGCAGTCCTGAAAGGGACATACTCTACAGCAGGACTGCCAGTCCTAGACATATTGAGGACTGCCAGAAATTGAGGCAGTCCTGAAAGGGACTTGTTGTACAGCAAGTTCCTTTCAGGACTACCACAATTTCTGCCAGTCCTAAAGTCGAAATTTTCGAATGAAAAAAACATGTTAGGGTTTATTTCAATCTTGATAATAGAGTAAAATATGCATTAGGGTTTATTTTCATGCATTCTTTGTGAGGAAAGAAGTACTTAAGCTTTATTTCTATGCATTTTAGGGTTTATTTAATTTTTTTTGGTGCCATCGAAATTGGAAATGAGAAGGAAACTAGGATTTTGATGGAGATGGTGATGATGGAAATGGTGAAGAAGAAGAAGAAAAAGAAGAAAAGAAAACTAGGGTTTTGATAGAGATGTGAGAATGGAAATGGTGGAGAAGAAGAAGAAGAAGAAAGCTAGGATTTGTGAAGAGAGAGAGAGTGAAATTTAGAAATGAGATTGATTTTTTGAGTTTGGGGGAGGGGGTGTGGGGTTTGGACAGCCCCCTGAGTGGAATATTTGGATAGCCCAAGTAAAATATCCTCAAATATTGGCTAGCCCTAATTCTGGCTAGCCCTGATAAACTTTTGGTGTGCACTTATAAATAGCCCTTATTTTCTATTGATTAAAAATTCAAAACATTGTGGCCCCTTAAGGGAGGAGGTTCAGGCGGTTGTCTAGTCCGTCTCTTCTCAGAGCCGGCTATGCATGCATGATTTTTCCAGGAACATTTGAACAACTTTATAAAAAGACAAATTCTTTAGGCACTCTATATTTTACTTCAGGACAGTTCTTATTTCAGGACAGCTCAAATTGATATAATTTTTACTCATGACAGCCTCAATTTTACTTTGGGCTGTCCAATCCTTCTTTAGGACTGGACTGCCAACAAAGTTGACAGTCCTAACATAAAGTAGGACTGTCCACAAGGTTGACAGTCATACTTTATGTTAGGACCGCCAACTTTGTTGACAGTCCAAAAGCCGAACTACCCAAATCCTTTAGGATCCTATCATAAAATAGAACTACAACAATGTTGACAGTCATAACATAAACAGTCCTACTTTATATTATGACTGTCAACTTTGTCAGCAGTCATAATTCAAATACGTGGGACTGTTCACAAGTAAAAAAAAAAAACAAATTTTTTTGAAAAAACTAATAAAAAGTAATAAATTACACATAAGATAACAGCTAACAAAAAATACAAGAAAAATAATAGGACGTCAACAGAGTTGGCACATGAGTGCATGCATTCATGTCGCCAACACACTAGTCGACATAGCTGCAATTTACGATTTTTTTTTTGAGCTGTGGGTTTTAGTGACAGATTTTCACATAAACACATTAATGTGCTCATGTCGCCAACCATGTTGGCACCATGGTTGCATTCTGCGTTCCAGGGAGCAGCTTTGGTCATGGGGAGGAGTCAAGTACATTTACCATTAACAACAAATTAGCATATCTACTATCTACCAACCCCATTCATTTCTCCCCACTCCCCACTCTATAAACGTCCAGCACCCTCCACTCTCTACATTGTTTCTCCGGTCTGTGGTCTGTAGAAAAAAAAAAAGCAAAAAAAAAAAATTACATGTAGCCAAGTGAGTTGGCGTCCCATTACTTTTTCAGCATTTCCCCTTACATATTATCCTTTGCAATTGATTACTTTTTTTATTATCTTTTTGAAAGTTTTCCGTAAAAAAATTTTGAATGACAAATTTGAAAATAAATTAAAAAAATTGGACTGCCCTCAAGTAAAACTCGAGGTGCCAACAGAATTTGCCTTATAGAAGAACTGATCAAGAAGCTAGTGATCCTAAAGAGGAAGACGCGCCAAGTGGCAGTTTACCTCAATATATTTCTCATACTATGTTCACCAGAGACGTCGAGTCGATCCTGTCCAGATAGCCGGAGAGATGGCGAGCCGGCCGGTACCCGCCGGCCGTACCGGAAATAGCTCTGTGGAGCAGCTGAAGCTTGGCGACTACCAGAACTAATCGCCTCAATGGTTGAAGAACAAAAGTGAGAGGTATAAGCATGACGCCGATCTCCAGCACCAGCAACATCGATCGGCCTGGAAAGAAAGAAAGAACCTTTAGGTTAGCTAGCCAGCCAGCTTCTTACTTCTTTCTTCGGCTCTCTCAGTTTCCTCTTTCCTTTCCTTGGTCTGTCTTATATTCATACTGACCTCCATAACAATCACTCTCATTCTAAAAGTCTTCTTACTATATGCTCCAACTGATTGGTACTGGCCAACAGAACAAATTGTTAGGTATTTTGCGTGTACCTAATCGTAGGACTATGCATATTATACATGACTATAATCTATTGGAGGCAGGGGTCGGCCCTAGGGTAAGCCGGACAAGCCGTTGGACTTGGAAAACCCTCCTAGTTCGGACAACCCCCCTCCCCCCTCCTTTCCCCGACCCCTAAGTCCTCATCTCTCCGCCAATAGAGCCTTCGTAGTCCACCCCAACTCCTCTATATCAGTTGAACTGACAATCCACCATATCCGTATTTTGAGTTCCCACTGGAACAATGTTGTAAAAACCGGACCGGGTCGGTGGTTGGACCGGGTCCAACCGGTTTATGACAAAAAATCGGTCCGGTTCTACTAAAAGCGGGTCTTTTAAAGAATCGTAAATTTTTTGTCAAAATCGGGTTCAACCGGTGAACCGGTTCACAATTGAACCGGCCAATTTTGTTTTTTGTTTTTAAAAAATTTTATCGTGTGAAATTTGGACCATTTACTTCTTGGTTTAGTTTTGATCGACCTTATAGTTGTAAAATTAAACAAACCAACATACTTATGACCAAGTCAAACTAAACCAAGAAGTAGAAATGGATATCTTACCTATTTGAACCAAATCAAACCAAATCTATTTGAACTCCGTTGAACCCTTGTTGAACCCCGGTCCGACCTTTACTAAAAAAAATCGGCTCGATCATCGGTGCGATTTTTAAAACATTGCACTGGAAAGAGCTCGAGTAGCTCGAACTCGGAATTCGAGCTCTACGCCGCCGCCAGAACTGGAGACTTCGACGCCGATGTCAAGCCCCACTCGCCATCATCTTTTTGATATCTTCTTCTGGAGTCAAGAACAAAAGACAACCAAATTTAGCTGGGACAACGTACCTAACCTTCTAGGCCGGTCCTGATTGGAGGGCGTTATTTGTAACCGGTATATATGTGGAATTGGCTACATTTGAGTTTGATATCATTCTTTTTGACGATTGTATATATGAAGTTTCTGCGTAAGAGCATCCACAGTGGTAACACTCCAAACCATAATCCAAATCACTTCAAACCATACTCCAATAATTAATTTTGGAGTATTCCCTTCATGTTGGTACATAATGGTATAGTCTAAATAAACACTCCAAACTGACAAGTGGCAACACTCCATTTGTTTTCCTCCTTATTTTTCTTTCATAATTGACAAGTGGCAACACTCCAAAAAAAGAATGAAGAAGAAAAGTAAATATGGTGGGCCCGTAAGTAATATAGTTCAACTAGTGGACTCTCCAAATTTGGAGAGTCTCTTATCTTTCTACCATTTTTCAAGGGTGGACAAGAGTCCATTGGAGCCATCAAGTACTACAAAATTTGGCTAAAGATCAAATATAGCACTTGAAATTAATCCCACTGTAGATGCTCTAACCCTTGCTAGTCTAGCTTTGCTTGCTGCTTATGAGCAAATTAAGCCTTCTAAAACAAACAACAGTTTCTTAAAAAAAATTATACATAAATATCAAACTATTTATGTTAAATTTAATTAACAATTTTAATTAGTAAATATAAAAATATTTTTGAAACATTTTTTTTTACTAGGATAGATATTTCTTGTTTTCATCAGTACATATAAAATGAGATAAATTGGTGGTCAGCTTTCACTATATAAAGTATTTTGGTACAAGGAATATTCTCATAGAGGTTTGGTTGATGGTAGTTTCATACTTAATATTTAATGTGTTATGACTTTTTCCCAATAATTTTGGCATATCCATTGATAGCTCATTTGTTGTTAAGGGAGAAAACTTTGATACATTCGTCTGTATCAAAATTTTGATTCAATCAACATGTGACAAGTGTCCCCTTCTCTCTCTTCTCGTAAATCGTGCAGACAAAAACTTTGAGATGAGACTCACTTGTCATACATTGACTATATCAAAACTTTGATAGAGTCGGATGTATCAAAGTTTCTCTCGTGTATACAAAATAGTTGGGATAAGATTTAGTTGGTAATTGAGGTTCTTAGGTTACATACTTAGAATAATTTGAAAAGAAGGATAGGCAAGAGAGCAGATTTGTTATTCCTAAAGTCAATGTATCAAATATATCATTTCTACTTAAAAAAAAATGTAGATCGCAATGGTTATTTTAAAAAATAACACCAACAAACAGTAGAATATCCATTTTTTATTAAAAAAAAGAAGACATGTTTGATAGATAGATTTTGGTAACAGTAGATTTGCTCCGGATAGGTACGTTTCTCCACAATTACTCCGAACTTCATCCATGTCATAATGCATAAGTTCTAGTAAATGTTTGGCTTTCTCACTGTGAAGATGCATGGAGGTTAACTGGTACAACTCACTAATTTTTTACTGTTGGTTGCTTAGGGTTTTTTTTTTTTTTTTTTTCCTAATGCCCATATGCACTAGCCAAAGTCAAAGTTCATTCTCTCATGTCTTTCGTGTGTAGAGACCAGACAAATGATCTCTTCCAGTAGAGCAGAATATGACATGATCTTTAGCTAAAAATATAGAGATTCATAAGTTGCTTATCACGCATGACACTTGTTCTTGGGAAGGGAAGGGTTTCCTCAACGGAAAAAGCCCGACGAATCGAGGGAAAAAAGTCGTGCAACAGATCAAGGCTAACGTGGCCTTCCCTATTAGCCCAAAATTTTCTGCTAGTATCAGACTTCATCCGTCTTTGCGCACAGTAGCGTAGCCAGAATTTTGATCTAAGGAACGCAACAATTACTATTAAATTTTTTTATAATAAATACATTTTTAGTTTCAAAAATATACTATATTTGTTGTATTCTTTTCATTGAAAAATCAAGTTATCCTTTTTAATCCCACGTTGACTAGGAGTTCTCATATTCGTCTGTATATTAGTTTCTATCACTTACTCACTTGTGAGTTGTTGTGGACTAATCATGTGGGCCACACGTGCGTGTCGTCGCCGCCGTCCGGCCCGATTAGGCGCGCATAATGTGTACTCGTCCACATTTCCGTCCATATTTTCATTTTAAAACACCAAACGCGTCCCCAAGAAAAAAAAATTCTCCATCGGACAATTTCGAAAAAAAAATTGCAATTCAATGACATATTTTTTTTGTGACTTTGGAGGCATTCACATTATAACTATAATTATATATATATATATATATATATGTGTGTGTGTGTGTGTGTGTGTGTGTGTGTGTGAGATAAAAAAATATTATATATATAAAAGATGGTGATAAATTGTTCAGTGTTGTCAATATAGAAATATATCTCATGAACATCATTTTTTTAGTGAAGTATATACTGCTTTACTAATTCCCTTTTTGTTTTATGTGCTACTAAGGTACATCTTAAAAATCCAACATATTTAGAAGCTTTCGTAGACTTTAACATTTTGTTCATAGACATGTTCTTAAAAGTATAGTGCTATGATTAGTTGATGTTCTGTTGTTCCCTAAATATATTATTTCACCAATCTGACATCGCAATATTATTGTAACATCATGATAGTTTTTTCTATGCCCATAATAAAATTATATACATAATATTTTACAAAAAAATATATAAACAAAGACTCAAAATTTGAGGGGGCGCATCCGCACCCCCTTGGCTTTATGTGGCTACGCCACTGTTTGCGCACGGTTCTCCTTCGATTCGTAAGGCACTGCTCTTTTTTCAACATGAAATATGAAGGGGTAGCATTAGTTGGGGCAGCAAGTGGAATAGGGATGAGTGTTCGGTTTATTCGATTTCAACTGAACCGAAGTAGTCAAATTCGAATAAATCGAAATTCTAAAAATTTAAATCCAAAATCGAACCTAAATTAGCCAAAATCGAAAACCAACCGAACCGAATAGTGATTCGGTTTGTTTGGTTGGACTACTTCAATCGTATAATGGGTAGGATCAAAGTTGAAATCGTTGTTAAATGGTATTAAAATATATATTATTTATACACACATTTGTTGTATTTACGTCCAAAGTTAAAATAGTTGTTAAATTATCAAAATTTAATTTCAAATCACATAGAATTGTTGTTTTCAAAATATACATATTTTAATTAAACCATATGATAGAATTGGGAGTATTTTAGTATTTTTAAAACCGAAAACATAAGACTTGCTTTCAAAAACACTATGAATCTCGGGTCACCTCCAGTAGATTTGATGCAAACTACATTAATTAATGACAAAAAATTACGAAGAAATACAAGAAATATTCTAATCTTAGAGGAAATTGAGATAGGAACGTTCTTGAAGACGACATAGAAATTATCTCATCTTAGCCCATTAGATGGATCGTACCCAAAAAAATCCATGGAATGTGTCAAAAGTCCAAAATAAAAATTATTTTCATCAAATCAAACCTTTCAATTGAAGATGAATGTGATGCTAAAGCCAATGGATATAATATAAGCAGATTCTTGGTTTAACAAATTATTGATACAAGTAAACTCTTAGTTTAGAAAATGACTGGCCAAGGTTTTAATTGTTGACTAAGCTTGCTTTTGTTTATATTTAATATAGTCTATAGATGATATTCTTTAGGATAGGAAGACATTTAAAATATCATATAAAAGTATAAGTACAAGATGGGATTGCTCTTATTCTGCCCAAGGTCTATGATTACAAAATATGACTGCAGGCCAAATGTCAATGTTCCATGGCAGAAATTTCGATGGTGGATTCCAACAAATAGGAAGAGCTCAGCAGGGTTTGAGGGATTTGAACACGTGGCCTACAGTCACAGTTCGTTTGACCACGGCAAAATATTACTTTCTTTTTTGAGAAAATTTGAGTGGCACCCCATTTTGTTTATCCTTATTTAAGGTGTACTCCACCACTTTACACTATTGTAATTCACCCTCCACTTTTGACGGATTTCGTCCAAAACCAACTGTCAACGCGTTTGACCGATAATTTTGGACGAAAATATCCTCCGAAACCCAAGCCCAAATCATGCCCCCCTCCCCTTCCCGCTCTGCTGCCATATCCCCGCCTCGCCGCTGCCGCACTCATCACCACCACCACCAACACTGCCACCACCTTCATCATCACCATCACCACCACAGTCACCTTCACCATCACCATCACCTCCACCACCATCATCTTCACCAACACCACCATCACCACCACCGCCGCGTCCTAGCTCCGCCCCCCAACCCACCCCAGCTCCCCGACCACGCTCACCGCCCTGATCGACCGACCCCCGATTCGCTCCCCGGTCGACACGCTCCTGGTCCGGTCCGCCGTCGTCCCGACCGGCAAGCCGAACCTGGCCCGCCTCCGCCGCCTCTTCTCCGTCCCCGGCGTCCACGTCTTCAAGGACGCCAACATCCCCATCTTCCTCGTCGGCCCGCACGTGCTCGACCACCTCCTCCTCTCCGAAACCCTAGTGGCCGAAACCCTAGAATTCTCCTTCCTCGTCTCCAGAGCGATCTCCTCCTGCTCCCCCTCCGACCTCTCAGCGGTACTCCGCCGCCGCCGGGAAGCCGGGCTTCGTCTCGGAGCTCCTCTCCGCCCGATGGCCGCTCCCGAGGTCGGAGAGGGGGGCGGAGCAGCGGCGAGGTCGGGGAGGGGGAGAGCGGCGAGAGACACGGGAGAGAAGACAACAGGTCGGGGGTATTTTTGTCAAAAAAATTGGGTCAACCCACTTGACCGTCCATATTGGACGGAATCCGTCAAAAGTGGAGGATGAATTACAATAGTGTAAAGTGGTGGAGTGTACCTTAAATAAGCATAAACAAAGTGGGATGCCACTCAAATTTTCTCTTCTTTTTTCTGTACTCAAAAGTTTCAACCACCTCGCTTCATGCAATAGTTGTATGCACAGCAACATACAAATGTACACTTAAATCTCATAATCACTCCTTTGCGCCATTTCAACTTTTACAACAGATCCATATCGTTGGTTTGAACATCTGCAACGTAAATGAATGGATGCACTTGTTATGAGAAACAATATCAAGAGATTAGTCCAAAAACAATTTATTCTTGGACAAAACTTTTCTGCTTAAGGACTACTTCTCAGACCCAATATGACCCGCAAGAGACCAGGATCGCAGGTGACCCTTTAAAACTAGTCCACAATAAGAACTCAGGAATAATTAAAATTAATTTTGGTTAGGACAACCCAAACCTCCTCCGACGGTAAGATGCTAGTGAAAGTTATTTGTAATAACGTATATGTAGAACAGTACGGAACTTCGTCTGGTGGCGATTCTACGTTTCTGAAGCGTATGGTACCTATCCATGGCCGGAATTTGATTCCATTTGGTAAACGCCGAATTGAGTTTGTGCCAGGTGAAGAACTGAAGTGTTTTTTTTTTTTTTTTTTGCAAGATTAAAAAGATGTGTGCAGATTAAGCACTAAAATCTCTGTATTACAATTTACATATTGAGAATCTCTTCCTCAACTCAAGATGTTCGTTGGGATGGGCTGGGCCGACTTAGACCCAAGTTTGACCAAGGTTGACTAGATTTGGGCCTTAGTCAGTCCGGTCAAAGACTCCAGACCGGATCAAGTTAGGTTTTGACCCAAATGTCGAAACCAACCCAAACCCATGACTCGGGTAGAAGTGGCATGGGCTGGACCGGATCGGGTTCGGACTTGGTCCAGGCTGGCCCGTGGGCCTACTCATTTATGTAAAAAAAAAAAATATGGACATTATGGATATTAGGGGTGCAACTCGGGCGGATTGTGTCGGACTTGAGGTCAATCCGAGTCCAACCCGATGAATCATATGCCTAGTCCGAACCCAAGTCCGAACCGACCTCGGGTTCAACATATGAAACCCAAGACCAAGTCCGGAGGATCGGGTTGGGCTCGGGTTGGGCTCGGGTTGGGCTCGGGTTGGGTCGGGCCCATCAGATTTATCGGACTCTAATATTATATTTAAAATAATTTTAAGCAAAAATAATATTAAATACATAATCAAATAGCAATCAAGTCTCAACCATTACAAAATAAAACTGGATAAAGATTTAGGACCAGGTGTTGAAGAGTTTGGGTGAAATTTTTTAGGGTTTAAACTTTTTATTTAAGAAGTATGAAACAATATATATATATATATAAATTATATATATGTCGGGTTTCGGGTTCTTCGGGTAACCCGACACATGAAGCCAAGCCCAACCCGATTTTTGATCGGGTTCAAATATTTTAACCCGAGCCCGAACCCGAGTATCTTCAACCCTAACCCAACCCATTAACAGGTTTATCCAATCGGGTTCGGGTTTGGCCCGCCCGAGTTGCAACCCTAATGGATATCTACCATATAAATACACATATATCATAAGTTTGCTTTGAAAGTAATGGGAGGCCATATCACGTCACAGTCCATATCACGTCACAGTCCTAAAATATGCAAGATCAAACCACATGCAGAGCGTAGTCTATTGTATAAACGCGAACTCCAATTCACAACTACTATGTGTCAAACATGTAAATTAATCACATCCACATATAAAGCAATTACAGAATATAAATGTTGGAATAGTAAGAAAAAAAAAGTAATTAAGATTGAAATATAAATGTTGGAATAAAATATAGCAATAGAACATATCCAACTGTCACGCCCCAGAACCAGAATACTGGAGAGCGGGGGAATGACTCAGCCAGCTACGTATTACGGGTAGATGAATACCGTATAATACGATCAATGCTGTCTAACCAGACGAGGGGGTACATACTACATGAAAGTCTTACTATGGTCACTTCACATCTATGGTCTCAATCATTCAAACAAGAAGCAAGAATAGAGAACATGTAAGATAAAGCAGTAAGGCGTCCCAAACGCTTAGTCAAAATGTTCTTGAGATCTGGCTTTACAAAACATAGCCAGATGGTATAGTAACATATACACAATTGTTATCAGCTGCAGTCTGACTTAATTATAATTATGTAAAAGTAAGTACAAGACGATCCGACTAACATGTCGGTGCCAAACGGCTAAGTATGAAGTAAATAACAAAACGAGCGGTGAAGTAAGGAACCCACTCGAGTCCTCCTGCGATCATTCCCCTAGTATTGACCATCTTGGAGGTGGAAGTAAGCTGAGTCCTCGGGAACCGGCTCTAAATCTGGCCATGCAAAACCAGAGAGGTTAGACCTCTAATAGCAAGTACCACAAGGAAGCACGATATGAAGGATTAAATCAGTAAGTAAGAGAATATAATAATAGATCTCTGCTTTCCACTAGGATTCACATAACATCACGACACTTCGAACCAACCTCCCAACCAAACAAGGACAGAAGTTGGCCCGTCATGTCCTGACATTCTGATCATCCCAGTTAGGCAACAGAGTAGGTACAGTACACACACAAATCATCTTGAACGGCCAATCAACTCCTACGGCTTGCTATTGTGAGTCCCAAGTTATCCTGGAATTATGCAAATAGGGATTCCTCAGTTCTTACTATGTGCGAGCAAGGCTAGTCTATCCAGTCAATCAATTGCGCCAATCATGAATTAGATGAGTCCCAGCGGGACGTCCGTCATCAATATATAATATACAACAATAATATAAGCAGATACCGCTCCCTGCCCGTGTGGCAGGTTTACACTATCTGTGGGAACCAACCGGCCTGTCGGGCACTACTATTCCCAAGAGGGCTATCATGTAAGAACTCGGGGATCCATTCTCTCCATGCAATCATTATTTTATTTAACTTAATAGTCTCTACGTTGAGTGAAATCCCATACCGTGGATCATGGTCATTCAAATGAGTACTTTTGTACGGGGTACGATATGCGCAACTCTACAATGATACCCGTGCGGCTAGGTTGTAGGTCTTTGTAAGCCCCCTGAAATTCCCGAAATATTTTTTGAATTTTCTAATGAATTATTTTCAGTAATTCATTTCTATATAATTAATTTTTGATCATTAATGCTCTTTATCGTGACTTGGAATTCTAGAGCATCAGGGATGCCAGTCTCTGGAAACTTTCTTCTTGAAGTTTGTAGTAGACGAGATTACCTTCATGTTGATATATGGTGTCCCACTCGAACTTGTTCCCTTGTACTCTTTTTGCTTCGTACAAGTTCGGGTCAATTTAGACCATTTAATTATTAATTGATTTTTCTACTCTTTTCCTTGATCCTCATAAGCGCGTTACCGTGACTTTTAATTTAGGAGCACCAGACCAGTCATTTTCTCAGAACCAACTTGTCATGCCTGATCTACTCGAGACGCTCTTCACTCATGACCTTCGTGTCCCACTCAGACACTCTATTTTGTGCTTCATTTATTTCGCACAACTTTCGGGTCAATTTAGGCCAATTAATTATCTACCGTAAAATCTGATTTAACTTCCAATTTAATTTTCGGGCCCGACATCGGTCCAATCCAGTCGACCCAGTATATGGCCCTGGCCTGTTTTGAGTAAACTATACAGGTGCCACTTGCGTGCCACAATGTCATGACCCGATCCCAATTTAATGGGTCGAACCGGACCATGCCCAGCCTGCACCGTGGTGAGACGGCGGCAGTAAGCTGTTCCATTGCAGGTATTCACAACAACACAAGTACATTTGCCACAACTGTTCTATTCGAAATTGAAACTTTATTTATCAAATATTCAGAAATACAACTGGAAAGGAAATGCATAAATAAACTACAAACTCCAAATAAAGAAAAAATGCAGAAAGAGAAACTATCTAAGCATCAGGTTCAGCAGTCCCAGGATCAGCGTCCTCCAGAGACAGTTCCGGTATCGTCGCAGGGTAGAGAACCGGGTCATAATAGCTATTAAATATAGCTCATCATCCTCAGTGTTACCTAAAAATGTTGTCTCCAGTCAGGAGGGAGCAAAGTACAATTCATGCTAATTAAACAGTTAAATAAGAAATAGAATCATGCAGTTCTAAACAGCTTTTAAAACAGGTTTGTTACAGTAGAAAACAGTGATTTGAATAGGTAATGACATATGACCGGCTTGGGTTTGTTACAGTAATGGATAAGGGATTTTTGTTACAGTATGGTCATAATCATTACGCTATTCCCCAGTCCCCAGTAGTTACAGTAGTTACAGTACAGTACTCTCGGTGAGAGTTTCGTGTTTGAATTGTGGTTTAGACATGCAGTAAAATGATTAAATAAATAACTGTAAACTAACACAAACTATACTTGCCTCAGGAAAATGACTGGAGAGATGAGTTGGTACCGAGGAGGAACGTCGGGTGTATCTTCGAGTTCCTACAGTTGAGAACTCGACTTAGAACCTTGAATAACCAGGCTAAGTGTGCTAGTTGCAATCTCTAGTAGTAAGTCCTAGTCAGGTTTTAATTGTTATTAAGCTACAGCTATCGATTACGTCGCATGCTACGTGCGTTGATTAACCCGATTAATTTGATTATTTGGAAATATTAACAAGAATCAATTAACTTTGGAAAACTTTGTGCCTTTGTAATATATCTATAAAAATATAATTTCTTTTAATGATAAATCATGAACTAGTTATTTACTAATATTTTATCCATTTAATTAATTATTAATTAATCATAAACGAGAATAGATTACGATCTAGTTACGATTACACGTCAAAATCAGAACCACCCAAGATCACATCCACCCAGAAAATAAAATAAAAATCTACGCTACACAATACAAGGGCACAGCTAAACATCCTAGAGTGGGCTTATGCCCTGTACAATTATTTTTACATCAAATAAGAGAAAAATGATTTAATTTCTAAATAAAGTGCAGTAAATAAATAACTATATTAAATAGCCTAAATATTAAATAATTTAAAATAAATGCTAAGAGTCTCAGACTCGGTCTATCATCAAAATCCAGCTAATACCACAACGCCCGGTCGGACCGGTGCGTTTGCATTTCGCCAGGGCCCACAGACCGGTACGGTCGTCGCCCGAAAAATCAGTTTTAAAATTCATTTCCGAAAACCGATTTTGAAATCAAATTAAATAAGGTTTTGTAAAAATTTGGGCAACATTTCCTCTATTTCGGGACAAACCCAAAACTGGGAAATGCGCCACAGAAACCTGCAATTGTTCCAACCAATAATAATCCCAAAAATATAACCACCGAATTAACTTTCCAAACCACCAGAAATAATTTCCAATCAACAGAACTTCCCGAAATATCCGGGAATCCCACAATCAAACCAAACCACACAAAACCCAGCAGATAAAAATCACAGAAATATGCTAACGCAGCTAACCGAATATACTACGCAGCTAACCGGATTTCCCAAAGGAAAACCGGGGACCGATTCTCATCATGGACTCTACGGGAGGGACGAACTACTATGATTAACAAGAATTTACCAAATTCCGTTGGCGGGGAGTCGCGGGAAAAAACTTGGAGAAAACCGAAACGACGTTCGGACAACGGGGTCGCGAATTCTGGACAGCGGGAAACTCCACAGAGCGCTGGACAGCGGGAGAGGATCCGCGGGAGAGGGGGCTCGCGCGCTGGACAGCACGGAGATGAGCCACGGGCGGATCTGGCCCGCTGGCGCGACGGCAGCAGTTCACCGGAAGGGCGCGCGACCACGGCGGCGGGGAGCCGGTCGGGCTCGGGGAGGAGTCGCCGGGAGTAGGTCGCGCGGCCGCGGAGAGGCGCGGTCGGACGGAGAAGAGGTCGGCGGGGAGGCTGTCACGCACCGGAGGGCGGCGCGGGGAGAGTCCGCGGAGGCGCGGGGCCGCGCTGTTGGCCGGAGACGCGAGGGGGCGCGGCCTCGGGAGAACACACGCGCGCCGGAGGGGATGCTCGGGTAGGGTTAGGGCTAAGGGGGTTTTTCTCCAGGAAGGAGAAGAACACAGAGAGTGAGAGTGAGAGAGAGAGAGAGAGAGGTAGTTAGTTTTGGTGAAGGAGAGAGTTCTCTTCTGTTGGAATGGAGAGAACGTGGGGAGTGAGGGGAGTTAAAGGAGTGGGTGGTTTAAGTTGTGTGGTGGGGAAAGACGTTAGGGGAAAAGTTTACCCATTCTTAGGAAAAGAAAACGCTGGTCCATCGGGACCAGCCCAACCTTGTATTTTTTTTTATATTATAACCAAGTCAAAAAATCCAGGTTTTGAAAGGAAATGGAAAGAATGGCTCGGGCCTGGGTCTGGGCTCGGACTCGGGTCTGGGTCCAAAATCCAAAAATCCAAGTTTGTTATAATTTTCAAAATTCTTTTCACCCAAAAATAATTAATAATTATAATAATAGTATTAATAATAATAATTTTGAAATATTGAGGAAACATTATTATATAAATATATATACAACCAATGGGTTTCATAATCTTCCCTCCTTAGAAAATTTCGTCCTCGAAATTTAAAGGCAGGGTAGGAGAATCAAACAGCTACGGGTACTACGCCCGTAACTCAGGTCCAACAATAAGAATTTTCAAGGCAGTCGTGGATGAGACGATTTAGGGACAAATTTTTATTTATGATATCATCCACGCAGAAAAAATACAAAAGCGAACCAAAGTACACGAGGTTGATCAGACCATCATGCACCGGTCCTGATTAGACAATATATTAGTGGGTGCACCCAATAAAATACTGTCATGATCAAGCTTGATAAAGAGATAGCTTGCAAAACTAGGCTAACTTCGTCAGCATCAGTCAAGTTTAGAACGAAAAGATAAGAAGATAGGAGTAAAAGTGATGGCTCAAATTCTGATCTTCTTCTTACCTCTGACTAGGCTTGCAACTGGTTTCTCTGGCACTGAAAGGTTAAGTCCAATCTTCAGCTCTGAACTATTCAAAACGTGACTTGGATCCGAAATATAGTGTCTGAGCTGTGACGTAGAAGACGTTGCATACCCTCAAGATTAGCTGGTAGAGCTAACTGGTACGCTACTTCCAACTCGTCTTAAATCTCAAATGGCCTGATGTACCTGGCCTCAATTTCCAGCTCCGTCAAAACTGATTGTTCCTCTGGTAGGAGAGAACTTCACCAAAAGCAATTTGGTCTTCCTAAGACCTACCAAAATCCAAGACGCAAAATCTTAATACATCTTCAAGCGTCTGGATTGACCTCTCTGCCTGCTCGTCCCGCGGTACTCCATGAATCCGGTACATGTGCTTTCCGTACAATGCTGTCCACTTCTTAGTGGATAAACCAATAAAGTGTGCTGACTTAGTCAGTCGGTTTATTTATAATCCAATTGGTGCCCTTCCCTCCTTGGGAACAAGGCAATCCTTACTCAAAGTTCATTGTTATATGCTTCTACTTCCACTCCGAATTGTCCAGCGGCTCCAACAAACTTGTTCTCTTGCTAAATTTCTCATGTTGACAAATTCACATCTAATCCCATACCTGTAATTGTCCTTCTTTATTCCATAACACCAATCAATGGAGGCATATTCCGAAACATCTTATTATCTCCTGAATATATGGAATACTGCGACTGGTGCATTTTTTTATCAACTCGTTCCTCCGTTTGTCAGCCGATACGTAAAGTCTCGTACCATTCTTCAGAGTTCCACTGCTGATCAATTTAGAAACCCTCAAGTGTTCCTGCCAACACTTGATCTCTAAGCCTGCAAAGTGCCTCGTTTTGAAACTACGATCTCTTGATTTTGTCCCTCAGCCTCGAACTTCATCAATACTGAAACAGCATCCAGCTCCGTCCTTCTATCTCCAGGTAGTATAACCTCCAGTCCAAACTTCTCGATGTCTTCTAGTAGGTGCTAGTCCTTGGTTAAGAACTTCGTCTATCAGTATTGACCAAGTGCATCAGTGTCACGCCCCGCTCCCGTAGGAGCGATCGTCCTCGCTAAGGCGTGATGCCGCACGAGCCTAGATTGCGCTCGTGCAAGACGGGTTCCATAACGGCCGATTTCAGCGGCTGCGACGGGGTCGTCGCACAGAAGTCCCGAGCAGAGACATTGAATAATAGCAGCGGAATTTAGAACAAAACACAAGTTATCAAAAGAAGCTCTTTATTGATATTGAACAAAGGTTACATTGGGGGCGCAAGGCCAATATTACAATCACTCAAGCTCATTCTTCTCACATTTTACAAGTTCACTCAGCTCTCTCTCATCTCTCAATTACAAGTCTTGATCCAGCGGAAGCTTCGGAAGGCAATGTCCATACATTATGTCCTGTATAAGTCTTCAATCCATGCGGCCGCACGCTTCGAATCGCCAAGGAACTTCTGTGCCTCGACGCATCCAAGCGGGCTCCGCGCCACGAGCTTCTACCTGTGCCTGCACATGAACACTGTGTGGGTGTCAGTACTCAACTGTACTGGTGGAGTGAGCTTCTCGCCCACCCATATAAAACCTACACGTTCATTTACTTTGTGTAGCTTAAATCCCTTTTCGATTGTCTTTCTACTCTTGCCTTAGGTTCAGTTTTAGGACCGGCGCCTTGGCGCAACTTGTGTGTCAAAACCATCCCGTGCTTGCAATGTCAACGTTACTCATACTTTGCCTCTAGACCACTTCTCGTGCCACAACGTTAACCTATCAGGTCGTGCTTGCCTTTCGGCCAGAATCAGAGACGCAACTACGCGGTAGTACCCAATTTCCTTACGACCGTGCTATAACTCCTTCGTGTCGTGCCTCGCAACTCAGTACGACTCAACCATATCGCCGCCTCGCGGCCCCTTTGTTACTTTGATCGCCAACTGACCCAATCAAGACTTGTGGGTTTAGTGTCACACGACTGACTTTGCCTTGCGGCGGTTTCCCGACTTACACTCAAACAACTCAACCAACTTATGCAACTATATGCCGACAACTCAAGACTCAATGCCACATCTCGTGCCGAAGCACGTCGCCTATGTTGTAGCCATTCTTTAAGTCCAATACTTGTATTCTAGCTTGTATACACCTTCGACAACTCAACTCAATCCAAAGGCATACCCGCGGATCTGCCGCTATGCCGACTCATCTATATGATTTGGTCACTGACTCCCAGAGCCATAGTGGACTCCTTTTTGCTGAGTATAGGATGGACCTTCTTTGGGTAGCTAGCCCTATTCCGCGTCCACCGAATACTTTGCCCCAGGCGCAGCTTGGCTCCCAGAGCCTTTATGTTTTCTTAGGCCGCAATCGGTCCCGTGGCGCCATAGGTTGCCGATTCGGGGAAACTCTACCTTGTCGACAAGTTGTCCATGACCATGCAAGACCGACTCAAACTGACGTCTCACATAGTCATTCACTTCTGGTGTTACCATCTCTTTTAGTGCCATTCCTCTCTTTTAGTGCCATTTCTCATATCTGAGATCTTGCCTCGATGACCCGTAGTCGCGAGCATTGTTCTTTCTTGCCTCAACGACCTAGTCGTGAGCATTTCTTTCTTTCTTCCTTTCTTTTAACTCAAGACAACAACTTATCTAGACACTTTCCAAAACTCAACTAATCAATCGTGGCCCGTGCCTTTAAAAACTCTAGGATCGTGCAATCGTGCCTCAACTCGACTTCCGCTCTATGCGGCGCTATCGCCCAAGTCATACTTTATATGACGGGCCGTGGGATCGTGGGACTATTTAAGTTGACAGTCGCAGAAAGAGCGGGACAGCACTAGAAATGACTTAGGTCGATCGGCATAACTTTGCCTAACTTAATCGAGCCTATAACTTGACTCAAGGGACGAGCAAAGGCTATGCCAAGACTTGCATTATGGAAACGTGCATGCTTTAACAAGCATTCACGCAGGCGACGCCTATGACTTAGGCTATTTCATAACTTTGTGTCAAAGACCAACTTTCCTTCTCCCAAGCCACGGGACGAAGGACCGAGTGTCATTTTCAAAGCACGCCGTGCACCAACTCTAAACCGACCGTGGAACGTTTTCCATGTTCTAACTCATTTTGACCCATCGGGATTATTCCCTTAGCTATGTGGATTCATCTCTTTTATTATTAAGCCTACTTGTGCAAGTTGAAAACACGATTTATTATGTGAAGGCAAAGATGAGGCAAGTTCACCGAAACTACCCCACCTGAGCGAGCGGTCGCCTTGACCGAGATGTCTTCGAGTCGCTGTTGTAAGGCTAAGTCCGAACGCCGTCGGCGTTTCGATTCCTCCGATTGACTGAACGGGACGGGGCACTACAACATACACCACTCAGAACAAGTCTCATCCTCGAGACTTACTGAGTACTTACTTATTGACTTACCACTTTACTTGCCCTTTCTAGAACTCTCGCATACACTACGCCTATGCGTTTCCTCAATCCGAGCCACGCTCGCACTACCCTCAATCTTTTCTTCGAATCTCTATTTCAAAATCCTCAACACTTTTCCATTCCTCAAGTCTCACTTGATTCAATATATCACTTGGTTGGATCGTGCACATATCTTAGGCGTCCCCAAAATACATGTATTTCAACCAAGCCTCGTGATAGAGAATCCACCATCACCACTCGAGTCGGATCGTGCACATATTCGGGCGCCCATGATATACATGCATGTCAACCGAGACTCACGAGTGGTGCCTCCATAACTCCTATCGCTTCACGCTCGGACGTCTGCCTAACCGTTAGGCTATGTCTTTTGGCTAAGGTTATTCGTCAGCATTGGAATCATAGTTCCCAAACAATAATATCAACGCTGACCCCATCCTAAGGTCAAACCAAGTTGATAGTACGGGTTTTCTACCCAAGCTCGCATCACTCTGATTTCTAAACATCGAGCATCGATTTTCTACGCACATCCCAACATTCGTCGCACGGGATCTGAGTCATTCAGCAAAGCCATCCTGCTTCAACTTACGTTTAACCAAATTTCACGACGTATCAACATCGCTCGTTCAACAAACCATCTTACATAGACTATCTTCTTCAAACACATTCGACATAATCCGCCTATCAATCCTTCCAAGTTAAGCACGCTAAGACACGATTCATCTCTAAACCATAATTCACATTTCATATTTCCTAAGTCATTCATCCCAATTCACGTATTCGATCACGAGGTCATCTGACTTAACAATACGTTGTGCCCCGATCTCACGCGAGTCAGATTATCTACGGTGGGCACGAATCACCATGCACGCTCCCGCGAGATAATCATTTTCATCGGGACGTAACTCTTGTTTTGTGTCTAGACTAATTCATTCTCGATGCGCGGATTAGACTTACTCCGTCCTCCAGTTTATTCAATCATCAATCGCAAGTCCTACAAATCCCCGAATTCACCTTTGCGTCAAGCCAACAAGTCGAGACGATCAACGTTGTCGCGTCCTAATTTTTCGAGTTCGATCATTCCCGCGACATAAATCACCATGTCAACGCTCACGCGGAACGATTAGCCCCAAATCCGACGCAACGCATGTGCGAGGCTAGAGTTGCACTCGTGCAAGACAAGATTGTCGACGTTGTGGTTATCCGCGTAACCATCAAAACATAATTATTTTCATCCAACATTCATCTCGATCAAAATCCTAAGCATAGCATCCAACCGAACAATAACACTTGCACGATCGTCTTTTGCCGAGTCAGAGTACTCCCGAGTTATCGCATATCGATCTTTGATACGCCTCAATACCATCGACGATATGCGTAACCTGACGATCTTCCTTTTGCAACCAAATTTTGAGTCGTGCGAATGATGCTATCGTCCGACTGGATAATCTCCTCGACATTCAAATTCAAGTTCAATCATCATCCCTCGAATCATTCACAACATCGATTTTTCTTAAACCAATTTCACGTATCGTTCATCCCTTTATCTTAAGTCATCGACTAACGTATTTCCTCAATTTGTATCATTCCTTTATCAATCGATCGACATCCCTGAGGCTACCGCATACACCACTCAGGGATGAAGTCATTCAACAAATCCTCAACTTATCATTCGAATCAAAATCGACTTCCTTGAATCCCGTTTGAACTATTCCTCTAATTTCAAGCACGCTCATCTATATCTCATCGACGTTATCGTCGCTCGTTAGCACCCCTATTGATAGTCGACTCACTTTACTCAATCGAGTTCAACTCATTCTCGTCCGACGCTGTTCAATTCCCGTACTCGACTTTTCTAAGGTCGACACAACTTTGGTGTATATGCCCAGCCCGACTTAGCCAACTGTGCTTACGCAAACCATCTTTTGTTTCTTATCCAAAAACTGTTCTCCTATGTTTTGCAAAATAGTTAGACTTATTGTATGGACATCCCGTGGGACAGTTGAGAGAGAGCGCACCAACGATATCAACTTTGCGGAAGCAACAGAGTTTACGGAAACAACGAGTTAAAGAATTCAATCGGTTATCCGAGGACGTAAAGCCGAGCTCTGATACCATTATGTCACGCCCCGCTCCCGTAGGAGCGATCGTCCTCGCTAAGGCGTGATGCCGCACGAGCCTAGATTGCGCTCGTGCAAGGCGGGTTCCATAACGGCCGATTTCAGCGGCTGCGACGGGGTCGTCGCACAGAAGTCCCGAGCAGAGACATTGAATAATAGCAGCGGAATTTAGAACAAAACACAAGTTATCAAAAGAAGCTCTTTATTGATATTGAACAAAGGTTACATTGGGGGCGCAAGGCCAATATTACAATCACTCAAGCTCATTCTTCTCACATTTTACAAGTTCACTCAGCTCTCTCTCATCTCTCAATTACAAGTCTTGATCCAGCGGAAGCTTCGGAAGGCGATGTCCATACATTATGTCCTGTATAAGTCTTCAATCCATGCGGCCGCACGCTTCGAATCGCCAAGGAACTCCTGTGCCTCGACGCATCCAAACGGGCTCCGTGCCACGAGCTTCTACCTGTGCCTGCACATGAACACTGTGTGGGTGTCAGTACTCAACTGTACTGGTGGAGTGAGCTTCTCGCCCACCCATACAAAATCTATACGTTCATTTACTTTGTGCAGCTTAAATCCCTTTTCGATTGTCTTTCTACTCTTGCCTTAGGTTCAGTTTTAGGACCGGCGCCTTGGCGCAACTTGTGTGTCAAAACCATCCCGTGCTTGCAATGTCAACGTTACTCATACTTTGTCTCTAGACCACTTCTCATGCCACAACGTTAACCTATCAGGTCGTGCTTGCCTTTCGGCCAGAATCAGAGACGCAACTACGCGGTAGTACCCAATTTCCTTACGACCGTGCTATAACTCCTTCGTGTCGTGCCTCGCAACTCAGTGCAACTCAACCATATCGCCGCCTCGCGGACCCTTTGTTACTTTGATCGCCAACTGACCCAATCAAGACTTGTGGGTTTAGTGTCACACGACTGACTTTGCCTTGCGGCGGTTTCCCGACTTACACTCAAACAACTCAACCAACTTATGCAACTATATGCCGACAACTCAAGACTCAATGCCACATCTCGTGCCGAAGCACGTCGCCTATGTTGTAGCCATTCTTTAAGTCCAATACTTGTATTCTAGCTTGTATACACCTTCGACAACTCAACTCAATCCAAAGGCATACCCGCGGATCTGCCGCTATGCCGACTCATCTATATGATTTGGTCACTGACTCCCAGAGCCATAGTGGACTCCTTTTTGCTGAGTATAGGATGGACCTTCTTTGGGTAGCTAGCCCTATTCCGCGTCCACCGAATACTTTGCCCCAGGCGCAGCTTGGCTCCCAGAGCCTTTATGTTTCCTTAGGCCGCAATAGGTCTCGTGGCGCCACAGGTTGCCGATTCGGGGAAACTCTACCTTGTCGACAAGTTGTCCATGACCATGCAAGACCGACTCAAACTGACGTCTCACATAGTCATTCACTTCTGGTGTTACCATCTCTTTTAGTGCCATTCCTCTCTTTTAGTGCCATTTCTCACATCTGAGATCTTGCCTCGACGACCCGTAGTCGCGAGCATTGTTCTTTCTTGCCTCAACGACCCAGTCGTGAGCATTTCTTTCTTTCTTCCTTTCTTTTAACTCAAGACAACAACTTATCTAGACACTTTCCAAAACTCAACTAATCAATCGTGGCCCGTGCCTTTAAAAACTCTAGGATCGTGCAATCGTGCCTCAACTCGACTTCCGCTCTACGCGGCGCTATCGTCCAAGTCATACTTTATATGACGGGCCGTGGGATCGTGGGACTATTTAAGTTGACAGCCGCAGAAAGAGCGGGACAGCACTAGAAATGACTTAGGTCGATCGGCATAACTTTGCCTAACTTAATCGAGCCTATAACTTGACTCAAGGGACGAGCAAAGGCTATGCCAAGACTTGCATTATGGAAACGTGCATGCTTTAACAAGCATTCACGCAGGCGACGCCTATGACTTAGGCTATTTCATAACTTTGTGTCAAAGACCAACTTCCCTTCTCCCAAGCCACGGGACGAAGGACCGAGTGTCATTTTCAAAGCACGCCGTGCACCAACTCTAAACCGACCGTGGGACGTTTTTCATGTTCTAACTCATTTTGACCCATCGGGATTATTCCTTTAGCTATGTGGATTCATCTCTTTTATTATTAAGCCTACTTGTGCAAGTTGAAAATACGATTTATTATGTGAAGGCAAAGATGAGGCAAGTTCACCGAAACTACCCCACATGAGCGAGCGGTCGCCTTGACCGAGATGTCTTCGAGTCGCTGTTGTAAGGCTAAGTCCGAACGCCGTCGGCATTTTGATTCCTCCGATTGACTGAGCGGGACGGGGCACTACAATCAGCGACCATATTAGCCTTACCTGAATGGTACTGCAGGTTGATGTCGAAATCCTTCATCTGCTTCAACCATCTTCTTAGTCTAACATTCAGCCCTTCCTGAGTGAAGACATATTTCAGACTTTGGTAGTCCGTACATATTTTCACTCCCTTTCCATAAAATCATGCTTCCATAGCTTCAAGGTAAAGATAATTGCAGCAATTCAAATTAGGTGTGGGATGATTCTTCTCATGAGTCTGTAGTTGCCTACATGTGTAAGCAATTACCTTTCCATGTTGTTGAAGAACGCAGCCCAGTCCTCTTCCAGAGGCACTACTGTAAATTGAGAACCCACCGGTTCCTGCGGGTAGCGCAAGGATTGGTGTAGTGGTAAGTCTCTTCTTCAGCTCCTCAATGCCGCCTGGCAAACTTTCGTTCAGATGAACTCTTCATTCTTCCAAGTGAGCTTCGTCATTGGCTCAGCAATCTTGGCGAAATCCTTCACGAACTTCTGATAGTAGCCGGCCAAGTTCAAGAATCTTCTGAATTGAACTTGGGGTATATCACTCTTTAACAACAGCTATCTTCCATCGAAATTTCTTCTCTTGACAAAAAGTCTACCTTGTCAACAACCCACGTTCAGATAACTTACCAAAAACTTCTTTTTCCTCAAAGTTTCCAAAACTTCCTCAGGTGTTCTTCATGCTCTTCTTCAATCTTCAAATATATCAGAATGTTATCTATGAAGAAGATATACTGATTCATATACTCATGAAAAATCTCTGTTCATGAAATTCATGAACACAGTAGGAGCATTTGTCAGTCTAACGTCCTGACCAAAGAAAACTACCCATACTTGGTGTTTAAATGTCGTCTTGGAAATGTCCTCTTTCCTGACTTTGATTTGATGGTAGTCAAATCTTAAGTCAAACTTCGAAACACCTTAACTCCACACAACCAGATCAAACAGATCCTCGATCCGGGCAGAAAGTACTTGTTCTTTAGTGTCTGGTAATTGATGCACATCCGTTTGTTCCAACCTTCTGGGCACAAACAAGATAGATACTCCCTAAGGTAAAGTTCCACTCTGATAAATCCTAGAGCCTTCATTGATCTGGTCCTTCATCTTCTTGGCCACCTTCGGGTTGACTCTGTAACATCCTTTAGAATTTAGGAAAAGAGCCGGGGACTAGGTCAGGGGTGAATCCTATGTCTAGATCTGGGATAATCCGGGGAGACTATCAGGAAAAACATCTGCCATAAGGGTGTAACAAAAACTTCTATTCATGTGGAGAATTCCAGCAAAAACTCTTATGATTGATCTAAGGACATCCTGTTACAACTTCCAAAAAGATGATGCTATACAGCGGTTCTAGATACTATTCCTCATGGTTCTGGCTCTTGTATGAGCAGTCTCCAACTGCTTCCTTTTCTTTGAACCTCGAGTATGCATCATGCCTTATTGTAAGGGGCAGGGTCTGCTGGATAGGAAGAGGGTCCTTAGGTTGTGGCCTAACAGGTGTTGCTGGGATATGAGCTCTGGTTTGATAGAAAGATAAGGGGCAGTCCTTTACCCGATGTTCAGCAGGTCCACATGCCAAACATTGTCCCAATCTCTTGCGGCAACTATCGACCTGATGACCAGGCCTATTGCAATAGTTACAAGCCGAAAAGTAGAGTACTTGATGGGACCCAAATATCTTCTAGATTCAAGGGTATCCTTCCTAGGACAAAAGTTCTGCTCTAACTTGGTTGGGGATAACTAAGGCTACATCATGACGTTCTTCATGTCTTCTCTCGTGATATTCTTCTGTTCCTGCTGGGCTTCATCTTGAGCTTTCTGGAACTCCAGGATTTCTTGAAATAGGACAACCATTTGGAAGATGATTGCTGGTACTGGTGGAGCAACAAAAATGAATACTCCACCAAGGAAATGCAACTTGGTTTGAGATGAGGTAGGAATCGCCAGTGTAGGAAGAACTTCACTGGATGCACTATGAGGACGGTCAAACAGCCGCGAGGGAAAGGACCCTGGGTTTGGTTGAGGAGATGGGGTATGATCCGGAGATGACACCTCATCGCCAGTAGGATTTGGTCAATGGTCATTCTCTGGAAGGTTTAGGACGCACACATAAGCAAGGTAGCCTACCGGTCTATAATCAAGCAAAAATATTTATTTATATATGAATCGGACCTATGTCGTGACAAATCAATGTTCTAGTGTTTTAATTGTTTCTAGGTATGTTTTCCTAAGTTGTTGTTTGTTGTGGACCTGCATGGGCCACCACTGAAAATATGTCACGACCCGATCCCAATTTAATGGGTCGAACCGGACCATGCCCAGCCTGCACCGTGGTGAGACGGCGGCAGTAAGCTGTTCCATTGCAGGTATTCACAACAACACAAGTACATTTGCCACAACTGTTCTATTCGGAATTGAAACTTTATTTATCAAATATTCAGAAATACAACTGGAAAGGAAATGCAGAAATAAACTACAAACTCCAAATAAAGAAAAAATGCAGAAAGAGAAACTATCTAAGCATCAGGTTCAGCAGTCCCAGGATCAGCGTCCTCCAGAGACAGCTCCGGTATCGTCGCAGGGTAGAGAATCGGGTCATAATAGCTATTAAATATAGCTCATCATCCTCAGTGTTACCTAAAAATGTTGTCTCCAGTCAGGAGGGAGCAAAGTACAATTCATGCTAATTAAACAGTTAAATAAGAAATAGAATCATGCAGTTCTAAACAGCTTTTAAAACAGGTTTGTTACAGTAGAAAACAGTGATTTTTTGAATAGGTAATGACATATGACCGGCTTGGATTTGTTACAGTAATGGATAAGGGATTTTTGTTACAGTATGGTCATAATCATTACGCTATTCCCCAGTCCCCAGTAGTTACAGTAGTTACAGTACAGTACTCTCGGTGAGAGTTTCGTGTTTGAATCGTGGTTTAGACATGCAGTAAAACGATTAAATAAATAACTGTAAACTAACACAAACTAAACTTGCCTCAGAAAAATAACTGGAGAGATGAGTTGGTACCGAGGAGGAACGTCGGGTGTATCTTCGAGTTCCTACAGTTGAGAACTCGACTTAGAACCTTGAATAACCAGGCTAAGTGTACTAGTTGCAATCTCTAGTAGTAAGTCCTAGTCAGGTTTTAATTGTTATTAAGCTACAACTATCGATTACGTCGCATGCTACGTGCGTTGATTAACCCGGTTAATTTGATTATTTGAAAATATTAACAAGAATCAATTAACTTTGAAAAACTTTGTGCCTTTGTAATATATCTATAAAAATATAATTTCTTTTAATGATAAATCATGAACTAGTTATTTACTAATATTTTATCCATTTAATTAATTATTAATTAATCATAAACGAGAATAGATTACGATCTAGTTACGATTACACGTCAAAATCAGAACCACCCAAGATCACATCCACCCAGAAAATAAAATAAAAATCTACGCTACACAATACAAGGGCACAGCTAAACATCCTAGAGTGGGCTTATGCCCTGTACAATTATTTTTACATCAAATAAGAGAAAAATGATTTAATTTCTAAATAAATTGCAGTAAATAAATAACTATATTAAATAGCCTAAATATTAAATAATTTAAAATAAATGCTAAGAGTCTCAGACTCGGTCCATCATCAAAATCCAGCTAATACCACAACGCCCGGTCGGACCGGTGCGTTTGCATTTCGCCAGGGCCCACAGACCGGTACGGTCGTCGTCCGAAAAATCAGTTTTAAAATTCATTTCCGAAAACCGATTTTGAAATCAAATTAAATAAGGTTTTGTAAAAATTTGGGCAACATTTCCTCTATTTCGGGACAAACCCAAAACTGGGAAATGCGCCACTGAAACCTGCAATTGTTCCAACCAATAATAATCCCAAAAATATAACCACCGAATTAACTTTCCAAACCACCAGAAATAATTTCCAATCAACAGAACTTCCCGAAATATCCGGGAATCCCACAATCAAACCAAACCACACAAAACCCAGCAGATAAAAATCACAGAAATATGCTAACGCAGCTAACCGAATATACTACGCAGCTAACCGGATTTCCCAAAGGGAAACCGGGGACCGATTCTCATCATGGACTCTACGGGAGGGACGAACTACTATGATTAACAAGAATTTACCAAATTCCGTTGGCGGGGAGCCGCGGGAAAAAAACTTGGGGAAAACCGAAACGACGTTCGGACAACGGGGTCGCAGATTCTGGACAGCGGGAAACTCCACAGAGCGCTGGACAGCGGGAGAGGGTCCGCGGGAGAGGGGGCTCGCGCGCTGGACAGCGCGGAGATGAGCCACAGGCGGATCTGGCCCGCTGGCGCGACGGCAGCAGTTCACCGGAAGGGCGCGCGACCACGGCGGCGGGGAGCCGGTCGGGCTCGGGGAGGAGTCGCCGGGAGTAGGTCGCGCGGCCGCGGAGAGGCGCGGTCGGACGGGGAAGAGGTCGGCGGGGAGGCTGTCACGCACCGGAGGGCGGCGCGGGGGAGTCCGCGGAGGCGCGGGGCCGCGCTGTTGGCCGGAGACGCGAGGGGGCGCGGCCTCGGGAGAACACACGCGCGCCGGAGGGGATGCTCGGGTAGGGTTAGGGCTAAGGGGGTTTTTCTCCAGAAAGGAGAAGAACACAGAGAGTGAGAGAGAGAGAGAGAGAGGTAGTTAGTTTTGGTGAATGAGAGAGTTCTCTTCTGTTGGAATGGAGAGAACGTGGGGAGTGAGGGGAGTTAAAGGAGTGGGTGGTTTAAGTTGTGTGGTGGGGAAAGACGTTAGGGGAAAAGTTTACCCATTCTTAGGAAAAGAATACGCTGGTCCATCGGGACCAGCCCAACCTTGTATTTTTTTTTTTATATTATAACCAAGTCAAAAAATCCAGGTTTTGAAAGGAAATGGAAAGAATGGCTCGGGCCTGGGTCTGGGCTCGGACTCGGGTCTGGGTCCAAAATCCAAAAATCCAAGTTTGTTATAATTTTCAAAATTCTTTTCACCCAAAAATAATTAATAATTATAATAATAGTATTAATAATAATAATTTTGAAATATTGAGGAAACATTATTATATAAATATATATACAAACAATGGGTTTCACACACAATTTCGACCTCCTTGTGCTCCTATTTCATCCATGATTTAAATTGTTAAAATTATTAATTAATTAAATCTTGGCCTCGACCTTGTCCAAACTTGGCCCAACGCCCAACCCAGTTTAGTGTGGGCCCAGTCATGACTGTCCATACACCCCACTGGTGTTTTTCCATTTTTGCCTACTCGAAAATATAATTCTTTTATTTATATTATTATCTCTTTCTCTCTCTATATATATATATACATATATATTATATTTATATCTCTCTCTCTCTCTTTAATTATTATCCCACTCTCTCTCTCCCTCACCAAAGCACAGCTCACCCCCCCCCAAAGTGGCCGACCTCCTTTTCCCTCTACCCTCTCTTTCTCTCTCTCTACCTATCACTATCTCTCTCTCTTTCTAAATATCATATATATTTATATATATAATAACTCTCTCTCTACTATTACACTTCACCTCTCCCATCACCCTCACCTCACTCTCTCTCCTCTACCCCCTCTCTCCAGCCGAGAATACCCCCTCCCTCAACTCCTTCTTCTTCTTCATATTTTTCTTCTTCCTCTTCTTTTCGAGTAACCACCACCACCATCATCATCATTCATCACCACCACTTCTACCCCCACCACCACCGTCCGCCGTCACCTCCACGGCCCCGCCGTCGTCGCCGTGCCCCGGCCTAGCCCTCCGCCGCGCAAGGCCACACGCCACCGCAGCAGCAGCTACAAGGCAGCGCGACGCAGCAGCAACAGGCAGCGCAATGGCAGCAGCAGCTGCTATACGCTGCGGCAGCCGCGTGTGGCCGCGCCACCGCGCGCCGCCGTCGCATGGCCGGCCGCCCCCACGCCAGCGAGCCCCACCCAGGCCGGGCGCACACCCCCGCACCCTCCCATGGCGGCCACCGTCCTCCGGGACGCGCCGTCGAGGCGATTCGTGCATTTTTCACGAAATCCCGTCGACGCACGCGATTTCGAATTTCAGAATTCGCGTTTCGGGACTGCAACTTCACGCACGTTTTTCGAGAAATCCGACCGTTGGATCGGCGATTTCTTCACTCCGTCACAATCTCGGTATATACCCCTTCATCCCTGTCAAATTTCACCCGTTAATTCCGTCGTTTGCTGTGTGAAAATCGGCCACAAAGTTGACGATTTAATTGCGTTATTTTTGGACAGTTTTGTGACGCCAACTTTGCGGGTTCGTATCTTTGCCGTCGCAGCTCCGTTTTGTGTGCCACCAGTTCTGGTGCATAGCTGGTATAACCCTCTTCCTGTCCCCTTTAGATTCCATTTCAGTTTGAGCTTGTTAGGTCGGTCGAATTTGACGCCAAAGTTGGCCGTTCGAATTCTTTAATTTGCACTAGTTAAATTTCATTTTTGAACCCGGGACTCCGGATTCAATTTCTGACACCACCAGTAGACTCGTGGCATCGTTCTGGCATGTTTTCATATAAAGTTTGCTTGATTTGGAGAACGTGGGCCCTGGCACGCATTTCGGTGCAAAGCGGGTCCCACTTTCTGAGTCAACGGGACTTTTTGACGCCGGCTCATCGGAATTCAATTCCGGATATACGGTTGAGTTCGTATCGTCATTCTGGACTCGTTGACATATAATTTGCTGAGTTTTGAGGACATTGGCTTCGACACGCTTTTCCGTGCAAATCGGTTTCCAATGTCCGGGTCAACAGACCAATTTGAGATCGGGTCAACGGAATCCAATTCTGGATATACCGTTGGGTTCGTATCGTCATTCTGAATTCGTGGACATATAATTTGTTAGGTTTTGTGCACTTTTATTTCGGCACATTTTTCGGTGCAAAGCGTGTCCAACGGCGGACATCATTTTGACCCGAAATTACCGTTTTGCCCTTGTGTCCAAATTGGACTTTTGGACAGGCTATTCTAGCTATTTTGACCATTCTGGATACGTTGGTGATGTTAGTTTCATCATCCGACAACATCTGTAGATTTTTTCCCTTTTTGTGTCACCCTATTATTATAATATTTTCTTCTTTTGGTTGTTTTAGAGACCCGTCGATTTCAGTGATTTCTAAATCACTGAAATTTATAAGTTGACCTTGTAGATATTTATAGAGGCTAGCTTGACCATGGTTGACTAGTTTGACTAGACGTCGAAGTAGAGTCAACAGTTGACCTAGGTTTGATCAGATTTGACCAACGTTGACTTTTTGACCAAGTCAACTGTAGGTCAACCATTGATCTATTTAACCTAGAGTAGACTTAGAATTGACCGGAGTTGACCAGTTGACCAAAGTCAACTGTACGTCAACCTTGACCCAGTTTGTCTTAGTTTGACTTAGTTTGATCTAGATGTTTAGTATGTCTTTGACCCTGATCAGCTCTTGTATTATTTTATCTTTAGGTCTGTGACTTTACTCTGAACCCTGATTCATATTGACAGCAGGACCCCAGGCGAGTACATTCTCTGATAATATTTCTGTTTTATGATATCGTCTATGTTTTTTGTATTTAGTGTAGATACCCTTGTTCTCTTGACACATTGTTCACACGGATTGGTATTTCCCTGGATCCCGTCATGAGATGTTATTCCTCGCTCTCCTTGGTATATCTTGTGCAAGTCTTTCTTGTTCCTTGTGCATTGTATAGACACGATTCCTGCGAAGGCTAGCTACCTTCTCGGAGAATCGCATGTCATGATGTGTCATGGTTGGATCCACTATACTAGTCGGGGACGGGGAGTGTTAGTGTAGATGTGTGGTCATTATCCACCTTGTTTATTCTTGTAGACCTTGAATGCTACCAATCCTACACTCCACGCAGGATTGGCTGATCATTAGACCTTGTGCAGACCCAAGCCGGCCACATGTTGAAACTAGCACTCACACACATAGATAGATGATTCTTGATTCTTGTACATGCCATGATCAGTTTTACTTGCCTTGTTCTAGCTCTAGATTTACAGCTTACCTTGCCATGATACTCACACGTACATTTTATGATTTCTTGTATATTCTCTCTATTTACTGCTACATGTTCAATATCGTCTAATTAGAACTGTTATTTGAGATTTGTGCTCGTTCCATCCTGACTGGATATGTTGACAGAATTTTAGGAGTAGTTGTGCCTCAGTATTGGACTTCATGATGTTGCTAGCTGAGGTGGATCTCACTATTCTTCTATGTGAGTTGCCTGGTAGTTATCCTTAGTTAGTCTTGTTGTTCCTTCTTTATTTTCCTGTCTTATGATCATTGTAGATTCTAGTTGTTCTAGTGATATTGTCATTACTTCTTGTCTTATCTTCCTTAGTTTCGTGATGTGACATGAGTACATTTCTAGTTATGGATTATTAGATGTTGTAGTTAGTATAGTATGCTTGACAGCGTTCTACCGCCGATACCGCGGCGTAGGCTGAGCGTGGCCTACGTATTCGTACCCGTATATCCAGGTGCGGGTCGTGACAGTCTTACATAGCGTAATGCAACAATCAAATCTAACCACGGAGTAATCATGCCTTGACCATAAAGTACACATGCTGCTTTTGTAAAATAAATAAATAAATAAATAAATAAATAAATTGAAGCATGCATGTGCCTGTACGTCAATATTCGGGATCAGCCAGTCGATTACAATAGTTCATTACATGAACGTGTCTCATTCATTTAATTCAATAAGACGACTAGCCAGTCTCTTAGTTCCAACTAGGAATGCATGATCAATTTTAGTCAAGATAACCATTATTATCAATGGTGACAAGGCATGAAAGTCAATTAGTATTAAATGGGGTCGAGTCTATAACTCTCAGGGTTAAGTTCCAGTCTTTCTGGGTATCCATAAACCAATCAAGACACAGGGCACGTTCTACATAACCATATGTATTAACATATTAACATGCTAAGATTATCGAGTTCATAAAAAGGCGTAAAGATATAATAGAAGAATTATCATGCCACCATTAAATGAATAAATTATAGAACAAATAGAAACACCCAGGTCAGGAAGTCACGCCAATAAGTCTATGCTAAGGCCAACAAGTCACGCCAACAAGTCTATGCTAAGGCCAACAAGTCACGCCAACAAGTCTATGCTAAGGCCAACAAGCTACGCCAACAAGTCTAGTAGGTAGGAGTGAGCGTATAAACAGCGTGAGCGTGAAAAGTGGTTCACGTTGGCACGCACAGCGTGAGCGTGAAGGGAAATTCACGCACGCACAGCGTGAGCGTGAAAAGGAATTCACGCACTCATAACGTGAGCGTGAAAAGGAATTCACGCACTCATAACGTGAGCGTGAAAAGTAACTCACGCACGCACAGCGTGAGCGTATGAGCGTGAAAAGCGTAAAAAAAAATTCACGCACGCACAGCGTGAGCGTGATAAGAAATCCACGCACGCACGCAAAGACGTGTGCGTAACTCAAAATTCACGCTGGTACGTAAGAACGTGAGCGTGACTAAAAATTCACGCTGACACGTAAAGACGTGAGCGTGACTCAAAATTCACGCTAACACGTAAAGACGTGAGCGTGACTCAAAATTCACGCTAACACGTAAAGACGTGTGCGTGACTAAAAATTTACGCTAACACGTAAAGACGTGTGCGTGACTAAAAATTCACGCTAGCACGTAAGAACGTGAGCGTGACTAAATCTCCCGAACTCTAATCTTATGGAACCTTCGTTCCAAGCCAGAAATGAAGTTTCCATGGTTCAGAATGGTGAAGAATGAGAAGCTCTGCCATATGGAACTATCTATTCCGAAAAGCACGCCAGTTTGGTGGATCAAAACCCATGGACAGCCGATAAGAAACAAGCCAAAGAAATCAAAAATGCTAAGTACTAAATTCTCTTAGAATCATGAGAGGAAGAAAAATGAACCATAAAAATGGTTCTCAAGTGGAAGCAAGAAGCAAGATGTACTTGCCTTCTCCTGGTAGGTGGAAGAGAGTGGTGAGGAAGAAGAAGAAGTAATGGTGAAGGAGAGTTATGAGAAGAGAGAAGGAGATGGGGGCTTTAAATGGAAGGGTGGTGGTAGGTGGGGGTTTGTGGGGGTTCGGTTCATGTGAACCACCATGAACCCGAGAAGAACCCTCCATAGGCCGAACTTAAAAGCAAGACTAAAAGCAGAGAAGTTAAAAGCAGAAAATAAAATGCAAAAATAAAATTACAGGAAATAAAATTGTAGGAAATAAAATACAGATAATTAATTAACATGAAATTAAAGGAATTTAAATACAAGATGATACATGATAAATATTAAATAAATATATATGAGTTGTACATGTATAAAAATACGCATTCCGGAAACGGGGAGTGACACCAACATAATACGATTACTAAAATAAAGAGCAAGTAATGTAAGATAAACAAATTTGAGTATCTACTAACTAGATAACACGCACAAATCCTAAAGGGGATGCCTTACCGCTGGCCAGAGGTACTCATCTAAAAAAATCTTCGCTGATCAGGGGTATTCCAAGGTCGTACTCCATCGGTAGATCTCAGCGCCTATGTCTGGTAGGGAGCCAAGTTTTCCGAGATACGTAACAAGATACATAATGGCATACCGATATATACGCACATCGAGTCGTGGTGTACTGGTAACACCACCGTGCACCGGTGGTGAGGGCCGGGTTCGAGCCCTCCCTCCCACGGAGGTGGCTGGGTGGCGGTGGCCACGGCCTCCGGGCCAAGGTCGGGTGGCGTCGTCCACCGACTTTGGTTTATATATATATATATATATATATATATATATATATATATACCAAGAGATCACGGGGGTGCAACAAAGAATAACTAGCTAAGTGAATACAATTGATGACAATGTTCGCACACATCGGCTCACAAACCAAGGGTGCTCGGGTATGCTCTCAATCGAGACACTATCATAACATCATCCAAATAGTGCTCATCTCGAGACACTTGTCAGTAAAATGACAAAAAACGTGTACAAATAGCCTGAGTAACTATCCTTTCCATCCAATGAGACTACACATATTGCATCCACGACACGTATAAATGGAAACCTAATATATAACAAGAGTCCATGAGAGATCCATGAGTAACCACATGTAATTCATTAGTTCAAAAATCAACATTGAAACGAAAAAATCATGCTCAATGATCTATATGACGGGTCCACGTCCTGAATATTCTGAATATGAATCGCACACGAGGTCACACACCTAAACAAGAATGCAAGTAACTCTCGGGATGAAGACCGTATCCATGGATATAACAAGGTCCTGAATCACACTACTCAGGTAATCTATAAGAACAAGCACTGTCAAGGCTATCATCGAGCCCAATCGACGACAAAAGACGATTTTATCGGAGTTTGACTTGGACACTTAGGACCTCGATAACGAGCTAATATCACATAACTAGTATAATAAAATGCATGATATATATTAACCGAAGTACAATTGACAAGATATACTTGTCTGATTCATGTTTGAGAAGAGTTAATATGTCGAACACTAGTATATCGAACACGAAATGACACTAACCGTAGCCAAATCTCAAGTTGAGAGTATTCACACTCCAAGAATACTATACACAATCTTTATCCAACATCCAATAGTTAATAAAAGCTCAATTGTAGAAGGCACAAAATAAGTTAGTGTGTGCCCAAAATTGAAAACCAATGTGTCAAAAATAGCAAAAGAATGTCATGAACTCACTAGTACCCTCGAATTCAGGATCCGAGCTACTAATTACTAATTGCAAAAATGCTGAAATTCAAAATAAACTCATATTTTGAATCGAGAATCTAGAATTTTTTATTGAATATTTATGAGTATGTTAGTTTTCGACCTGCTTTTTTTTTGAACGATCCGAATATGAAAGTGCTACTGTCCCCATACTTTATGTTAACACTGACTATGTTTCGACCAGTTGATTTTTCTAAAATTATTTGATCATAAGTAGATCTAAATAATGTACTAGCAAGATTATGTCCCCATACTTTATTCAATCTATATTACTATATATGTCGTATCAATTTAGATAAAGACTATATAAATATCCAAATCTCCACATCAAATCAGAGAGTGATATAATAATTTATCTGATCTATCTAAGATAAGATAATCTTTATTCTTTAATATCCAGTGATATTTTTTCGGCATATAATTTATATGCTTTCTAAATTTAGAGAAGTGATCACATCCTAACGCACTTTTCACATCTGCCCCTGCTTTTCTGTATATTGGTATATTTAATTTTTTTTATCTTTTGCAAAACTTCACTTATCAAAATTAATATTAACTATCTTTTTATAATTTTAAATATAGTACAATATAATACAAATGTACAACAAATGATTCGTAGCTAGGCATAAAAGTATTATTGGTCCCGTGAATCATGCTCAATTAGCCACGACTTTAAGAATTAAAATCAACACAGAAAAAATGACCAACCTACAAATTCATACTATAAAGCTACCTTTGATTCAAAAAATCAGAAACTTGAAAAATAAAACTCATCAATTTCTTGTATTTGGATGTTAAAAAAAATGAGCATGAAAAAATAATAATTTAAAATAAAAAATCAGAATGTTTTCTCTCACCCACCCACTCTAATGATTCACTTTTTTACCTCAAGAATTTATTTTTTCTCCAAAATTTTCTAGTATTTCGAAACGTCAATTCTTTTTAATAAAAATTATAATTTTTCAAAGAAAAAAAAACAAAATTATTTTCATTCCCCGAACCAAATGAGGCTAAGAAAAAAAAACATGATATATTGATACCTAATGGAGAATTCGTGTATTTTGAGTTTGACCAACTTTTAGTACAAGATTTTATTATATCAAAAAAAATTATTTTACGATGAACATAAAGTTAATATATGAAATGGAGAACTCGGTTCTGTATAAACTAATCACAACTTTCCATTGGTTTGAACAGAAAAAATGTTATTCAAGTGAGTTTTTGAAATTCTAAGTCATAATTTTCAAATTTTATTGCAAGAATATCATAAACAAAACAGTCACAATTATGCAAATCCGCAAATTGACAAGGGCTTCAGCGTCAACAATACTTGTACTAATTCCATTCAAAAGCAGAAAAGTATGAACAAACTGATTATTAAATATTTATCAACTCCTGAACTCTTCGATAAAAAGCCCATCATCCCTCTCCCAAATGCCAATCCTAATGAGAACCAAACCCTAACCCTAACTCCATGGCCACACCTAGCTAGCGATAATCGTCGCCGCGGCCGGAGGAGTAGGAGGAAGGATGACTCGGAGGTGCTCCCACTGCAGCAACAATGGGCACAACACCCGCACGTGCCCGAGCCGCGGGGTGAAGCTGTTCGGGGTGCGGCTGGACGGGTCCATCCGGAAGAGCGCCAGCATGGGGAACCTGGTCCACTACTCCGTATCCAACGCCGGCGGTTCGTCTCCGGACGGGGCCGACGGCGGGGGATCGCGGGCGGCGGAGAAGGAGAAGGAGAGGGAGAGGGAGAGGGAGAGGGAGAGGGAGGGGGGATATGCGTCGGAGGACTTCACCAAGGGCCGTGAGAGGAAGAAAGGTGAGAGCTTTGCTACTCGAGCGATCTCAATATCTATTGAATTAGACTAGATTTTTCTTGTTTTTCCTATAGATTTTAGGGATAGTGGTAAGCATTTTTTGTTGCGTCCTTTTGTATTTTGGAGTGCCCGTGTCGGATTGCCTATTGCCCCGACACGCAACATGGACACGACACAGGTTGTTTGTCCACCGTGTTTGCTAGATTATGGTTGAATCGGTAAGTTTTTGTATGGAATCAAATGCGAGTTATTGGCTTTGGGGCGATCTGATCTTTATATGATCAAAATTTATTGAATTAGACAACAAGGCAATTAATTTTTATTTTTGAGTGAAATATGGATCTTAGGGAAAATGTTTGTTGCTGTATAGGATCGAATGATACATTATAATTTTTTCTCTCGAATTTATAGGATCATAATGTGTTGTTAACAGCTATTAATTGGAATGACACCTTTTTTGGTGTTTCCTAATGTAATTTGGGTGTTTTGTCGGATTGAATGTGTCTTATACGAACATGGATGTTGTGGCACATATTTTTTGAGCGTCTGTGCTTTCTACATTACAAGAAACTATAGGGGTTTTGATTTGAAATCAAATATGGAATTAAAATTAGTAGAACGAAAACAAAGTATATAAAAAGTACTTTCAATCCGAAGTCAAAAAGAAATGAGAAGGGAGTTCATATATATGAACAACATATACTTAATAGCGATATCTTTCAGCATTTAGGATCAATCATTCATCATGACGGAGATTGAGAAGGATGTCATACGTAGAATTAAAACATAATGGTTGAAATTTGTAGAGTGCTTTTGGAGTATTTTGTGATCGCAAGATGCCTCTGAAGTTGAAAGAATTTTTTTACAATACTCCTATAAGACCAACCATAGTTTATGGAATAGAGTGTTGGGAAACATGTTCAGAAAGTTAGTGTAGATGAAATGAGAACTAAAATGAATGTGTGACAATACATTAAATGATATTATAAGATATGAGTGTACTTGTGGAAAGTTAAAGGTTGCGTTAATTGAGGACAACATTATAGAAAATTGACATAGGTGGTTTGGACATATGGAATGCAGACCAATGGATGCTCTCGTAAGTAGGAGTTATAATATAGTATTTAAGGGATTTGTTAGGACTAGAGGATGGCCTACACAAACATGGTTTGAAGTGCTAAAAAAGGATATAGATGTTGTCAGCGGTACAAAGGACATGGACTTTAATAGAGCCGAATGAAAGAAGAGGACATGGACCTTAACACCCCCGTAAATTTGGAATAAA
Organism: Iris pallida; assembly: GCA_029216955.1. NCBI lineage: Eukaryota > Viridiplantae > Streptophyta > Magnoliopsida > Asparagales > Iridaceae > Iris > Iris pallida. Next base: position 4,702,887 of record JANAVB010020999.1, read on the forward strand.
TGCTTTATTGTTGTACTTGCAAGGAGAGTGGTCTCTCTCTCTCTCTCTCTCTCTCTCTCTCTCTATATATATATATATATATATATATATATATATATTGCTTTTTAGAATCTGTTTGGGAGTCATGATTTTGTTGGAAATTAGAAATTTTTACTTCAAATTTTTGTGTGACTATTATGGGACTAAGCGATAGTGGGCTTTTGGTTTTGAGGAGTTTTTCATCTTTTCTTAAATTTGAAAAAGAGACCTTCGAGTGAGATATGGTTATTAGGGAGACTAATTGGTAAAGTGTGTAGTTCTTATCGAACTCGTTTCTATAGGTATTTTGGTTGATTTTTTTCCGAATTTGTAGGACAGTGGAGGAGTTTTTTTGGGTAAAATGTTGGCTTAAGATGATATTGATTTTACTATATTGTATTTGGCAATTGTCAACTCTTGACTAAATTATGTGGTTTAGGGGTCTAAATTAAATACTTATATCAGCACTTTCCTTTCTTGCTGGAACTGTATGATCTTTGCTCGCATCGTTCTTTCTAGCCTAGGCTTTTTTTTGAAAATCTCGAAAAGTTACCTATGTAAGGCCAGTTCCATCTTTATCTTAAAAAAACTACTTTCACCGCGGAGTGGGTTCACTCGCCTTTTCAGGATTGCTATCCATGTCCAAGGACGCAATGTAATAAGAGAAGCATGAGTGGAGAGAGGAATTTGAGGCTCTACTATATCGACTAGACCAGCTACCACTGCACTGTCTACCTTGGCTGACCGCACAAGTCTTTCTAGGCCTCTTGAATTATTGACTCCAGTTTTCTCACTTGGCTCGCCTTATGTTTACCCTTGCAAAAGTCACTAAAGATATTGACTGCCTCACTATGTGTCTCACCGCGGAGTCATTACTACTATTGGCCCTTTTTTGAGTAACGCACGCCAGCCCTAGAAAGAGCACTTAGCTATCAAGCCGTCTCGTCGAGAGTGCGCATATCTTCGGAAGGTGTCCCGCTAACTTGTATGGAAATGGATATTTCTGTCTTAACTTCCTCTGGTCATCGAGTTCGACCCTATAGGCAGGACTCTAGTCAGAGAAGAGGTTTCTAGGCAAATAGCAGACGATCTTTGGTAGATTAAGTCAAGTTATCAAAGTCTAAGATCTAGGAGTGAACTAAAAGATTTTCAAAAATCCCTCTTATGATCTATCTTTTCCTTCTCCTCTATGTACTGTTCTTGGATTCCCAAACCGTCGAATTGGAAAATTTTGGTGCTATCATAGTATCTGCTAAGTTCACGGGCTGGAGATATAAGCAAACTTGAGTAGCTGACATCCGTCATAGGGTAAACCACCGCCTCTCATGCCTCCCCGCGACTGATTCTACCATAGAGGCCTGGATGAGAGATTTATATATGTTTTTTGAAGAAATTAAGGTGTCTTCACTCAACGAAATATGTGCTGCTATTTATGTTGATATTTATCAAAATGTTGATATTTAATATGTGCTACTATTTATGTTGATATTTATCTAAATGTTGATATTTATCAAACGAATAGGACGATGGGTTAATCAGACACCAAATACAGACATTCTACAAATAAATAATACAATATTCCTTAGAAAATCTAGGACATATATACAACATAGATAAAATTATATTTACCCATTAATAAATCTATATACATATTATGTAGATTAGATCTCGTTACTGATCACACATATTTTTTATAGTAACTAGGTTCAAATATTATAGATAAGATACCAAAGGTTGGCCAACCCAGTGGATAAGACAAAGAGGACCTAGGTTTGAGGCCCAGTGAGCAAGAGCTGCTTACACCTAAATCTAAGAAAATGAAGAAATGTTTTGGTAAAAAAAAAAGATAAAAAAAGAAAAGAAATGTTTTGGTAAGTGCTCCCGGAAACTGTCCGATATATGGTGAAACTTCCTACGACTTTTCAACTGTAGTAGACATCTCTATAAATTTAAAAAATTGAAGAAATAGCTGGCAAGGTAATCAAAGGCGCAAGGTGCAAAGGGTCTAAAACGCTTGAGGCGCAAGGCGCACGTCCGAGTGATACGAGGCGAAAAAATAATAAATGATAAAAATATTCATAAATAAATAAATTAGTAATATAAGAAATAAAACCAAATAACATATTAAAACAAACAAAAATATGATAAAACATAACCAAGTGAAGCAGGGTAGTAATAGCAGTAGTATGTAATCAACTGAACTAAAAAGAGTGTATTCTCACTACTACGTTTTTAGTACATTTTAGTTTTTCTAGTTCAACTGTAAGTCTGTAACCAACTTTGGCAACCATGGAAAGTGATATCTTCCTCCCACTTTTATTAGTAAGGATTATTTCCATGTCTCAATTTTTTGTATATATATATATATATATATATATATATATATATATATATATATATATATATATATATAAAATCATAAGGCGCGCCAAGGCGCGTCTTTTCTGGGTTGTGCTTTGCTAAAAGATGTGCCATAGGCGCACCCTGGATGCGTCCGGAGAAAGGGGCCTCACCTAGTGAGGGGTGAGGCACAACTGCTGCGTCTTTCTGCGAGGCGCGCCTTTGACTACCATGCTATCTGGACATCCCCATGTGTCTGCCTGCTTGCCCGAATGCCAACTCAGCCTCATACATGGCACCGACATGCCCACCTGTCATGACTGAGTTGGCACAACAAGATGCCACATCGCTGTCCTTCAGCTGTGCCAATTGGTCCATGAATGGGATGTTGATCATAGTGGTAGTGTTTTGGCTATTTTCCACCTTTTGATTGAAATTCTAACGTCGATATCAAATGTTTCCATACGTAAGGGTCCTTCTGAAGCGATCAAAGGACCATTATCAAAGATGGGGAAGCTCTTGAATTTGAAGGGAAAGAAATGCAGCTCGATATTAATGTGTTAGAGTACAGTGAAATCGTTAGCTTGCTTAATTGTTATTGAGTACCGGCTTCTTTTGATGTCAACTTAATGTGAGTAGGGCTTCAAATGAGCCAAGCCGTTCGCGAGCTGCTCGAAGCTCGTCTCGATAAAAGCTCGTTTGAGCTTGGTTCGTTTAGTAAACAAGCTGAGCTTAAGCTTTATTTTTGAGCTCGTCTAATAAACGAGTCAAGCTCAAGCTTAGAAGTATTCGGCTCGATTGAGCTTGCGAGCTAGCTCGTTTAGGAGCTTGTTTAGAGGCTCGTTTTTTCTTTGTTGAATTCTAATTTAATATATTATTTGTATAACAATATGGTTGTGTGTATTATATATTTATGTCCTTAATAAGTGATATTAAGGAACTTTTTAAAATTAAAATTTTATAAATAAATTGTTAATATTTCAGATACTTGAATTCAAACCTAACTAGCTTGAAATCAAGCTCTATAAGCTTGAAATCAAGCTTAATGAGCTTGAAATAAAGTTGAGCGACAAGCTTGATTTCAAGCTTATCGAGCTTGTTTATCAATCTTGAATCAAGCTTCCTTATCAAGCCAAGCTCGAGCTCAAACCAAGCCAAGCTCAAGCTTAATATAAACAAGCTCGAGCCAAGCTCGAGCTTCAAAATAAAAAACTTATCAAGCTTGAGCTCGAATAATTCTAGTCAAGCCAAGCTCAAGCTTACAAAAGCTCGGCTCGGCTCGGCTCGTTTGCAGCCCTAAATGTGAGTGTTGTTGCATACTGTAAACGTTTGTACCTGAAAAACTATTGGAATCTTCACAATGATTAACACGATCTGGATAATTGTTACTTCGATGTTCTAGATGTCTTTGTTATATATGCTATCCATGTTTGCATTTTTGTTATTGATTTCTATTCATGATGACATCAAATGGTTTTTCTATTATTGATGTCTTCAGAACTTGGGCCCCATTAAGAATTACTTGCATTTGTATAATGTGGACACTTTCTGCATGAATATTTCAGTAATTAGGTACTAGTGAATTATCCGATTGTTTTCCGCTAAGGTATTACTGACAGCTATTGTAATAACTCGCTAACGTGTTAGATGTTTCATTACAAATTTCACCTACATAATTCCCTTGGAGCTCATATCTTGCTTCTATATTGCAACTGACATTGTCTTGAAACTGAAAGGGACGAATGAGAGATGACGTTCTTAGGAGCAATGTGGCATACTTGAAGAGTTTGCATCAGTCCTACCTGCTCGATATGACATGCCTCTAAACCTGGTATCCACATAGGTCAAAATAATAGAGAACAGTTCGTCCGAGTGTCAAAAGTATCCGAGTGACAAGCACCATATTTGGTGCAAACTTTTGATTTCTAATGACTTGTTGAAAATCGAGGTAAAATGCCTTAGCTGTTTAGTTATGTATTCTTTAACTGGGTAACTTATGTATGTTCTACTTCTGTTGGTTTATGTTTTTAATGCCTTTAAGATATTAAATTAAATGGTCAAAACATTGCGAATCTTACAATGTGCCTCGTACCTCTAAGGGATATAACACTTCTCTAGCTCTTTGCCTTTACAGAACATGGATGCAATTTCATGGTTTATTAATTGTGTTGCTAATTTGATTATTAATTTTTTACTTGGTTATCTTTTAGCTAGGTAAAGTACCAAATCTTTAGAATTTACTATTTACTGGTTTGGTGGCTTTCCAAAGTTCTTTCCTGTTTCTATTGATATTATAGTGGCTTAGAGACTTTGACTTATCATACTTTTCTTTGCACATTCTAACAATATTCTTCAAGTACTTTTTTCTGTTCAAGTATTCTCGACATAATTTTTCTTAGAACATCAATACTGAAGAAACACCTGCCTGATTATGCCTGAAGTTGGGGGTTCGCAAAAGTGTCAAAAATTTAAGGTGACATTGAGGATTGAACTTGGGACCTCTTGGTTAAAATACTTACAAACTAGACTATCACTAAGTTGTGAATTTGTTATAAAACATTAAGTATATTATACATATATCTATAGTAGGAAACCAAAAGCTCCGGCGGGGGTGGGGGGTGGGGGGGGGGGGGGGGGGGGGGATTGAGATGGGAACGCTCCAATTTAGAACTTTTCTCAAATTTGATACCAGCTGATCACTTGAATGCCAAGAATATTTTCTTTCAAGCTCGAGTTTTTTGCAATTAACTATTTTGCTATATTTGTGATCCGACATGACCTGATGGTTCAGATACTTTTTCATTAATGCTTATTAGTTAGGTGCAACAAGGGAGAGGGGCGTGTGTGTGTTTGGGGGGGGGGGGGGGTGTTCTCCAAGACATCTCTCTTGTGTTGGCAACCTTGCTATGCTGTAAGAATGCAATTAAAGCTGAAAGTTTAATCTTGTAACCTACATGAATCAAATGGAATGAGTACTCTGCATTATGGAAGGTGATAAGTGTTCTTGTTGTTACAGTTAGGACACAGTGAGAGTTGATGAGAAAGAATGTCTAAGACTACCATGCTGAGCTTTTTCCATCATCGATAATATCCTGCTGTGATTTTTTTTTTTTTTTTTGAATACTACCTATGGTGTCTTGGATATGGGATCATCATAACCCACAAGAAAGGTGTTGGTGCATTTATATGACTATTTGATAGTCATATTTCAGAACTTGAATCATGGAGTACATAGGGCTGACTTCTTTAACTGCATTCATTTTCAATTGATTTACATCAAAATTTTCAATTGGTTTGCATCGGTAGTCACTGAACTCTTGTAAGGTGAGCCATGTGGTCTACTGGGCTTTGCTGCTGCAGCTTATAAATCTTTGCCCATAATCGGTATATTTCTTGAAGAAGATTCACTTACAGTCCTTTTATCTTTGTGAATTGGTTTGTAGGTGTGGCGTGGACTGAAGAAGAGCACAAGAAGTTCTTGCTTGGTTTGAGAAAGCTAGGGAAAGGGGACTGGCGAGGGATAGCACGTACTTATGTTGGATCAAGGACACCCACTCAAGTTGCAAGCCATGCCCAGAAGTATTTTATCCGCCAGTCTAACACAAACAGAAGAAAAAAGAGATCCAGCCTCTTTGATATAGTGCCTGATGAAGTTAGTCAATTTCTTATCCTGTCGTCCCTGTTGAAAGGACTTTCTTTCTGATGTCCAATAATAAATAATCATTGTTCTTGCAGTTTGGAGATGCTCAGGCCTTCCCTATTGGCATTGAAGAACCAGAGGCACAAGGCATCATTCAACTTCCTGCACCTGCATCTGTGGATGGTTTAGAATGTGAGTCAATGGCTTTCAGTTTAAATGAAAGAAAAGCCAGACCACCCCTTCCAAAGCCAGAAAATATGCAGTACCCATATCCGGTGATGCTTCCTGCCTTTTATCCCGCATATTATCCAATTCCTCTTCCATTCTTGCGGGGTTACAGCGTAGAAACTATGGAGAACAAAGCACATGAAGTTTTTAAACCAACCCCGCTGCATTCAAACGTTCCCATAAGTTCGGATCAACTTGTGGGCATGGCGACATTGAACCTGAGAGAGTCTGTTGGTGAGGGTAGTTCATCAACTGTACTCGATCTACTTGGAGGTTCAGAAAGACATTCAGCTTTCCATCCTAATATTCAACCAACAGCTGGCTCAAAGATCAGTGCAGGTTCAAGTCCTATTCATGCGATCTAGTGATCTTCTGTCTCACTTAGCACTCAAAAATAGAGGCCATTTCTCAGTAATGAAGATGAGCCTTTGCAGAATTCTTATTAATAGAAGATGAAATAAACTGCAATCACCACTGAGTTGTCATTATTACTTTCAATATGATGTTTAAAATGCTAGTTTATAGTGACCAATCTAATTTATCAAAGTGGCTTATCGTTTCGTTTCAGTACGTACTCATCAGCTTCATTAATTTGACAAGGTTCGACTTTTATTTTCTGTATCAACAAAAGAGTTATCGATATTTTTTTCTGATTATGTTTTGTGGTACATTGGCTGTAAAGCAGCCAAATCTACAATGCCAGTAGCCAAATTAGTAGTGATAATCATTTACACAAATCATATTTCCTGTTTCCTTTTACCCTAATTATGCTTTTTTGTTTTGTTGAACTTTGAGATCTTTCTATTATTAGTCTGCCGTGGTTGATTTTAATGGATGACTGAGTTCATCAAGTCAATTTATTTTTGTCACTTTTGTGTATCCTTGTTGGGTTATTTGTGCAGTTAAGTTCGCATTATCGAAGCTTCTTTGAGTATAAACTTTTAGTTACTATATGTAATTATATATTGCAATCCTGCATAATTGTTATGTAACGAATATTTGTTGTTCTGAAAGGTGTTAACAACATAATATGTATGCTCGTATTCTTAGTGTGGATTCAGATTCTGTGTATACGTTTGCCCCTCTCTCTCTCTCTCTCTCTCTCTCTCTCTTTTTGTTTGAGGTGTCCTTTCTTCAAGTTGGGCCGTGGCTCAAAGCCACGCAGCAGCCTAAGGGGGGATTCGAACCCGAGACATGTGCTCGGGCGGCCCTCCGCACTACCACTAGTAGGGGGCTGTTTGGATAGAGGTAACTCTTTGAAAGTGTAAAAGTGGTACTTGCAGCAAGTTGAGTTTCAGTGGACTTGCAACAAGTGGCACTTTCCAAATTGTTTGGATGGTTGTTGAAAGTGGATGTTGGAGTTAGAAATATGATAATACATAATTAAATTAATTACCATAACATAATTAAATTAATTACCAAAACTTATAAAAACTAAAAATTAATTTTTTAAAGGCTTTTTCTATGTGCACCACACAAATTACTAGGGGCTATCCCAAAAATGTTCAAAAATATTACAAGTTTGCCATCATTTTTTTTTTACTTGGGACTAGCCCAATTTTTTCAAGTTAGTAGGACTGCCAACATGCTGGCAGTTCTAACATTATGTTAGGACTGCCAACATGCTGGCAGTCCTGGCATAATGTTAGGACTGCCAACTTGCTGGCAGTCCTAGGACTGCCAGCATGTTGGCAGTCTTAATATAATGTTAGGACTGCCAACAAGTTGGCAGTCCTCGGAGGAGAAGAAGAAGAAGAAGAAGAAGCAGCAACAGCACCTACATCCATCCATCCATGTCTCCTCCTCTCTCCTCCTCCTCCTCCTTGCTCCTCCTCCTCCTCCGGCCCCGTCCTCCGCCCCCTCCGCTTCTCTACCGCCGTCGCCTCCTCCTCCTCCGGCCCCGAAGAAGAAGCAGCAGCACCTACATCCATCCATGTCTCCTCCTCTCTCCTCCTCCTCCTCCTCCTTGCTCCTCCTCCTCCTCCTCCGACCCCGTCCTCCGCCCCCTTCGCTTCTCCACCGCCGTCGCCTCCTCCTTGCTCCTCCTCCTCCTCCTCCGGCCTTGTCCTCCGTCCCTCCGCTCCTCCACCGCCGCCAAACTCGACTTCATGCACGTCATCCACTCCCGCTACCCCTCCGCTGGAGCAAGGAGGAGGAGGAGGAGGAGCAAGGAGGAGGAGGGAGGAGGAGGAGGAGAGAGGAGAGAGAGAAAAAAAACCTAATATTGGGCTGCCCCCAAGTAATTTTCGGGACGTCCCCAGTAAAAGTTCCTCAAATCTGGACTGTCCTCTAGTAAAATGACGCCCCCAGTAATTGTTGTGGTGCCCATAGAAAAAGTCTTTTTTAAACTAACTAAATTCGATTATTTTTTATTAGACAATTGAAGCCATCTAATTTTTAAACCACTTAAATTTTAAGATTATTATTATTATTATTATTATTATTATTATTATTATTATCCTAAACCTCTTATTATTATTAAAACAGACCTCATTATCAAACTGCTGTTGCTGCTTCTTTTCCATTCGTTCTTCAACTGTTTGTTGTTCTTCTTCTCTTCAATTGTTGGTCTGCAGCTTCTTCTTTAAAAAAAAAAAATTGGAGAAGAAGAAGAAAGCACCGGCCACGCCCGCAACAGCACCGACACCACCACGCCTTCAGCACGTCTTCTTCTTCTTCTCATCCTCCTCGACGTCAGCGCCCGCAGCACTGACACCACCACGCCCGCAGCATCGACACCACCACGCTGATGTCGGACCAGGCGTCGGGAGTCGCCGGGATCTGAAATAGCCACCTGTTGTCGACCGCCACGGCACCACCCGCCACTGTTGGTCCAGTTGCAGTCCACTTCCACCATATTTTGGCTGCAACAGCTCCTTCAAAAAAATCAAAGAGCAGTTACTGTCCACTTGCTGCGATTTGACACTTACCGTTCGGTTGCTACGGCAAACCAAACACTGCAAGTGCAAAACTGGCCGACCACTTTCATCCCTCTCTCCGCGATCCAAACAGCCCCTAGGCTAGTGCCTTAGGGACTGTTAGATACTATATGTAGTGCCTTAGGGACTGTTAGCTACTATATGTACTATAAGTTTGCCATTGCATTTGTATCGTATTGAAGCTTTTTCTGATGATTATTTGATACAGTCTGTTATCTTCATTGTTGCTGTACAGACTGTTGGCTGTTATATGTATTGCAATCTTCCAGAATTGTTATGTATCGAATATTTGTTGTTCCTGAAAAGTGTTACAACATGTGTATGCGTTTGCCATTACTCGTGTATCATATCACAATTGCATTAGTGAACAATCCGGATCCACTTATCATCATGAATTTCCGACGACCGGTAAATCCACCTCCCTTTCCTCTTCGTCGACGGCGACAGTCCTCTTCCAGAACCAGTGCTCCCTCCACACTTGTACCATTTGTTCAATGGGCACACTAGACGTCTCCGGCAGGAAGAAGTAAACGAAGATGGTCATGACAGCAACCCACCCTCCGAAGAAGTAGAAGATCCCAGCCTTCAGGTGGCAGAGCATAGCTAGGAAGGTCTGAGCAATGATGAAAGTAAACACATTGCTCACAATCAGAGTGATGCCCTGTCCTGCCGACCGAATCTCCAACGGGAAAACCTCGCTCGGGACCAACCACCCTAGGGGTCCCCAAGACCAGCCGAAACCGGCGACGTACACCGCGATCAGGACGAGAACGACGAGCGCGTAGGTCCTGTTCACTCCGCCCCGGTCCTTGAGCTGCGCCTCCAGTATCCCTCCCACTGCTACCTGGGAGACCAGCATTTGGACTCCTCCGATCAAGAACAAGGCCCGTCTTCCGAATTTGTCAACCGTCGCCATCGATACCAAGGTGGAAGAGAAGCCGACGACGCCGGTCACCACCGCCGACATGAGGGAGGCACTTTCTCCGAGGCCGATGCTTCGGAACAAGACGGGAGCGTAGAAGGCTATTACATTGATACCTGTTACCTGTTGGGGGGAGAGAGGAACGTGTTAGGGTTCTGTCTTTTCGGTGTGTCGTGTCGGACACACGGTTATCCTTACCGTGTCGTGTCATATCCAACTATTGGTCTATTTTCTCTATGGAAAAAAAACTGTCGGATGCTGATACCTGTTGGAAGAACGGTATCAGGAGAGCCATCACTAGTTGCGGGCGGTACTTGGCTCGGATAATTTGTCGAAACGGATGGGGGACGGTTTTCGACACTTGGCTGGCCGTGATGATGTCCTGCAACTCTTCTTCGACGTCGGCAACTCCTCTGATCTTCCGAAGCAATGCTGCGGCCTCCTGGAGGTCCGTGCCGCGCTGGACGAGACTGTTGGGGGAGTCGGGAAGGAAGATTGCAGCGAGTGTCAACAGGGATGCCGGGACCGTTGCCAAGCCCAGAGAGATCCTCCAGCCAAGGTCGCCCTTTATCTTCTGGGTTCCGAAGTTGATGAGGGTTGCGGAGATGTAGCCGACGGAGATGGTGAGCTGGAAGCCGTTGTTGAAGGTGCCTCTGTGTTGAGGAGGAGCCATCTCTGCGATGTATAGCGGAGCCGACTGCGAGGAGGAGGAGGAGGAGCTTGTGAGTGTACAAAAGATGTTTCAAGAGTATCGGACACGTATTGGATACCAATACGATATTGTCGATATCGATACAGTTTCGTTTGTCCCAATTCGATACCAACCGCTATCGATATTGACCGATACCGAGGTTGATGGTCACTTTTTCAGTCAATTCAACAGAGAAAAGAGAAAATTGAATGAAAAAGACCAATCAACAAGGGTGTCAAAAAAGCATAGTAAGGTCGTAGAAGCATGTAAACGAAAAATAAAGTTATTTATCATAGATAAATCAATCAACAATTTTGAGTATTATTTTATTCTATTTCAAAAAAAACACCACATAAAATACTTATATTATGTCAAGGTGTATCAATTTTTTTTTTCTTCTCCTAAATTTTTAATATTTTACTAATAATTATTTGCCTTTCGATACCAAAAAATTCGATACTTTGATCTCGAATAGCTGATACTACTGACACCGCGGATCTCGATACTCACAGGAAGGGTCTCCGATACCTATACTAGTAACCTGGGAACTTGATTGGAAAACAACCCAACACTCCAAAATACTTGGGAGATACCAAAATAAGGTGTCGTGTCCACGTCTTTATATAAGTGTATTTTTGTGTAATAGTTGTATTGGTTGTGACTGAAGTGACAAACTGGATATCTGATTAACCTGGTTTGCAAACCCAACCCCAACACCAAGCAAGAGCCTGCCCAAGATGAGCATGTACACATTGACTGCAGCTCCTCCCAGGGCCCCGCCGGCCAGGAAGGCCGCCCCGCCGATCAGCATCGACGGCCTGCGTCCGAAGGCTCGCGTCACCGACGATGCGAAGAAGGACGCGACCAATGCGGCCAAGTACAGGGATGACGTGAAGGATGTCAGCAGCTGGCTGTCAAACTTGCAGTAGTTGCTGATATCTGGCTCCTCCTTCATCTTGCGGTAGACTTCCGGGAAGAATTTCTTCAGAAATGGTTCCATCGATGTCACGCCACCTGTGAAATTTTCACTTACGGCCCCGATTTAGTAACATATTTCAAAATAAAAGGACACCTAAAAAAAAAAAAAACTACTGTTATAAGGAGCTTCAAAACGGCTCAAATCGAGCCGTCTAAGTCGTGTCTATATCATCAACCATTTAATTAAAAAAATTATGTAAAAAATTGTTAAAAAAGTTTAAATTTATTATATATATTGAATACGGGAAATGGAACTCAAGCAAACAAGAAGAATACATTCCATCTTAACCACATGAGTTAAAAAATATATTTGGATATAATTGGATAATATACGTTATTATACGTGCAAGTACGTGCATTTACTAGTATATATAATGCATCTTTTTGATAGATTAATCTTATATTTAACGGTTCATTCAAATCTAACATAAAATAAAAATATATATTATAATCCTAGTTAAATTTAGGTATAAAATCTCAAATACTAACTAATATATAATTTAGAATCCAATCAAATTATATTGGGAACTAATTAAATATGTAATTCCAATTCAATATAATATAATTTAATCATATAATTTAAATGGTAACTATTTTTTTTAATGAGATTTAGTTAAATATAAGCTAGTAATCAATCATATGTTCTTCTAAGGGGCATATTTGGGATTGCAACCCTGTTCCTATCTCACCTGGTGTTCCGTGATTTCTTTAGTGATTTATTAAGGATTAAAATTATGGAGGGACCGTACTACTACATGTAAAATTCTTAAACTTGTCATGTTAATTGGACTTCAATAGAAAAAAAAAAATACTAAAACTCAAACAAGAATGACAAAAAGTAAAGACAATATTTTCAAATCGCTACAAAAGAGGAAGCAAAATATTATAAATAAAAGATTTCTAAAATATTTAATAAGGAGGTGAGTTTCAAACTTGTAACCTCTAATTTAAAAGCACAAATCATTATCATTTGAGCTAGCTTATTCTTTATACATTCAAGGGTCAAACTAATATATATTGTAAACGTGTAAAAAATTCTATATATTAATCAACAATTTTTAAAAAAATTGGAGGGACAGTGGCCCCCCTTGACCCTATGTAGATCCGTCCCTGGATTTCTTTATAAAGTTTATCAAATGTTAACATGTGTTCCTTTGTACTTTAGGAATATTTAAGGAAAAAAAAAACATAGTAATATATTTGAAGATTTCAGGAGCTGGACTTTGAGAATCCACTTAAAAACACAATCCAAAATTTCAGTGCTAGAGAAAAGTTTGAGTAAGTGAACCTGAAATCCCGATATCGTAGCCGTAGATGATCCCTCCGGTGGCGGCCATCATGCACGTAAGCACGACAAACGGAGTCAACCTCCCGTTGTACTTAGCTGCATCAGTGCTCTTCGGGACGATTCCGACCGCCATGGCTCGGACCGGAGGGCGGCGAGGATCGCCGAGAGAGAGAGAGAGAGAGAGACGAGCCGGAGTTGGCAAAGTTCGGTATATACCTAACTAATAACAAGGGATAATGCATGTAGCTTTATGAATGGTGCCGAGTAAAGAAAGAAAATAATTATAGCACACTCATGTGCGCTTGACTTCCTTGTGTGTTTTCTTCTGCAATTTTTTTTTTTTTTCCTTCCTTCAACAAATTTGACTCAATTATTGGAGGGTTGATAGCTATGTAGAGCTGCTGGAGCTCAGTCCATCCTATATTATACCATGTGCAATCTTCTTTCTTTCTTTCTTTTTTTATGCATTATTATATTAGTTTATTTGGATGTAACGGACGTGGAGATTGAAAGTGAGATGGGCTACCAAGCTATCTACGTACAAGGTCAAAAATATATATATATATATATTTTTTACCGCGGCCGCCGCCTGACGACCGTGTCACTGACATGTGGGCCAGGGGAGAACGATACACAATGGACGTTGCAACTGCACTTTTGAGTAGTATATATTGCTTCAAACCATAGTTTTATTTTGGCTAAATTTCAACTTGATACCCTCAACTATCCATGTTTTGTAACTTGATACCCTAAACTTTTAAAATAGTTAACTTAATACCATCAACTATTGAATATTTTCAACTTTATACCCTAAAATCCAAAAAATTCCAAAAATACCCTTGCCCCCCCTCCCTCCCTCTCCGGCGTCCCCCCCCTCCCTCCCCCGGCGGGGTGGCGCGCAGCAGCAGCGGCGGCCGGAGCAGCAGCGGCGGCCGGAGCAGCAGCGGCGGCGCGTGCAGCAGCAGCGGGGCGGCGCGCAGCAGCAGCAGCGGTCGGAGCAGCAGCGGCGGCCGCGCAGCAGTAGCGGCAGCGGGGCGGCGCGCAGCAGCGGCGGCCGGAGAGGGAGGGGGGGGGGTTTGGGAAATAGAGAGAGGGGGGAGGGCATTTTGGGAAATATATTTTTCAGGGTATCAAGTTGACTATTTTGAAAGTTTAGGGTATCAAGTTGCAAAACATGGATAGTTGAGGGTATCAAGTTGAAATTTAGCCTTTATTTTACTTAATTGCAACTTGATACCTTCAATTGTTCATGTTTTTGAACTTGATATCATAAATTTTTTTTACTCGACAACTTGATACCATCAACTATTTAAAATTTTCAATTTGATACCCAAAATTTCAAAAAGGACAAAATTATCCCTCCCTTTAACTTTCCAACCGAACCCAACTCCTCTTCCCTCTCCCCCTTGCCGGATCACCACTTCCCTCCCCCCCCCCCCCCCCCCACCCCCGCCCCCACCCCGCTCCGCCCCCTCCAGCCACCTTCAACACCCTCCCCTCCCCCGCTGCCCCGTCGCCGTCCCCGCTCCCCCTCCCCCACCCCGGCTGCACTATCGCCCCCCACCTCTCCGGACGCACGCGGTGATTAGAGGGGGACGAGACGGGTGGAGGGCCGCGCGCAGGGGGGGTGGGGGGTGGGGAAGGGGGGTGGGGGAGTGTAGTTTTAAATTTAGATCATGGATATATTTGTCTAAAAAAATTTTCAGGGTATCAAGTTATTATTATTACAAAAAAAATTTAAGATATTAAGTTAAAAAACAGAAATAGTTGAAAGTATTAAATTACAATTAATCTCCCTCCCCCTCCCCTTCCTCCCCCCCCCCCCCCCCCCCCCCAACCCCCTCCCCCCCACCCACCCCCCCCCCCCCTACAACCCAATTTTTGTTTTCTGTGTGATGTGCATCTTTTTTTTAATGTAATTTTGTAATTTTGCACTCAATTGTTGGTTCCTTAAATCGTTTGGCCTCCATCAATCATCAGGCCTACTTCACCAAAAAGTAAGCCACAATAAAAAAAAACAAAAATTTTCATATAGAGTGAAGAATTTTAACGTTATTGTAAAAAAAGTAATAAGTTTGGGAAAATTGCAATTGGGGTAACGAAACGACATCACTGGTGGCGTGTGTTGCGCGAGCAGCCTATTCCCCCATCACACGCCATCACTCATGGAGTGTGGTGTGCCCCACTCAAGCTATTCCCCATCACACGCCATCACTCATGAAGTGTGGTGCGCCATTACTCATGGAGTGTGGTGTGAGGTCTACTCATTCCCCATCACACGCCATCACTCATGGAGTGTGGTGTGCCCCACCTATTCCCCACAAGCCATCACTCATCACACGCCATCACTCATGGAGTGTGGTGTGCCCCACCTATTTTCCACAAGCCATCACTCATGGAGTGTGGTGTGCCACACGTGATGGAGTGTCCCATCACAAGCCATCACTCATGGAGTGTGGTGTGCCACACGTGATGGGACACTAGCTGACAGTGCAATAAAGTGCAATAGGCCATACAAGATAAAGTGCAATAGGCCATGCAAGATGGCGTGTGATGGGACACTAGCAGAGGCTAGGAGCATGGCGTGTGAGGGTGGGCCATGGATCATGGCGTGTGAGTGTCGGCCATGGATCATGGCGTGTGAGGGGGCAATAGGCCATGGATCATGGCGTGTGAGGGGGACTGGCGTGTCCTACCTACCACCGCACGCCACTAGTTATGTAGTTTCGTTACCCCAGTTGCAATTTCACCAAACTTGTTACTTTTTTCACAATTACGTTAAAATTCTTCACTATATATGAAAATTTCTGTAAAAAAAATATATATCACCAATGAACGCTCCTTTGGATTTGGAACCTAGGTATCCTCTTTATCATGCGTTGTAAGTACCTCGAAATTGGAAATACCTATATAGACTTTGTGTCTCATTTGAGTCATTTCTCCTCCCTGGTGGGAGATCAATCTTGGTTGTGTTTCATCCCAAAGTCATCATCTTCTGGAGCGACATGCGGACACCATGTCAATGTGGACAATCAGAACCGATTCAGGGGTAAATCAGACAAGACTTCGAACTTGGACAAACATCCCTCTATTTGGGGCAACCCCAGGCTCACTATAACCCCACAAGAGGCCGGGATCGTAGGTGACCCTCCAGAATCGGCTCACAATAAGGGTCAAGGGACAATCAAAACTAGTTCTGGATAGGACAACCCAAGTCCATGGGCCGGCCTGTGGACAACTCAGGTATAACCTACTTAAATCGCGTAGGTCTCGACTGTTACAACGTCACTTGTTGTAACAAGTAACGCCGTGAACCTTTGATTAATGAACCCACTTGACATCGACTTAAAATTGAATCACCTCCGACATTGAAAAGTAGTTTTGCCCTATTAGAAGCAATGTTTTACAAACCGGACCGATGATCGAACCGAATTTTTTTGGTATAGGTCGGATCGGAGTCCAACTAGGTTCAACCGAAGTTTAACCGAGGTTCAAATAGACTTGATTTAGTTTGGTTCAAATAGGTAAGATATTGTCACGACCCGCACCCGGATATACGGGTACGAATACGTGGGCCACGCCCAGCCTACGCCGCGGTATCGGCGGTAGAACGCTGTCAAGTATATTATACTAACTACAACTTCTATGAATCTATATCTAGAAATGTACTCATGTCACATCACGAAAACTAAGGAAGATAAGACAAGAAATAATAACAATATCACTAGAACAACTAGAATCTACAATGATCATAAGACATGAAAGATAAAGAAGGAACAGCAAGACTAACTAAGGATAACTACCAGGCAACTCACATAGAAGAATAGTGAGATCCACCTCAGCTAGCAACATCATGAAGTCCAATAATGAGGGCACAACTACTCCTAAAATTTCATAACGTATCCAGTCAGGAGCGGAACGAGCACAAATCTCAAATAACAGTTCTAATTATACGATATTGAACATGTAGCAGTAAATAGAGAGAATATACAAGAAATAATGAAATGTACATGTGAGTATCATGGCAAGGTAAGCTGTAAATCTAGAGCTAGAGCAAGGCAAGTAAAACTGATCATGGCATGTACAAGAATCAAGAATCATCTATCTAAGTGTGTGAGTACTAGTTTCAACATGTGGCCGGCTTGGGTCTTGCACAAGGTCTACTGGCCTGGTTAATCATACGTGGAGTGTATGATTAACACTCACAAGATCTACAAGAACAACAAGGTGGCTAATGACCACACATCTACACTAATACTCCCCATCCCCGACTAGTATAGTGGATCCAAACAGGACACGTCACTGCACGGGATTCTAATGAGAAGGTCGCGAACCTTCTCTAGAATCAGTGACCACATATCGAGCAAGAGCTACAAGGGTGCTTGCACAATACATCCCAACCTAAGAAGGAGAAACATCTCTCGTCGGGATCCATGAATACCAATCCGTGTGACCAATGTGTCGAGAACAAGCATATCTACACTAAATACAAGAAACATAAACTATATCATAAAACAGAAATATTATCAGAGAATGTACTCGCCTGGGGTCCTGCTGTCAATATGAATCAGGGTTCGGAGTAAAGCCACAGACCTAAAGATGAAATAATACAAGAGCTGATCAGGGTCAAAAGACATACTAACATCTAGGTCAAACTAAGTCAAACTAAGACAAACTGGGTTAAGATTGACGTACAGTTGACTTTGGTCAACTGGTCAACTTCGGTCAAGTTCTGGTCAATCCTAGGCTACGGCTGACTTCCGGTTGACTTTGGTCAAAAATAGTCAACTGTGGTCAACCAAGGTCAAAACTAGTCTAACTTAGGTCAAATGTTGACTCTACTTCGACGTTCAGTCAAAGTAGTCAACCATGGTCAAACTGGGTCAAAGCTAGTCTCTATAAACATCTACAAGGTCAACTTATAAATTTCAGTGATTTAGAAATCACTGAAATCGACGGATCTCTAAAACAACCAAAAGGAGAAAATATTATTATAATAGGGTGACACAAAAAGGGAAGAAATCTACAGATGTTGTCGGATGATGAAACTAACATCACCAACGTGTCCAGAATGGTCAAATCAGCTAGGATAGCCTGTCCAAAAGTCCAATTTGGACACAGGGGCAAAACGGTAATTTCGGACCAAAATGATGTCCGTCGTTGGACACACTTTGCACCGAAAAACGTGCCGAAATAAAAGTGCACAAAACCTAACAAATTGTATGTCCACGAATCCAGAATGACGATACGAACCCAACGGTATATCCAGAATTGGATTCCGTTGACCCGATCTCAAATTGGTCCGTTGACCCGGACATTGGAAACCAATTTGTACGGAAAAGCGTGTCGGAGCCAATGTCCTCAAAACTCAGCAAATTATATGTCAACGAGTCCAAAATGACGATACGAACTCAACGGTATATCCAGAATTGGATTCCGATGAGCCGGCGTCAAAAAGTCCCGTTGACTCAGAAAGTGGGACCCGCTTTGCACCGAAATGCGTGCCAGGGCCCAAGTTCTCCAAATCAAGCAAACTTTATATGAAAACATGCCAGAACGACGCCACGAGTCTACTGGTGGTGTCAGAAATTGAATCCGGAGTCCCGGGTTCAAAAATGAAGTTTTACAAGTGCAACACTAAGAATTCGAACGGCCAACTTTGGCGTCGAATTCGACCGACCTAACATGCTCAAACTGAAATGAAATCTAAAGGGGGCAGGAAGAGGGTTATACCAGCTGTGCACCGGAACTGGTGGCGCGCAAAACGGAGCTGCGATGACGAAGATACGAACCCGCGAAGTTGGCGTCGCAAAACTGTCCAAAAATAGTACAAATTAAAACGTCAACTTGGTGGCCGGTTTTGATGTATCAAACGACGAAATTAACGGGTGAAATTTGAGAGAAGTGAAGGTGGATATACCGAGATTGAGACGGAGCGAAGAAATCGCCGATCCAACGGTCGGATTGTCCAGAAAATTGACGCGAAGTTGCTGGTTCGAGACGCGATTCTGGCCTCTCCAATACGCGCGTCACGACGGGATTTCGATCCCGAAGTCGAAATCGACTTCCCGTCGAACTGGTCGCTGCCGGGGTGGTGCGCGGTGGTGCATGGGAGTTCGCCGGGGCTTGCCTCGCGGGGTGGTGCATGTGGGGACACGCGCGGCGTGGTCGCGGTGGTGCAACGCCGGCGACGGCCGACCACAATATCAGCGGCAACGACTTCTTGGATGCTGCTGCCTTGGCCGGGCGGCACAGGGACTGCCGTACGGAGGGCACCACCGTGGAGGGCTCGTCGGTCGTCGTCGAGGGCCAGGGAGTGGTCGCCGGCGCATATGGCCGCGGCGCACCGTCGCTGTTCGCGCGCACGCGCGCTGCTGCACCCCTCGCGTGCGCCATGCATGCGCGCAGCATGGCCACGCCTGGCCGGAGGTTCGTCGGGCTCGCCGTCGAGGCGGCGGCCTGGGGGGGAGGAGAAGAATGAGAGGAAGGTGGAGGTGGTGGTGATGGTTAGGATGATGATGAAGGTGGTGGTGGTTTGAATGAAAGAGAGAAAAAAAAACAAGAAGTAGTGAGGAAGAAGAAGAAGAAATGGGAGGGGGTTGTGGTCGGGCATGTACAGGAGAGGGGGGGTGAGGTGAGCTGAGTGCTGATGTGAGAGGGGAGTGAGGTGGAGTGTGGTTGTGTATAATAGGGAAGAGAGAGAGAGTAGGATATTAATGTGTATAATAAGTTAATAGAAAGAGAGAGTGAGTGAGAATAGATAGATATTTAGAGGGAGAGAGAGAGAGGTCGGCTGACCACATGGGGGGGGGGTTAGCTGGTAGGTAAGAGAGAGAGTGATGAGAGAGAGAGAGTGTATATATATATATGTATATATATATATAAGATATTTAAGAGAGAGATATTTAGTGAGAGAAGGAATAGATATTTTCAAATTAGGAAAAATAAGAAAATTACGTGGAATATTTGGGCAGTCCTGAAAGAACAATATGGAGCTTGGGCTCGGGTCCGGTCGAGCCGGGTCGGGTCAAAATCGGACAGGAGACAATAATTAAATTAAAATGGGTATTTAAAATCATGGGTAAATAAGTAGCATGTGGGGGCTCCAATAAATGGGACACAAGTGTCAGGCGGGTAGTAGGCTTCATGTGGGCCATGTCCCTATTTGGGGTCGACTAGGTTGGGTCGATGTCGGGTCCCGAAATTAAATTGGAATTTAAATCAGGAATTACGGCAGACGATAAATTGGTCTAAATTGAACCGAAAGTTGTGCGAAGGAAATGGAGCACAAAATGGTGTGTCTGGGTGGGACACGAAGGTCGTGGGTGAAGAGCGTCTTGAGTAGATCAGGCATGACAAGTTGGTTTCGAGAAAATGACAGGTCTGGTGCTCCTAAATTAAAAGTCACGGTAACGCGCAAACGAAGATCAAAAATAAAAGTGGGAATTCAATTTAATAATTAGATGGTCTAATATTGACCCGAACTTGCGCGAAGCAAAAAGGATACAAGGGAACAAGTTCGAGTGGGACAGGATATATCAAAATGAAGATAATCTCGTCTACTACAAAC
Source organism: Iris pallida (assembly GCA_029216955.1). Taxonomy (NCBI): domain Eukaryota; kingdom Viridiplantae; phylum Streptophyta; class Magnoliopsida; order Asparagales; family Iridaceae; genus Iris; species Iris pallida. The sequence continues at coordinate 4,723,501 of JANAVB010020999.1, forward strand.
TCCAAGAAGAAAGTTTCCAGAGACTGGCATCCCTGATGCTCTAGAATTCCAAGTCACGGTAAAGAGCATTAAATCAAATAATAATATTCTAATTAATTGATTATTCAAATTAAAAAAATAAGCCCTAAATTCAGGGGCTTACAATCCTACCCACCTTATAAAAATTTCGTCCTCGAAATTAAAGGTTGGTAGTGGGGTTAAAATATGATAGAAGGTTTAGGCAATACTTTAGGCACGATCCAAGAATGACGAGTTTGCACAATCAAGAGAATCGATTTACAAAATTGTTTAGGCACGATGATGGATTTGGCGCGATAGAATTATGATATGAACAAAATCATATGTGCATGATTTCAGAAATAAGTCAAGTCATTGGGGCACGATTTTAGAGACAATTTAGAAAATCGAAGATATAATTGAAGTCCAAGTACGGGATGGTTTGTGTAATCAAGACATAGCTAAACAAGGCAAAGAAAATGACGGTAAGATGAGAAAATCATCATGCGATGGGAGAGAAAATAATGATAAACAAGAAATAATGGTAGGAATTATCTTGCTCAATTGGTAAAAGAAGTGAATCAACTTAAGATATGACCTGATAACCATACACGTCTATCCAAAATCATGTTGCCAGAATTTACGCCACGCCAGTAAACATAGCTACAATAAACGATAGAGTCCATAACCAAGGTATACACCCTATAATCATGTCATCTAGATTCCTTACCACGCCAACCGGTATGGCTGCAAGAGAATCTAAATTCCATAACTAGGATAGTATATCCAAAATCAGGCTCCATGTCCCTGTGAGGCTAGCTAATATGACTGCGATAAATTCCAAACTCCATAAGTAAAGAAGACACTTACTGTTCTCATTGTCCTCGTCCAAAATGTGTTTATCAGGATATCTTAACTCAATTCTTAAAAGAATTATCCGAAACAAAATCAAAGGTCAACAACGAATATTAAGATTTAAAATTCAACAAAAAGTCAAGGGTAAGTTAATAGAAACAACGGAAACAACTTCCGAGATAGGGTTCAGAGGAAAATAAATCTTAGGAAGAGTCCCGAGGGTACTACCTAGGTCAAGATAGAAAATGGTGGAATATAATCTAAAACAAACCTCGACCATGATACGAGGTTGGTAAATCATATTCTCTCCCCGACCTAGATGATATACTAGTCCAACTTATACCTCCCCTCTGGGGTCCACAAACTCATCACAAGAAGGAATAAAGTTTGATAATGACAGATATCTCAGGAATCAGGACAGATAGAAACAAATGGGAATAGATTCGAAGAGTTTCGAAATAAGATTCCCAGGGGTCATCCCTAGAATCTACCAAGAGTTCCTAATATGTGACTGAGTACCAAAATCCTAAAATATTCCATTACTCAACCTTAATCCTAGGGCAGGCTCGCAGTAGTACAGATAAGCTCAAGTACTACCACGACTTCGCATTAATTGCAAAGACTGACCTGCATGGGCCACCACTAAAAACGTGTCACGACCCGCACCCGGATATACGGGTACGAATACGTGGGCCACGCCCAGCCTACGCCGCGGTATCGGCGGTAGAACGCTGTCAAGTATATTATACTAACTACAACTTCTATGAATCTATATCTAGAAATGTACTCATGTCACATCACGAAAACTAAGGAAGATAAGACAAGAAATAATAACAATATCACTAGAACAACTAGAATCTACAATGATCATAAGACATGAAAGATAAAGAAGGAACAGCAAGACTAACTAAGGATAACTACCAGGCAACTCACATAGAAGAATAGTGAGATCCACCTCAGCTAGCAACATCATGAAGTCCAATAATGAGGGCACAACTACTCCTAAAATTTCATAACGTATCCAGTCAGGAGCGGAACGAGCACAAATCTCAAATAACAGTTCTAATTATACGATATTGAACATGTAGCAGTAAATAGAGAGAATATACAAGAAATAATGAAATGTACATGTGAGTATCATGGCAAGGTAAGCTGTAAATCTAGAGCTAGAGCAAGGCAAGTAAAACTGATCATGGCATGTACAAGAATCAAGAATCATCTATCTAAGTGTGTGAGTACTAGTTTCAACATGTGGCCGGCTTGGGTCTTGCACAAGGTCTACTGGCCTGGTTAATCATACGTGGAGTGTATGATTAACACTCACAAGATCTACAAGAACAACAAGGTGGCTAATGACCACACATCTACACTAATACTCCCCATCCCCGACTAGTATAGTGGATCCAAACAGGACACGTCACTGCACGGGATTCTAATGAGAAGGTCGCGAACCTTCTCTAGAATCAGTGACCACATATCGAGCAAGAGCTACAAGGGTGCTTGCACAATACATCCCAACCTAAGAAGGAGAAACATCTCTCGTCGGGATCCATGAATACCAATCCGTGTGACCAATGTGTCGAGAACAAGCATATCTACACTAAATACAAGAAACATAAACTATATCATAAAACAGAAATATTATCAGAGAATGTACTCGCCTGGGGTCCTGCTGTCAATATGAATCAGGGTTCGGAGTAAAGCCACAGACCTAAAGATGAAATAATACAAGAGCTGATCAGGGTCAAAAGACATACTAACATCTAGGTCAAACTAAGTCAAACTAAGACAAACTGGGTTAAGATTGACGTACAGTTGACTTTGGTCAACTGGTCAACTTCGGTCAAGTTCTGGTCAATCCTAGGCTACGGCTGACTTCCGGTTGACTTTGGTCAAAAATAGTCAACTGTGGTCAACCAAGGTCAAAACTAGTCTAACTTAGGTCAAATGTTGACTCTACTTCGACGTTCAGTCAAAGTAGTCAACCATGGTCAAACTGGGTCAAAGCTAGTCTCTATAAACATCTACAAGGTCAACTTATAAATTTCAGTGATTTAGAAATCACTGAAATCGACGGATCTCTAAAACAACCAAAAGGAGAAAATATTATTATAATAGGGTGACACAAAAAGGGAAGAAATCTACAGATGTTGTCGGATGATGAAACTAACATCACCAACGTGTCCAGAATGGTCAAATCAGCTAGGATAGCCTGTCCAAAAGTCCAATTTGGACACAGGGGCAAAACGGTAATTTCGGGCCAAAATGATGTCCGTCGTTGGACACACTTTGCACCGAAAAACGTGCCGAAATAAAAGTGCACAAAACCTAACAAATTGTATGTCCACGAATCCAGAATGACGATACGAACCCAACGGTATATCCAGAATTGGATTCCGTTGACCCGATCTCAAATTGGTCCGTTGACCCGGACATTGGAAACCAATTTGTACGGAAAAGCGTGTCGGAGCCAATGTCCTCAAAACTCAGCAAATTATATGTCAACGAGTCCAAAATGACGATACGAACTCAACGGTATATCCAGAATTGGATTCCGATGAGCCGGCGTCAAAAAGTCCCGTTGACTCAGAAAGTGGGACCCGCTTTGCACCGAAATGCGTGCCAGGGCCCACGTTCTCCAAATCAAGCAAACTTTATATGAAAACATGCCAGAACGACGCCACGAGTCTACTGGTGGTGTCAGAAATTGAATCCGGAGTCCCGGGTTCAAAAATGAAGTTTTACAAGTGCAACACTAAGAATTCGAACGGCCAACTTTGGCGTCGAATTCGACCGACCTAACATGCTCAAACTGAAATGAAATCTAAAGGGGGCAGGAAGAGGGTTATACCAGCTGTGCACCGGAACTGGTGGCGCGCAAAACGGAGCTGCGATGACGAAGATACGAACCCGCGAAGTTGGCGTCGCAAAACTGTCCAAAAATAGTACAAATTAAAACGTCAACTTGGTGGCCGGTTTTGATGTATCAAACGACGAAATTAACGGGTGAAATTTGAGAGAAGTGAAGGTGGATATACCGAGATTGAGACGGAGCGAAGAAATCGCCGATCCAACGGTCGGATTGTCCAGAAAATTGACGCGAAGTTGCTGGTTCGAGACGCGATTCTGGCCTCTCCAATACGCGCGTCACGACGGGATTTCGATCCCGAAGTCGAAATCGACTTCCCGTCGAACTGGTCGCTGCCGGGGTGGTGCGCGGTGGTGCATGGGAGTTCGCCGGGGCTTGCCTCGCGGGGTGGTGCATGTGGGGACACGCGCGGCGTGGTCGCGGTGGTGCAACGCCGGCGACGGCCGACCACAATATCAGCGGCAACGACTTCTTGGATGCTGCTGCCTTGGCCGGGCGGCACAGGGACTGCCGTACGGAGGGCACCACCGTGGAGGGCTCGTCGGTCGTCGTCGAGGGCCAGGGAGTGGTCGCCGGCGCATATGGCCGCGGCGCACCGTCGCTGTTCGCGCGCACGCGCGCTGCTGCACCCCTCGCGTGCGCCATGCATGCGCGCAGCATGGCCACGCCTGGCCGGAGGTTCGTCGGGCTCGCCGTCGAGGCGGCGGCCTGGGGGGGAGGAGAAGAATGAGAGGAAGGTGGAGGTGGTGGTGATGGTTAGGATGATGATGAAGGTGGTGGTGGTTTGAATGAAAGAGAGAAAAAAAAACAAGAAGTAGTGAGGAAGAAGAAGAAGAAATGGGAGGGGGTTGTGGTCGGGCATGTACAGGAGAGGGGGGGTGAGGTGAGCTGAGTGCTGATGTGAGAGGGGAGTGAGGTGGAGTGTGGTTGTGTATAATAGGGAAGAGAGAGAGAGTAGGATATTAATGTGTATAATAAGTTAATAGAAAGAGAGAGTGAGTGAGAATAGATAGATATTTAGAGGGAGAGAGAGAGAGGTCGGCTGACCACATGGGGGGGGGGTTAGCTGGTAGGTAAGAGAGAGAGTGATGAGAGAGAGAGAGTGTATATATATATATGTATATATATATATAAGATATTTAAGAGAGAGATATTTAGTGAGAGAAGGAATAGATATTTTCAAATTAGGAAAAATAAGAAAATTACGTGGAATATTTGGGCAGTCCTGAAAGAACAATATGGAGCTTGGGCTCGGGTCCGGTCGAGCCGGGTCGGGTCAAAATCGGACAGGAGACAATAATTAAATTAAAATGGGTATTTAAAATCATGGGTAAATAAGTAGCATGTGGGGGCTCCAATAAATGGGACACAAGTGTCAGGCGGGTAGTAGGCTTCATGTGGGCCATGTCCCTATTTGGGGTCGACTAGGTTGGGTCGATGTCGGGTCCCGAAATTAAATTGGAATTTAAATCAGGAATTACGGCAGACGATAAATTGGTCTAAATTGAACCGAAAGTTGTGCGAAGGAAATGGAGCACAAAATGGTGTGTCTGGGTGGGACACGAAGGTCGTGGGTGAAGAGCGTCTTGAGTAGATCAGGCATGACAAGTTGGTTTCGAGAAAATGACAGGTCTGGTGCTCCTAAATTAAAAGTCACGGTAACGCGCAAACGAAGATCAAAAATAAAAGTGGGAATTCAATTTAATAATTAGATGGTCTAATATTGACCCGAACTTGCGCGAAGCAAAAAGGATACAAGGGAACAAGTTCGAGTGGGACAGGATATATCAAAATGAAGATAATCTCGTCTACTACAAACTCCAAGAAGAAAGTTTCCAGAGACTGGCATCCCTGATGCTCTAGAATTCCAAGTCACGGTAAAGAGCATTAAATCAAATAATAATATTCTAATTAATTGATTATTCAAATTAAAAAAATAAGCCCTAAATTCAGGGGCTTACAGATATCCATATTTACTTCTTGATTTAGTTTGGTTTTGTCATAAGTATGTTGGTTTGGTTTAATCTTACAACTATAAGGTCGATTAAAACCAGAACAAGAATCAAATGGTCCAAATTTTACATGATAATTTTTTTTCAATTTTTTCTTAAAAAAAATACCAAAATTGGTCGGTTCAATTGTGAACCGGTTTGGCCGGTTCACCGGTTTGGCCGGTTCACCGGTTGAACCTCATTTTCACAAAAAACCGACGGTTCTTTAAAAGATCCGATTTTATTTGAAACAGACCGATTTTTTGGTATAAACCGGTCGGATCCGGTCCAACTGTCGGTCCAGTCCAGTTTTTACAACATTGATTAGAAGGGAGCCTCGGTTCCGAAAGGTTAGACGTACCCTCGGCTAGAGACTGAGAACAAGACACATATTGGTGGGACTTGAGCAGGCCAGTTCTTAATAATTGAAGGCCCTGTGCGAGTTTCAAAATGTGGCCCTATATTTATTTGTTCATATTTTTTAAATATATTATTATATGCCTTTATCAAAATCTCTGGAGATGCTCTTGATTATATATTATAACTGAATCTATAGGTAATTACTAAACAAAATAACTAAAGCTCAAATTATCTATATTCAAGCACATTACATAGTATAATAAAGATGTTTTAGATAGAAGACGTACTGATCGTTAAATTGTCTAAATCTGGCCTCAAATTTTTCTGTTGATAAAAACATATAATAAAATGAATAACCACACAATTTAGAGCCTCCAAGACCTGAGCAGGGCAGCTCAGGGCACGGACGAGGTGGACGACTGTCATGGGCCCCCAATTTTGAAAGTTCCTTAATTTTACAATAGACTAGGTATATCAAAAAAACAAAAGACCCAATCTGGAAGCAACAAAAAAGTCAGCGCTCAAATCGGAAAAAAAAAAATATATGATAGCTTTATTGATGATTTTGATAGCTTAATTGATGATTTTGCTTGTAAAAATGCTAAATTTTTTTTTTTTTTTATGTGAGAAAAATGGTCCAAATTTTAGATTTTGTCATAGGTCCCTTAAATCATAGGACCGACTATGGACCTGAGTCACCTGATGCAAGACCAAGAGCTCCGGTCTTCGACATCATTATTTCTTAAATAAATACTAAGCATGCACATCCAAATTCTTAAATTATATATATAAAAAAAATCTGATCATTATTGTAGAAAATAAATTCATCTAACAATTGAGGGATCTTTAGAAACAAAATAGCAATTAACACACCGGTCAGAGCAACATCTTTAAGAAATCCTAATTTTTTTGTATGATTATAAATATGAATCTTAGAGTCAGTAGGGAATAGGGATCTAAGAATTGGAGGTCTTGGAGGAATTGTAGAGTAGAAATTGAGGAAGAAATTGAATAACTTAAAATACAAAATTACAAAACTAACCTTAATATTTTTTTGAGGGTCCCAAAAATTGGAGGCCCTGTGCGGCCGCACTATTGGCACGGCCCAAGGCCGGCCCTGGACTTGAGAGATCCATGAACCGGTGTATATATGAGCATATATACTAAACAAGATTTTATTAAAGTTGTCATCTGAACCCATTATTCGATTTCGAATGAAGACTTGAGGATTTCGGGTGATATATAATCCGAGGACTAGCCCAAAGGCTCAGGTCTGAGACCCAAGTCCATTACCGTTCCATAGATAAACCTACCTGTACATAATAAAGTTCAGAAGAACTTACGATAAATATTGGGAAGGACATCTAAACATTCTTGGTCATGTTTAAACATCAGAGCCGGACTGGACCGGCGGTCCGACCGGTCTTGACAAAAATTTCGGTCCGGTCTGACGTGAATCGGAGTTATTTGAAGAACTGTCGATTTTTTCTCAGAACCGGGTTTAACCAGTGAACCGTCCGAACCGTTTCGCAATTGAACCGAAAATTTTGGTTTTTTTTTCAAAAAAAAAAACTCAAAAAAATTTATTGTGTGAGATCTAGACCGTTTGGTTCTTGGTTTGGTTTTGAGAGACCTTATAGTTGTAAATTAAACCAAACCAAACATGTTAAGAACCAACCCAAGAAGTAAATGTGGATATGTTATCTATTTGAACCAAACCAAACCAAGTCTAGTTGAACTCCGGTTGAACCCGATTGAACCCTGGTCCAACCTATACCAAAAAAATCGGTTCAATCATCGGTCCGATTTTTAAAACATTGGTTTAAACTCGAAACTTGGCCTACAATCTCGTTTTTCAGGGTTAACTCTACGCAAGCTAGAAAGTTATATATAGCCCGAAAACACTACGTTGTCCACGGTCTTGGCCCGCGGGACGTGACCACGGACAACGTGTCACCAAATCACTCGTCCCTCTTGTTAATGTGGGATCCGTCCGTTGGTAAAAGTCAATAAAAGAGTGCCACGTGGACCGCGGGCCAAAGTTGCGGACCAATACTGCGGTCCACGTAGCATTGTTGTATATAGCCTCTGATGTCCTCTTCCAAAGGTATTCTCACTTTTTAACCTAATTTTTTTACCAAGTTATATATTCTTCTCAAATGTTAAAGTGACTTAAATGGGTGAGCTATTCGTGCCCCTCATATGTATTCGTGCATAATAAGCAAGGAGATAACATGATCAATTTTTTTTTTAAATCAGAAGAAGAAGGCCATCGATTTGATCTCTGAAGATTTTTGAAACAAAGAAACCCCTAGAGAGAAAGAGAGCATTAAAAACTTATTAGCATTTGTGAAAGCATAGAGCAGATGGCACCATTGCAATCAAATAGCTACTTTTGGTCGCTGTCTAAGCAAATTTAATTTGCATAGTCAATTGAGCAAAGTGATCACGTTTTAATTAAAATTCTACTGACACACTCTTAGAAACTCTTTAAGTGTCATAAAGTTTATTTCTATAAAGCTCGGTGAAAAAAACTGTAAAAAAAGTCTATATCAATAGAAAAGTTTTCCTTAATCGATTCAATCATTTCTTTGCAAGAACATCAATATAGCAAAAACAACATGATTATAAAAAAAAAGCCAATATAATATTTGAAGCCATGTCATTGTGTTGTATGTATATAACTATATATACCATTCAATACCACACACCAGGATATGTGCCAGTCTAATTTGAGATATTTTCACAACTTTTAAGTCTTGATGATACGCTCCCACCAACCAACAATTTTCCTAGTCTTTAATCATTTCAATATCCGTGTCATTGTCATGTAGAGCATGACAAAAATTCTTGGCACCAATTTGTAAAATCCCAATATGCGAGTCTAATTTGTTTATATTTGCGGACGAGTCTGATTTGTTTAGATTTTGACATTTGGGTCCAATATATTAGACCAAGTGATATGTTCTCTCTCTCTACTACTACTATAATAAGGCTTACAAAATTTAAATAACTCAAAAATAAACGGTTTAAGTCCTATACATCTCCTCACGTTGATAAAATAATTTTTTTTCTTTTTCTAAAATTCTTCTAATTCTAAAATCTTTCTAAGCACCTAAACATATAACAAAATTTAAAATATATTCAATATTTAAAATATATTTAAACTAAGTACATGATATTATCTAACTAAATACATATCAACAATTATAAAAATATATCTATAACAAATTCTAATTAGAATATATTCAAAACAAATTTAAAATATTTTAATATTTTATCTATTTTTTTAAACAATATTATATATTATTTTGTTTGTACGTGTAACAAGTGAGCGACTAATATTAGTAAGCTGCCCAGATCAAAAGAGTTTTTTCTTCTTCTTCTTCTTATTATTATTATTATTATTATTCAAAAAGAGATAGAATAAGACAAAACAATCTACAAAAGGGGGACCAAATCTAGTCTTGTTGATTCCTCAAAAGACAAACGTAACCATCTATTGAAATCCAAATGCTACGTAATTGTATACCAGAAGTTCATGTTTGTACTCAGAAACGAACATTAGATCAGTTTAGTTCAATGGAATCAATTATTTTTTTCTAAAATCCAACTAAACCGAAACAAGTCGATTCCGTTCAATTGTTCGATTAAACTGATTGAATAGATTTTATTGGGTCTTGTCCGATTAAAGCGATTGGATAGATTTTATTGGGTCTATTTTTTTATAAATCAAACAACAACAATTGATTACAAACCAATAGAATGCTATATTTATACAATACAATAGCAATAAAATTATAATTATGCAATGTGAACAAAAAAAAAAACACATATATGAAACAGAGGGGATATAGATAATCTTAAATCAATTTTCGATCCCGATCCGATCTTGAAATCCAAAATTGGAATCCGAATCGAAAAATCGAATTTTCAGTTCTGTAGAGCCGAAAACTGATTGAGTGCGAACTGAATAGTTTATTTCGATTCGGTTCAAAACCATTTTCGATTTTGAACCGTGTGATATGGTCACTTAAACTTCTCCTCATAAATGATTTGGATTAGCCCAGCTATATCTATTCTACTATATCTATTCTACTATATAATAGGAAAACTTAGATGGTAAAACTTTTGAATTCCAAAAATACCCTTACATACTTATATTAATTAAAAATAGTTCATTAATGTTAATGAGGACAACTTAGTAATTAGAAAGACTACCCTTTGGTCTTCCTAGAGAGTCTTCCTAAACTAATTAAGAAACGTTAAAATACGTGTAAGGCACGTGCACATATACTAGTAAACTTAATCTATTCTACTATATAATAGGAAAACTTAGATGGTGAAACTTTTGAATTCCGAAAATACCCTTACATACTTATACTAAATAAAAATAGTACATTAATTTTAATAAGGACAACTTAGTGATTAGAAAGACTACCCTTTGGTCTTCCTAAACTAATTAAAAATATTAAAATACGTGCAAAACACGTGCACATATGTTAGTTATGGTAAGACATAATTAATTGGAACCTTCCTATGATGATCCTAGAAATGGCAAGGAATGATCTCTCGTTCATCCACCATGGATACTTAGTCCTGGATTATACGCGGAGAGAGAGAGAGAGAGAGAGAGAGGAGTTTGAGTTTTGTAGCAGTACGAAATCTTCCTTGTCTAGCTGATGTCAAAATGTCAAATTGTTTGAACCAAACACACTTATCCCAACCAAATCAATCAAGGGGCAAACCCGTAATTTCCTACTTCTTTGGGTTACCAATCAAGGGGAAATCCTGTATATATATACACCCACAACAATTATTTTATAGACGGAAGGTCTTCTTCTTCATTGATATTTCAAGAGAAAAAAAAAGGACAGATTTTTATTTTGGGAGAAAGAAAAAAAAAATGGAGGTTCAGGCTGTGGACTACTTGGCGGAGGAGAGGGGCAGGGCTAGGTTCGACGTGGAGGCGATGAAGGTGGCGTGGGCCGGATCCAAGCACTCGCTCGAGGTCTCCGATCGGATGTCTCGTCTCGTCGCCAGTGATCCCGTGAGTTTTTATTTATTTATTTATGATGTTCTTGGGTTAAATATTTGATTTTTATTTGTGATTTGACATGCGGGTTCTGTTTTGGTAGTAAGGATTATTGCGATTAATGATTAAAGATTTCTTCTTGTCGCAAGTCGAAAATAATTTATTTTTGGTACAATATGGATTAGATTTGATTGTTCTTGTGATTCGGCATGATTCCTTATGTGGGTTTCGTGATATGATTGATGGTCAAAGATGAATTTTTGGTTGTTGCAAGTCCAAAAGAAGTAATATTTCGCACAATTTGGACAAATTTCTGATGTAAAGTTTACATTTTTTTTTAAAAAATCTACTTTTCATGCAGGTTGGCTTGATTTCTCATAAGGGTTCTTTTGCTACTAGTAATTATTACTGGGTCTGTGTAAATGTAGTGTTTAGCTGTTGATTTGTCCAAAAAAGAAAAGTAATTTTTGATACAGTTTGGCTTAATTTTGAAATGGCTTGCTACTTGTCATTAGATTTGATTAAAAATCTGTGTTTTCTTGCAGACTGCCTTAGTTTCTCAGAAGGGGTCTCTTTTGCCAATTGATTTGTTATTGGCTCTGTGAAAAAAAAGGCTTTTAGCTGTTGATTTGTCCAAAAATATAAATTTCGGATACAATTTTGCTTAATTTTTTATCTCGATTTTTTATTGTTATTTTTGATTAAAAGTTGATTTTCTTCCATTGTCATAAAGGATCTCTTTGATTAGTTGTGATGGTTTAATGAGTTTGTTCATGTATATTGATTTGATAGGAAGAGGTGACTGTTTAGCTTGTTACAGGGTGGCATTGGGTTTTATTTATAGTGTTTTTTTTATTACAACTTTTCTTTTTTCTAACAACTTAGTATGATTTCTCATTTGGGGTTATGCTTTATTTGTTGTAGTGTTAGTTGGATTTGTAAGAAATTTACTAGTAGTTGTGTTGAGTAATATTAGATGACTTTAATATAAATTTACTAGTTGTGTTGTGTTGAGTATTATGGCTAAAGCTTTTGAGAGAAGGTGCTGTTACTTATAGTAGTTTATAATGTTCAAACATGAAAATTTTCTTGCAGCTATTGTTGATTTTACTCTTATATTGGAAGTTTAAAATACAGTTGTTATTTCTAAGATACATCAGTGACGTTGTCATTAGTTTATCGGCTTAACGAAGTGCTTCTAGAATTTCTTTTATGGGGTTTTAGAGGTTATTATGCACAATTTCTACCTTTCCGCTTTGTAAGGTGTCGTTTTTGTAAGGCTTGATACTACCATTCTTACACTGAGGAAACAAACGCACTAAATTGTTGTGTCATTTTATTAACGCTTCTTTATATACCTAGATGGGTTTGTAGAGCTTGGAATGCCCACCTTCTTAATTATGACTTGCAAGACGTGTGAATAGTTGAATTAAAGTTTTCTTGCAAAGAATTTTATTTTCGTGTCTTTCCCCAAGAGTTCCATTAATTTAGTTTAAGTAGTATGAGGTCCTTGTCATGTGAGAGAAATCCGATTCAATAGACCCAATTTTGCTTATTCAGGTGTTTCAAAAGGATACGCGGACGATGCTTGGCCGAAAGGAGCTGTTTAACAACACATTAAGAAAGGCTGCCCATGCATGGAAGCGCATCAACGAGCTTCGTCTCACAGGTATAATTGTGATTCCATACTTGGTGAACTCATACTAATATTCATCTTATAACATTAAAATTTAAAATTTTGTTACATGTTTTAATTTATTTTAAGGTATGTTTACTTTTAGTGTATTAGTAAATGGAATATGTTATTGAAAGGATTAGTTAACACAGCGAGCAATTGATGGAAAATTTTGTTTCCTTCAGAAGAGAATCTTTATTTAATGTGGCATACCACTCTATTGCAGCTTGGCACTATTTAATGTGGTATATGCACTTTCAAATGGATACCATCTCAGATGCTAAACCAAGTTTTATAAGTGCAGAGATAGAGCGAATGTTACAGATAACGGTCTAGACTTCTGGACAGTCTGTAAGTTATTGTAGTTATTAGCAGTTGAAGGTTGATTGTTTGCCATAAGGGCATCCCAGTCTGCAGTGACTAATATACGTGAGGAGGTTAACTGCAGTTTATCATATAATATATTCACAATGCGACTTTTAAATAGCAATAGCTGATTAAGGAAATCTTCAATATAGAACTGCCCGGATGAACGGCCTAATTTATATCATCAACTAAATACGGGCACACATCTTCATTAGTTTTGGGTATTTTGTGATTAGATTCTGTGCCGAAGATTTGTGCTTGTGGGCCAAGGTAGGACAAAGGACTTGTCATGGAGTTAATAATGCGCAAATAGGTGTTAGCGTATTTTCATTTGCTTTTCTAAGCTAGTATAGTAGAATGACATATATTGTTCAGATGGTAAACTTTAATAGCCATTTTTAATGAGAACAATACGAACTCCATAGGATGATACCAAATTCAAATATGAATCGGAAACGGAATCTAATTAAAAATTTTGAAGTAGAAAAAATCCAAAGAGTTTTATACTTCTATTCCTAGAAAATTTTGTAATTTGTATATGCCTTGACTATGTGGTTAACATAAATGTGATATAATCTAGGTCCAATGCGTTGATGACAACGTACTTATACTACAACATGAACATGCATATGCAAGTTTCATCAAGTTGTGTGTGTGTGTGTATTTTGTGTATGTATATTTTTGTGTGTGGTATATATACACAAAAAACATATATATATATATATATATATATATATATATATATATATATATATATATATAATGTTACTAAATAAAATAAATAAATAAATATATATAGTATGTTACTAAAGTGATCCTACTATGCAAATTATCAGAATATAATACTGTTATTCATAGGACTATCCATATTTGGAACAGCTGGTTGTTAGATATACATATTTGTTTCAATATGTACGTAGGACGCATACATATAAGTCAATGATATGTACTAAAGCGATTGACATTTATTCCAAACAGTGCCCTTTTTCCTCCGAAGAATAGTTTGATAGAGTATATCCAATGAGTTAAGGAACTTATCTAAAATTACAGACATTTCATGTTACAACTTTTGTTGAACTGAAACTTGTTTCTCAGTATATTATCCTCCCCCCCCCGAAAAAAAAAAAAAAAAAACCCCACCCCCTTTATCTCAACCTCGTTTTTGTCTTATTGTTCCCGTGTTTTCTTGGCAGAGGAAGAGGCACAAATGTTAAGGCACTTTGTCGACGAGCCTTCTTATGTGGATTTGCACTGGGTAAGTACTTCTGCTCCCTGTCAGTGTAATGTAAAATCTTTGAACTGACTCACTCCGACATTCACAAAAGCTATATTTGGTGTATTTTGTTTTCATGCTTCTAATTCTAGGTCCTTTGGTTTTAAATCTTCTCTTCAATATGACTACGACTTATGCATAAATATAAGGACTTAATATAGAGCCTTGTCGGTAGCCTATGGTGATTGGCAAATGCTACCGATACTCATAGTCAGTGTTCCATATGAGTATCGGAACTTTGAACCTTGAGCAAAAGACTAAATCCACTTATGGATCTAAGAATGCTAGTCGTAGATTTGGATTCTTCTTTACTAGTGAATTGTTAATATGGATCTTATCAGGAGAGGTTCCCTATTATGCTTATTTATACTACGATTAAGTTGTTCTTTGTGTCTCCATAATCATTAAAGTAGTTAGTTTACTCAAAGTATATGCTTATACTTGATTTATTATCACTTTTTTAAAAGCTGACTTACATTACACATTTTGTTAATAGGGCATGTTCGTTCCTGCTATAAAAGGACAAGGGACTGATGAGCAGCAAAAGAAATGGTTAACATTAGCCTATAAGATGCAAATAATTGGGTGCTATGCGCAAACTGAACTTGGTCATGGCTCAAACGTCCAAGGCCTTGAGACAACTGCAACCTTTGATCCAAAATCTGATGAATTTGTCATTCACAGCCCAACTCTAACTTCAAGCAAAGTAAGTACAGGATATCACAATATATTCTTGTATATAATGCTACGTTATAAATGTTTCTTTTGGTACCAATTCTTCTGTTATTGTGTGCTCAATTTTGTTGCAATATACTTGTTGATGATTTCTTAGAATAATGACTTTAACCTTCACATAATAAATTTTGGTTTTTGGATTGTGTTATCTATTATTTGACTTGTTAATTTCTCGTTTATTTCATGTGCAGTGGTGGCCAGGTGGTTTGGGAAAAGTTTCAACACATGCAGTTGTTTATGCCCGTCTTATTACTGATGGGCAGGACCATGGTGTACATGGTATGTGTTTCAGATTTTGTTTCCCCAAGGTTGTGAATAGTACTATTATTTTTTGGTTCAGTGATATAACACGTTATAATATTTTAGGTTTCATAGTCCAATTAAGGAGCTTAGATGATCACTCACCTCTTCCTGGTATCACTGTCGGTGATATTGGAACAAAATTTGGAAATGGTGCATATAATACAATGGATAATGGTGTTCTTCAATTTGATCACGTGCGCATACCAAGAGATCAAATGTTAATGAGGTTTGTTCAGCTTTTAACACTAAGAAGTTTTTTTCTTTGTTGTTTGTCGTATGTGGTACCTTACATCCAAATATTGCACATCAGATTGTTTTGTCTGCATTTATAATATTTATAACATTGGAAAGAAAGAGTGCCAAAATCAATTGCCAATCATAAATAGAATATGAAATGTTAGACCGAAGAAAGGTAAATATGAAAAGAAAGACTTGGAGGGGACATTCTTTACAAACAACACTTTTTGAGTCTGATTATTTATGATAAGGAGTCTTTTAGAGTGACAATGACTGCTTTGTAATTACACTATGTTGAATCTTTTAATTCTTTATGCTAGTGAAAAACACAAAAAAAACTATGTCAGAAGAACTGGAAGAGCAAGTGTCGTAGATAAGTTATTTGTTGGATCTCGTAGAGAAACCCTTTAATAATATTTGGGTGGGATGGGGGAGGCGGGTGATAATAAAGTTGACGACTGTTGCATAGTGTACCTCATCCTGTGAAGCATGCCATCTCAACAAATGGTTAACAATTTTTTTCTCTCTTAAGTTTTGATGATGTATTTCTCAAAGAAGCCCACTCCACAATCAAATCACAACCTTTCAAACTGTATGACTTCCTCCCACCCCCATTTCCTTTTCTCTCCCGTTCTTCCTCACCACAAACTTTTATGGTTTGATCTGTCATTCTAATCAATTCAGATTGCATAGATAGAGCTTGATTTTCAGTTTATCTCATGGAGGGAATGTTTGTCATTGAGGGTTCATTATGCTAATCACTACTCGAACATAAGATATTGATTATTTTCCAGATCACTTTGAGCATTTCCTTCGCTCTTTAAAGATCATGTGGTAGACCCAATTCAAGTCATAAATCAAACTTGCTTGTGAACCAAAATTTGTTTATGTAGAAAAGAATGATATTAACAAATATGCAAGTATATGTAGAGATGCATAATAACTAAATGCAAAATATTAAGGGGGAATAGATATACTACTGAGATAGTAAGTGTACAGCTCCACCAGCAACCCATTTATTAGAAGACGGTTAACTTGCCTTAATGTGTGTCAAGAGCCCAGAAGATTGTGAAGTCAGCCTCTATCAAGGGACAATTCCTTGGAATGATCAATACTTTAGGAAATCAAACCAAAAATACTTGAAAAGTTGCTTGTAGATAAGTAGTCTGACAATATCAATTCAATACCAGTTATATACTCTTAGCATGTAGTCTAGATAGAGCAGCCTTGAACACCCATCTCTGCAGTGTCATATCTATTTGAACTTTTTTCCTACTCTACTTTCTATCAATATGTGGTCTAGTTGCCTGATGATTCCATGGTAATCATGAGTCCAATTTAAGGATTTTGTATCACTTCTTCTCTTGTGCACAAAGGAATGGTTTGAACAAGCTATCAGGTGTCTATCAACAACAGGTCCAGAATCATTCTGGACCTGCGCTAGATCCTAGAGGATTCAAGTTGTGCTTTCTGCTCGATCTTCTAGTTTTTCACATGGGTGGTGCCCATTCTTGTGTAAGGTAGGCATCTGATCCATCCAACACCACCAGCATATTAACTTAAATGAAGAAAGACCTGTTAATTAGCCCTCAGGCCTTTTAGGCAAATAATGCTCCTAGCATACCTAATCTTTGCTTTAACATTCCTGTGCACCCAATTCTCTTCTCTGTTGGCATCTGGGTTTCACAATCTTAGTCTACAATAGCTAGATTAGTATGGGTATGAATATTTTGTCAATTAAATAAAACGAAACAAGTGATCTATCACTTATGATTTTGGATATAGCACTATGTTGTACCCCCTAAGTGAGCACTTGGTATATGAGCAGTTTAAATTTGATACCTTTGGTAGTTCTTGATTTTGTTTTCTTATGCATGTAATTCTTGCCCTTGCATGGTCATTTTCATATGTATATAGTACACATTTCAGATTTTCTGTATATAAGGGGTAGAGCTCCAAACGGGCTTCTCACCTTCATTCACTTTATTAAATGTCGTAATCATATGGCTGATTTGTGTGTTATATGATCTTGGATTATTAACTCTGCTGAAATTTTCACCAACTAAATATACTAATGAAATATGTATTATGAAACCGACACAGACTGTCCAAGGTGACAAGGGAGGGAAAGTACTTGCAGTCTGATGTTCCCCGGCAACTTGTTTACGGTACCATGGTTTATGTGCGTCAAGCTATTGTGGCTGACGCGTCTAAAGCTTTATCTAGGGCTGTTTGTATTGCTGTAAGGTATAGTGCTGTCCGGAGGCAATTTGGCTCACAGGATGGTGGTCCTGAGTCCCAGGTATCATGCAAATTCTTTAGCCCTATGTAAAATTACTTTTTACTGGTGAATTTCATAGTAGAATATGGGACTGGCTAATGCTCTTGCCTATATTATGTACCCTTTCCATAATAGTGTATTTTGTTTTCATATGCGCTTATGGTCATTTTGACATCTTTCCGAGTTTTTCTTCCTTTTATGTGCACATATTTTGACTTTTTTCAACCGCTTATTCTGGTTATTATTTTGAATATGTGCATGTAGTCTTGCAAGAAGTTTGTGCGATGCGTATTATTTTATTGCATTATGAGTATGGTTTTGTTCCCTTGGAAGATCTCATGTTCATGTTTACAAACTTCATACTCCACAAGAAAGCTCCATATATACCATCATCCAAGCCTTCTCCCATCAGAATGGGGTCCGCTATGGAGCATAAGAACGCTCCATAAAAGAATTAACAAAGTTTTCTATGACCGGGTGTCTACCTGATGTCAACCCTCTTTATTGGTGCCAAATTCCTAGCCATGCTTGCTATGAGCATGAGAGGGGCATGCCATAAAACCTAGACAATTATTTATGCTCATACAACCAGGTCCATCCTTCAAGTTCCCCTAGACTATAAAGAGCCAACACGAGGAGATGAGATGATGCAGTATTATAACAAGGTAAGGAATGAACATAGTCCTTCACATGAAGGAACAGGTGGTAGAAAAAATAGCTCTCCCTTTGTATTGGCAAAGAGCAAGTGTGTTCATCTTACTTACGTACTAACTACAGAGTATTTGCTCTATTCTTAGGGCTCATTTGTTGTTCTTGATATGACTGGTCTGTTTTGTCGAAATGGCATCTATACATGTAGTATAACTATATGTATGTTTGTTGTATATGGTTCCCATGATCTTATTATAGCTGGCAATGAGCCAGTCCGGGCATCCGGACCTCATAGGCCTGAGTCAGGGTCCATCTACGTCTGCAGAGTCCAAGTCCAGCCCAGTTATTCATTCAATCTCCATTTAAGTCATCTCAGTTTAGACTTGTATATAATGTAACCTATTAGTTTCCTGGCTTATGATGATTGTGGTGATGGTTCACTGTGTAATATCATTGTACATTTATTTTCATTGCATCTATGTATGCATGCATATCTTTTTTCTTATGAGGTCGGTCTCTTATGCAGGTTATTGATTATAAAACTCAGCAAAACAGGCTCTTCCCATTGTTGGCCTCCGCCTATGCTTTTCGGTTTGTGGGTGAGTGGTTGAAATGGCTATATGCTGATGTGATGCAGAGACTACAAGCTAGTGACTTTTCAACACTACCTGAGGCTCATGCATGTACCGCTGGTTTAAAGTCATTGACAACCTCTATAACAGCTGTATGTAAACTGTGAAGTGCATCTATAACTTGTTTTTGCCTTTGGATTCTTTTACCCACTAAGATTCTTCTAGAACTGAGCTAAAACTTGTCATTACTCATTAGTTACTTTATGTTATATATATGAGTATTTTCTCTTGCTCTTTTGAAAATGGCTTCTTAAGGATTTTAATATCCTTTGAATTAAAAAACCATATCCCTGTTCAAGTAAGGTAGCTTATACTATGCAATCTTTTTTTTTATTCTTTCATTGTGTTCTGGAGACATCTCCTTTTCTACTTGGGACTTGTTTTGTTCATTACCATAATGAACAAGGGGGGAATTTTTTCCCACTGTTTTAACTCAAAATTCGTATCCCTGTATGATTCTTATGCAACCGTCCTTTTAGTTTGTGGGTGTCGAGCATGAAATGACATTGTCAATCTGTTAAGTGTGTGTACACACGATACCATTGCCAAGAAGCACCATAGCAGATACGAAATGATGGTCATCTTAAGTTATTTAATTCTTCTACTGACGCAACTATAGGTTTTTCCTTGATACGTACTATGCATAAGATCTTCCTTAAATTCGTAATACTGCTCTTTGTGCCCCTTAGTTTGTTGTTTATATCTTTTGGTAGTAATGTAACTGTTGTTGATCTGTAACACAACCTTTCTTATGTAGGATGGCATTGAAGAATGCAGAAAACTTTGTGGTGGTCATGGATATCTGTGTAGCAGTGGACTTCCTGAGTTATTTGCTGTATATGTTCCTTCTTGCACTTATGAAGGAGATAACATTGTTTTACTTCTGCAGGTATTTGAATTGTTTCGTTTCTTTTAGGGTCAACTATATTGACTTTGTGAATTTGAAGACTAATCATGAGCATATTTGTTGTCTCACATTAATCAAAAGTTGCATGATTTCCTGGTGATTATTATCTACAATAGTTGACGACCTATGTTTCATCACCGATGAAGATCATTTCTTTCTACACTGGATTCTGAAAAGGATATTTCTGATATTTTTGTTTCATTTAAAAACTTTTGTAAATCATCTATCCTTTATTTGGTTAACAATACTGAAGTCATTTTTTGTCTTGCTATTTGGTCTTTAGGTTGCACGGTTTCTTGTGAAGACTGTTTCTCAGCTTGGTTCTGGGAAGAAGCCTGTGGGTACCACAGCTTATATGGGTAGAGTAGAACACCTTATGCAATGTCGTAGCGATGTTCGCAAAGGTACTTCTTATTTCAAGGTCTCCTATTTCAAATAATTGCTTCAATCAGAAACACGAATACCAACTGACCTAATGCATGGGTGGTTAAACAAAAATGATAAAAACTCTTTGTAATATAATTAATTTTTCCTTTTGCAGCTGAGGACTGGCTGAATCCTTCTGCCATACTGGAGGCATTTGAAGCCAGGGCCGTCCGGCTGGCTGTAAGCTGCGCTCAAAATATTAGCAAAGCATCCAACCCAGAAGAAGGTTCTTTTCATTTCTCAAAATGTAGATTTTGTAGTTTCTAATGTCACAACTTTGTGCCCTCTAATTGTTGACTTCCTCCTGCTTTCAAGATTAAAATTGATGGTTTGTATGATAAAATTTTCTCACTTACACCTATTTCCGAATTAGGTTTCGCGGAGCTCTCCGCTGACTTGGTGGAGGCAGCAGTAGCACATTGCCAATTGATTATTGTATCAAAGTAAGCACATTTCATCCATTGTGTTTACAACTTTACATTGGATTACTGATTCTTTATTTTATACCATGTAAACATTTTATTCATTATTTTAATCCATGTCAAGAACACCTCATAGCATCCTTGAGGAAACTTGCAAGAGAGAACTTGATGTGGGGATTAAACTTTATAAGCACTCAGATGAAAATCTGGATTGAATACGAATCTGCCATATCAAATTTTGCTTGCTCAGTTTTAATGAACATGAACTCGATTCCTAACCAGTTTGATTCAATAGCTAATGGATTTTAACATGGTTCCACAGGTTCATTGAAAAGGTACAAGGCGACATAGATGGACAAGGAGTTAAAGAACAGCTCCAAATCCTCTGCAACATCTATGCCCTTTCCCTGCTTCACAAGCATCTTGGCGATTTCCTCTCAACTAGTTGCATCACTCCAAAGCAAGGCGCTCTCGCCAATGACCAGCTCCGTGCTCTGTATTCCCAGGTATGCACTGCATTATGCACTAGCAGAGATCTCAATAAAGGATGCAATTCTTATTTATTCATCATGCTTGTTGCTCTGCAGCTGCGACCAAATGCTATTGCACTAGTGGATGCATTCAACTACACCGACCATTACTTGGGTTCCGTTCTGGGTCGCTACGATGGCAACGTCTACCCCCATCTCTATGAGGCGGCGCTGAAGGATCCCCTCAATGACTCGGTTGTCCCTGAAGGATACGAGGCGCACATTAAGCCTGTCCTCAAGCAGCGATTCAGAGTTTCTAGACTATGAGTGGATATTTTTACTGGCTTCCCTACCTGAGTTCAGCTTATACATGAAAGTTCTAAATCCTAGGCATTAGTAACCGAGTCAAGTGTATCAATAAGGTGAATGCTAACTGTTGCCCACACAAGATCTCGTCAGTAAATTCAAAGTTGTACTAGCATTCCCGAGTTTCTCATAATGACATGCTTTTATATTGAGTTGGTAAATTAATGTTGATGTTCCAGAGAGAACAAGGTTGGTTCTGAATAGTTGGAACATTGTTTCTATTTTGCATAAAATCTTTCAGACTGTTTGATATGTATGCATAGGGCTGCAAATGAGCCAAGCCGTTCGCAAGCTGCCCGAAGCTTGGCTCGATGAAAGCTCGTTTGAGCTCGGTTCGTTTAGTAAACAAGCTGAGCTCAAGCTTCATTTTCGAACTCGTTTAATAAACGAGCCAAGCTCAAGCTTCGAAATACTCGGCTTGTTTGAGCTTGCAAGCTGACTCGTTTATGAGCTTGCGAGCTGGCTCGTTTAAGAGCTCGTTCAGCAGCTTGTTTAGAAGCTCGTTTGTTCTTTGTTGAATTCTAATTTTATATATGTTTGTATAACAATATGATTGTGTGCATTACATATTTATGTCCTTAATAATTGATATTAAGAAACTTTTTAATTAAATTTTGATAAATAAATTGTTAATATTACATGTACTTGAATTCAAACCTAACTAGCTTGAAATCGAGCTCGTTAAGCTTGAAATCAAGCTTAATGAGCTTAAAATAAAGTTGAGCGAGCTTGAATCAAGCTTAACGAGCTTGATTTTGAGCTTATCGAGCTTGTTTATCAAGCTTGATTCAAGCTTGCTTATCAAGCCAAGCTCGAGCTCAAGCCAAGCCAAGCTCAAGCTTAATATAAACAAGCTCGAGCCAAGCTTAAGCTTTAAAATAAAAAAACTTATCAAGCTCTAGTTCAAGCTCGATTAATTCTAGTCAGCTCAAGCTTACAAAAGCTTGGCTCGTTTGCAGCCCTATGTATGCATTGCCATTCATTGGTTATTGGGTGCAAAATATGACTTTCAAATCAAGTTTGGAACTAGCAGATGTTGCCAAAGGATGTAAGCAATGCCGAAATGTTTTTGTTAATGCTTAAAGTAGAATCAAGAATGTATATAACACCTATGTTTGTGTTCATTGTCACAATGCCTTCATGACTTGCAAGCCAAAAGCACATGACTACTTGTAAGAAACCTAAACTCCCATGAAGACCATTCTCCTTGTGCCTACAATTGTGGTCTTTTCATGGAAAGGAAGCCTCTCATCCGAGGATGCACCAACTTTCTACCTACAACTTCTACTCACCTCCAGAAACCCAGTACTCAATTCTCTTATAAATTCTTGAGAACCTCAGCAAAGATGATATTACTTCACAAGTGCAACTCCTTTGAGCCCTGTTCTAGCATTCTACGATGACGACGTCGAGAACAAGCACCAACGGAACAGACCAGAACGCAGTGCACAACACGCGCATGGCTCGGAAAGGGAAGGCGACCATTATGGCTCTCGGCAAGGCCTTCCCTGATCATCTCCTCCTCCAGGAGCGCCTCGTAGAAGGCTACCTCCGCGACACCAACTGCGAGGACCTTGTCATGAAGGAGAAGCTAGAGCGTCTATGTAAAATCATCTTTTCCTTGGCTACTAGTTCTTATAGTTTTATGTTCGCTTTGCTACCATCAACTTTGGCTAACTTGCAACTTGATACGTTCAACTATTCCAGTTTTTCAACTCGATACTCTGAACTTTAAAATTCGACAATTTGATACCATCAACTATTAAAAAAAATTATGTTGATATGCTGCCAGAGAGAGAGAGAGGAGGTTTTTTTTTTGTTATTTATAATTTTCTGTTAACACCGATAGCATATGAAGCCGTTACCTACATCTTTTTAGGCAAGACGACCACAGTAAAGAAAAGATACACAGTGATGTCGAAGGAAATACTCGACAAGTATCCCGAGCTCGCAACGGAAGGCTCCCCGACGATCAAGCAGCGCCTCGAGATCGCCAACTCCGCCGTCGTCGAAATGGCCACCGCGGCCAGCCTCGCCTGCATCGAACAGTGGGGCCGGCCGGCCTCCGCCGTCACCCACCTCGTCTACGTCTCCTCGTCCGAAGCCCGCCTCCCGGGCGGCGACCTCTACCTCTCCGCCGCGCTCGGGCTCGACCCCGACGTGGGCCGCGTCATGCTCTACTTCCTGGGCTGCTACGGGGGCGTCGCGGGCCTCCGCGTGGCCAAGGACATCGCCGAGAACAACCCGGGCAGCCGCGTCCTGGTCGTCACCTCGGAGACCACCATCGTCGGCTTCCGCCCCCCGAGCCCCTCCCGCCCCTACGACCTCGTCGGGGCGGCGCTGTTCGGGGACGGGGCGGCCGCGGCGCTGGTCGGCGCGGACCCGGCCGGAGCCGAGTCGGAACGCGCGTTTTTTGAGCTGGACCTGGCGGTCCAGGAGTTCGTGCCGGACACGCACGAGGTGATCGACGGTCGGGTCGGCGAGGAGGGCGTCTACTTCAAGCTGGGACGGGGCCTGCCGGCGGTCATCGAGAAGAACATCGGCCGGTTCTGCCGGAGGCTGATGGAGAGCAGCGGGGCCGAGGGCTACAACGAGCTGTTCTGGGCGGTTCACCCGGGTGGACCGGCGATACTGAACCGGCTCGAGAAGGAGCTGGAGCTGGAGGAGGACAAGCTCGAGTGCAGCAGGAAGGCGCTGATGGACTACGGAAATGTCAGCAGCAACACGGTGTTCTACGTGATCGACAACATGAGGGAGGAGCTGAAGAGGAAGGGGAAGGGAGGGGAGGAGTGGGGACTGGTTCTTGCGTTCGGACCGGGGGTTACGTTCGAAGGGATACTCGTCCGAAGCCTGATTCTGTGAGACAACCGGGACCGTGTCCGTATCCGTGTGGTTTTTTTTTTTTTTTAAGAAAGAAATGAGTGGCCAATGTTCTATTTGCTTGATCAAAAGAGCGACGGAAGACTGAGATTGAAGTTTGTTAGAAGGGACTGCATGCATCTCATTGATTTTTTTTCAAGCACCTAAACATAAAAAATCAAGGGCCTAAATGCAAAAATAATATCACTTGTCATAACCACATGGGTGCGGCTATACGCACCACATGACTTTCGAAGCACACCCAATATAACTTAAGTTGAAAATTATATTAATGTTAAAAGACTCATATACCCACATGACCTTTCTATCACACCCCACCATCCTCCTTCTTCTTCCTTCTTTCATTTTCACATTCTTCTCCAACCCAACCCCAAAACCCTAGAAAAATCCTACTTTGAAATTGTGAAGAAGGCATCATGGAGGAAGGAAGTCAATTTCAAAGGCACAATCCTTCTTTCTCGGTTTGAAGCAATGTATGTGAATCGTTGAACAAAAAAAAAAAAAAAAAAAAAAAAACGCGATAAGCACGATCAACACAGGTCGAACGGAACACTGCCTGCTCGACCTGTGTCGGCCGAACATTACATGTTATGTTCGACTGGTCGAACTGAACAAAACATGTTCGATCGAGGAAAGTCGAACATATATAGGACAGTTCGACCTGTAATGGTCGAACAGTAGAGCTTTGTCCGGCTAGTTGTGGTCGAACATTATGTTTTTTCATTTAATTTTTCGTTCGACCAGTTTTGGTCGAACGTTAGCAAAGAAGTTCGACTGTCGTGGGTCGAACTCCAGTCTGAGCGCTCGACAAACCAGGCTCGAATAGAACCGTGAAAACCCAAAAAAAATTCAAATTTTTTTTCGTTTTCACACGATTGAAGGGATTCGAAAAACACTAGCAGTGATCCTAAGTGAAAAATCCTAGCAGTGATCTTGGGATTAGTCTTGGGAGCAGAGGGGATCGGAGAGGAGAGGGGGTCGGTCAGTTGGAGAGAGGAGAGAGGAGAGAGGAGAGTAGAGAGGTTAGAATGATTTGGGGTGTGCTTAGGAATGATAGATAGGTTTTAGGTTAGAATAGAAAAGAATATTTTGGTCATTTGATGGGGTGTACTTAGCATTTATGCTAATTTTAATCAATTAAAATATGGTGTACTTAGCACTTGGGGTATGCTAAGTAAGTCATGGGGTGCGTATAGCCGCACCCTAACCACATTTCTAGTTGCTATTTGAGTTTCTGTAGTCGGACTGATAATTAGTAGTAGTCTGGGCATTATTTTTGCCCGCACATTCTTTTGCTATCAGCATGGTATGAAATATGGGAAATGCTACAATTACAACCCCTAGCAGCTAAGGGCTTACAACCGGCCACGTGGCCGGTTTCCATTGGTTGTAGGTGGGACCGGATGGGGCCAGATGGGACCATGTTAGCAGAGGGTGAGTTGTAAGAATGTTGTAAGGATTTGGTAGTAAACTTGGTATTATTGATGAAATATGATCTGGGGGCTTGAAGTGGGACTAGTTATCTCAGCTAGACACAATTTACAATAAATATAGACGGCAAGGACTTGGGTGAAATCTTTGTTTGATTTTGTTCTGGTTGGAGAAATCTGTAGTGGTTTATTAGCCTTTAGGTTCCTATCTATTGTGATCCATACCAACATACAAAGACAGGGTCGAACTTGGTTGGAACTTTATGTAGCTGCTAGGACTAGTGAAAGACCCAAAGTTGAGAAAGTAAACATCAGAGTAGCTCATGCAACATTCTGAAATCACGGAAGCCATACAAAAGATTCTTATGATTTGTAGCAGACTTGCAGTATATGATGTGGCAACCATCTACTGCAAGTAACACAAAAAATTTCAGACAGCCATTACTTGCTGATGCAGAAAATCCCAAACGGTTTGATCCAATCAGTAAGTACAAATAGAGCAAAATCTGAGGAAAGAATAAATAGCACAACCCATTAAGTAGAAATCAATACAATGAAACACCCAACTTTCGAGAGAAACTTTGATACAGCCGGTTGTAGAGCAGAACGCAAGCTACTCATTCATTCATACATTGTCCATGGACAATATATGGGCTAACAACCCATAGTACAATGTTACTGATATTTAATATACACTTCAAACGAATATTGACAGAAGTAATGACATTAAACCATAAGATTGTCAACTATATACCAGGTGTGCAGACAATAGGCAACGAAACGCCACCAAAAAGAACTTGAATAAGCACAAGTCTTTAGACTTTGAAGTAAACCACTGTTCTCAAGATCCAAACCCAACATCGGTCATGCTCTCTATTCTCAGAGTCCGTACCTTCTTAAACCATGGAGGAAATATATGGATACCATTATTCTACAAGGCCTGCATCTCCAGTGTGGCATGTTGGTGGCTTTGGACACCATTCTCAGAGGCCTCAGATCCCCGGTTCTCATTCTTGTCCATTTCTTGAACTGGTGGAGGGTTCACGACAGTCATGGGCATCACAGCGTTATCAGCGAGACGGCCCTTCATTTCTCGGTGCTCTTGACAGATGGCGCACCAATGCATGCAGCAATGGACTGTGCAGGGGTCACAGGGAGAATTCTGCAGTCAAAATTTAGGAAAAAGAAGGAATTGCAATTAGAAAAATTCAAGTAAACGGCATCAATATTGAGGAAAGAGAGAGATACGTGGATAAAGAAAATCCTATGATAGGTCAAACACATTTTGAAAGCATATTCACAGTTAAATAATCAAAGATCAATCTACATATGAGTGTGTGGTGAGCGAACAGAGAGAGAGAGAAAGAGGCGACCTTGAGATGATATTTCTTCTGCAGTGATTGACGGAAAAGACCTGTGTAGACACCACACATCCACCAACTGAAGAGCAATCCTTCCCCGATGAGAAATGAAGTCCTTGGGTCGATGCCATGAAATATAGCTATAGCAGCAGCAAGAGCAATACCGCCTTCAATGCAGATAGCATGGCAGATGCATGGCTTGGTCCAGGGAATATCCTCTCTCATACTCTCAACATTACGACCAAACAACACACAGGGGCAGAACAGACCGGTCCAACCTGTCATTGGTAGAAAGCTTTAGTTTCACATCTTTGGTGCTGTGTGGAAATGATAAACAAATACCGACTAGAAAATAAAAGATACCTACCCATGCTGCACGAGAGTCATGAATGTACTGATGAGCTTATAGAAGCAAGAACTTCAAGACACCAACACTAAACTAAAATCAAGATGTACTGGTTCAATTCACTATTTGCGACAATCAAGAAAGAACTTTAACAGAACAATTTATACTAAAAGAGCCAACCAGGCAATTGAATACAACTCTTAACTTAAGGCCATTACATTAGGCAGGCCTCCCTCACAGAGGGCCCTGAACATTTAAGTTCTTATACAGATAAGAACTTCAGGAACTTATTCTCTCAACTATATTTGAGGTTGGATCCCTCATTATGGGGTGTCAGATGCTCCAGTCCCTTGAAAGAAGAGGAAGACTACAAAATTTCAGGCTTTAGAAGCAGAAATACACAAACATTGGTTTGTTTAACTGATATGGGATGCTGAACATAAGCCATCTTTTAGTGTTTGTTAGTGGCGGAACTTTTATTTCCTTCTTTGACGATGTCCTCCCTCTTGGGAGGCTTTTTTTTTTTCCCCCAGCACGTGGGAGGCTTCATTATGCAGAAACTTTTGGTTAGGTTGAAACTTTTTGACACACGGCAAACTGACCTGATCAGCCCACACCTAGGTTTCATACATAGACACGGATCAGGATACAGGCATGATATCAATCCACCGAGGGAGCAGACCGGCAGTGGTACTACAGTCCCAGACGAGAGGACTATTTTCCTGGACAAGGTGTCAGGGCTCAGACAGGGTGGTGATGGGATGTCTCAGGCTGCTAGGACGAGACAGAGACAATAACAGACTCTTGGCTCCAGCGGGTGCAGAAATCTTCCCAGGCCAAGGGTCAGGCCAAGAGGGTATTTAGAGGATGGAGTCGTCCCTCAAAACTAGTCTCCATTGATGATCTCAGGAGCATATCCTATCTCTTGGGCGTCCATCTACGCGTACTTGAAAGGGCAGACCCTAATATGCTTGTAATATGTCGAGCCAACAATAGTGAATGGCGATGAGACGACGGATATCTCCGAAGATGACGCCGCGGAGACAACGTTTTGGAAGACATCTGATGTCATGTATCTTGTGGACGCAAGACCATACTATGGGGTGGTGAGCGCTATTGCCAGGCGACTATGGCAGCCACAAGGAGCCATAGACATCTACTCTCAGAAGAATAGATTCTTCATTTTCAATTTTGAATTGGAAGATGACTTGAATCACATATTGGCATATTGGAAGGGCCCCCCCTGGACATTTCATGGGCGGTTGGCCGTCCTGAAATGTTTGAATCCCTTGACGAGCTTTGAGAGAGATCGGTTCTCTAAGGTTTCCGATATGGATTTGGTTTCCTTGGCTATCTCCTCTGCCCTAGAATGTCCCGGCCTTAATGCAGTTGGATAGCCTGATTGGCACCCCGCTGAGGACATATTTGCCTACGACCCAGCGACAACAGCTTGCTTTTGCCTGAGTGTTCGTCAAAGTAGATGCAACAGATGATTTACCTAGAAATGTACAGGTTCGAATGGCATCAGATGGACATTTATGCAATATGTTAAGTATGAATGAGTGCCAGTCAGCTGCACCAAATGTTGCAGTTTCGGACATCAGAGATGCTCAATGCTTGGACAACCTTCCCAGTATTGCTAATGGCGAGGATATGGATACAGACTGCTAGGGCAGCATGTGTTTCCCTACGAGATGTTATTGAAAGCAACTAGAGACGAGTATAGTAGAAGAGCAAGCACGGGTAGTTCAAGTCGACTTCCCGTCTACAAGTCCCATTGAGGGAATGACTGTTCCAAGTGAGATATGCTTTGGAACTAGTTCAAAGGATGGGCTATCTGGGCATGGCCATTGCATGTGGTCGTCCATGAGATTCAACTGTGAATGACCACGGGCAGGAAGGGACAGATAACAGGATCCCACAGAATGTCAGAGAACCGGAGCTTCGCTCAAGGGTTCTAGACGAACCCACTGTCCAAGAGGTTGAAGAGATGATGTATTTGCAAAATATTTCCAATGGTGAGGAAAGGGGGACTAGCCATGATAACCCTATGTGGGAGGAAGAGCGAAGGACATGAAAGAGAGGGGAACTTCAAAAGGATGCTGGCTACTCGACCCCCCTGTTCCAGAATAACAAAAGGTAGTCATGCCCGAAGAGTCCCAAGATACAATTGTGTGCCTTTGTCGCTGGGTAATCGGAAGAGACATGGGATGTTTTTGAGTTTGTAGATGGCCTTTTTTTTTATTCGATTAATGCAATTCTCCCGTTTCGATATATATATATATTTCCAATTTCATAGTGGAGCAACAAAGGCCTAAATGTGCATTGCGATTTTATGTGATTATATGATTTGATGCAATTTTGGCGCAATTTTCCTCCAACAATTAGAAACATCATAAATAATATATAAAGATGAAGAACTCTCAAAAACCAAACAAGTAGTCGAAGCTAAAAAAAAAAAAAAAATTCAGAACATTATGTTTCCAATTAGAGCATCCATTCCTTACAGCTGTCAGTGTCCTCGGCACAGCCGAAGATCCCGGTGCCCCACGGCTCGTCGGCCGGAGGCTCGTAGCTCTCCGGAAGGGGCTGCCCGCACTCGTTACACCTGCGCACTTCCAGCTGCACCCACGAAACACAGCTCCAGATGATCCAAATATAAGTTCACACCAAATCAAAACCCTAAATTTTCGCTCACGAAACCAAACAAAGATCCGAACTTTGGGAACAAATATCCACACCTGCGGGACCCTGACGGGCTGGTTGAGCTCGCCGGGGCGGATCTCCTCCATGGGAGCGTCTTGGTCCTTGGTCAGCTTCACGTACCTCAAGTCTTCCGTCGCCATTTCTCCAAGAATTCAACAACAAAAATCCCCAAAATTTTCTCTTTTTGGACAAAATCTATGGATCAGGAACTAGGGCTTGAATGTGGATGAGATCTAAATTGATTTTGGATCGGAAAGGGGAGGTAGATCCCGAATAGAAGAGGAGAGGAGATTTGGAGGGGAAAAATAAAGATGCTGTGGGTATTAATGTTAGATGAGGTATAAAGGTCGTTGTCAATCCCTCTAATCCGTTTCATAAATGAATGGCAGTTTTATTGCGTGTGACAGTTTTTTGTTGTAACAATTGGACTGCATAAATTTAGAACAAGAACTTGCATTATAAATGTGACACATAAATTTTACTAACATACTAATTTTTAGGGTGGGCAAACGGTTCTAGAACCTGCGGTTCCGACCCGGTCCGAACCGTAAAATGTCTAAACAAGTCGGTTCCTAAATTTTGAAATTTAAACGGGACGGCCGGGACGGGTCGTGTGACGTTAACGGATCGGGACGGGTCCTATTTTCAAAATAAACGGGACCCCGGCCCGACCCGTTTATAGGAGTATATATTTTTTTATATCAATTTTAGCATTTTTTGTTATTATAGTCTATAGATAATAGAATATCTTATTGTTTGCTAAACAAATTCTAGAAGTTTGGGAAGACATTAGACTTGTTTTGTTCTTATAGACAATATAACATATGTAAATGTTTACTATTATAGAATTTTTTTTAACTTTTTTTGGACTCGTTGGACCCGCGGGTCGACCCGTTTCGGATCCGTTTCAAACGGGTCCAGTTGGGTCCGGGTCCAATATTTTTTTGACCCGTCCCGTCCCGTCCCGCCAAGTAACGGGTCCGATCCGGGTCCAACAAATTTGGGCCCTGTCCGATCCGTGCCCACCCCTACTAATTTTTATGTTTATTTGAAATTAAGGGATCAGATAAATATAATTTAACAGCTTTCTATGGTCGAATTTGAAAAATTAGGAACTAGTGAGTTCTCCTAAGATTTATGTTGTTGTAAGTAGAGTTATAAATGCAATTTTTCGTTGCAAGTAAATAATATTGCAGGATTACCTCGCGTTCCGAATGATGCAACTATGAGTTAGGGACGAGCGTTCGGTTTATTCGGTTTCAATTGAACTGAATTAGTCAAAACGGAATAAACCAAAATTCAAAAAATTCAAAACTGAAACGAACTGAATAATAAATTCACTTTATTTTCGGTTGGACTATTTATATCGTTTAATGAGTCAGGCCTAAAGTTAGAATCGTGGTTAAATTATATTAAAAATTATAATTTTTATACATACATTTGTTGAATTTTAAAGTTGTATACAAAGTTGAATTAGTTGATAAAAATTATCAAAGTTGGAATTCAAAATACATACATAGAATTGTTGTTTTTAAAATATACAGTCTTAATTACAAAATAAGCAAATAATTGAGGATATTTATATAATTGTATAATTTTTATTCGGTTTTCGATTTTGGACCGAAATCGAAACTCAAAGTCGAAACCGAACAAATTTTTTAGTATTTTAAAAATCGAAATCGAAACCGAAATCGAAATATATATTTTTTTAAATCGAACCGAATCTTTTATTCGGTTCAATTCTGTTTTTAAAATCAAAACTGAACCAAATTTTTTTTTAAATTAAACCGAATCTCTTATTCGTTTCGGTTTGATTTGTCGAATTTGAAAAATTAGGAACCAGTGAGTTCTCCTAAGATTTATGTTGTTGTAAGTAGAGTTATAAATGCAATTTTTCGTTGCAAGTAAATAATATTGCAAGATTACCTCGTGTTCCGAATGATGCAACTATGAGTTAGGGACGAGCGTTCGGTTTATTCGGTTTCAATTGAACTGAATTAGTCAAAACGGAATAAACCAAAATTCAAAAAATTCAAAACTGAAACGAACTGAATAATAAATTCACTTTATTTTCGGTTGGACTATTTATATCGTTTAATGAGTCAGACCTAAAGTTAGAATCGTGGTTAAATTATATTAAAAATTATAATTTTTATACATACATTTGTTGAATTTTAAAGTTGTATACAAAGTTGAATTAGTTGATAAAAATTATAAAAGTTGGAATTCAAAATACATACATAGAATTGTTGTTTTTAAAATATACAGTCTTAATTACAAAATAAGCAAATAATTGAGGATATTTATATAATTGTATAATTTTTATTCGGTTTTCGATTTTGGACCGAAATCGAAACTCAAAGTCGAAACCGAACAAATTTTTTAGTATTTTAAAAATCGAAATCGAAACCGAAATCGAAATATTTTTTTTAAAAATCGAACCGAATCTTTTATTCGGTTCAATTCTGTTTTTAAAATCAAAACTGAACCATTTTTTTTTTAAATTAAACCGAATCTCTTATTCGTTTCGGTTTGATTTGATTTTCAGTCCCAAAACAGAATAACGCTCACCCTATGATCCTCGACTGAGTGGGGTCAAGTCTAATTGGAATGTACTATGGAGATCCATCATAAATCATAATAATATATTGAAAAATGATTTAACAGATCCTATTTATGACAGATGTTGATTGGCTTTGATTCATAATTATTGGTGTTGAAAGTGTTGCAGTAAACATTGGTTGTTGTCACTGATACTATTTACAAGCGACCAGACAACCTCTAAAGAGGATAGTCAGGCCTGCAAAAAAATTGTTGTATTCATGCACAAGGATTAAGTCGGATTTGGGTTTGGTTACATATATGCTTCAACCCAAATCATTACCAATCATTTCATGGTAGATTAAGAGAATGGCCAAAAGAAAGAAGGCGACACCGTGTAGTATTCCATCTCAACATCGTGTCTCGTTATTCCGTTCACGAAGAACGTGATTAAGAAATACTGTCGGTGTCGATTGATAGGAACAGATTAAATCAAAATTATTTTCTCGTTATGGCTTGGTTTCTTCGCAAACAAATCTCACATTCAACGGAGTGCGTTTCGAGGAAGGACTCTATGACTGAGTCAGAAGAGGCCTCCCGTTCCTCTGTTTTACATGCCGCACTTGTTTCTTTTGCATTGATTTTCATGAATACATTTTCGAGAATATTTTTATGGATTTTATTGCTTGCGTTCTTTGAACTTCGTACTTCATATCGAATCTTGAGAGAAATGATGGAATATTGATCTATTGCTTATGTGATTGCATATTATCGTATAGGCGTTGCCTAGTGTACGAGACCTCTTTAGATTTTTTTTTTGAATTTTGGAATTGCCACTGCTGCTTCTTAACAAGCCTTTGAAATAAGCATGGTCAGAATATGCTGCCATTATCATGTCCCAGCTCTTGAAATAAGCTTCGTCAATCTTTGCAGTCAGAGCCGGCCCGGAGGTTTAGGTTGCCCTATCCTGGAGATAATTTTGGTTGCCCTTTAATCCTTTGGTGGGGTTATGCTGAGCCTAAGGGGTTGCCATAGCAGAGAGGGATTGTCCTAGCAGAGGGGGGTTGCCCAAGCTCCAAGGCTTGTCCGGCTTACCCCAGGGCCGGCCCTGTTTGCAGTCCAACCACCGGGGGACATTGTTATCTGGCTTTTTGACTAACATGAAAGCTACACAATATGCATCACAACTTCTCTTCCAATCCACATAACACAAGTATCACACCGAATATTCGTCCGACAGAATATTTTTTTCGTGTGTAATCTGTTTTTGCACACCAACCAAATCAAAATTTTGATTTTATTGGAAGATATAACTTCCACAGCTTTTTACTCGGGCAGATTTCACTCCATTAATATTAATAAAATATAAAAGGATTTCACAGTATATCAATCGCCATATAATTCCATTTGTAGTATCAATAAAGCCGCAATAATTCTAAATAGTCATTAATATATTCTTCATCGTCCAGCATTTATAGCTCATATGAAAATATGAAAATCAGTACCGATACTTAACATGATACTTAACATAATTCGAGTCGTCCCAACAAAACGTGTAAGTGTGTGAGTTATATTAAAAAAGCATATTCTTCGTCAATTGTCCTCTAGAAAGAAATATTTCACATTCTATTAGCAATTTACCATTGTTAATATAATGCAAAGATGTGACAGTTGTATTTGTTGGGATAGTGGGACACATGTGGATGTCATATGGAGATATTTTTCTAGAGGTATTTTTCTAGAAAAAAAAAATAACTCCAATAAGAAAGCATGTTATTTTTGTCGTTCGGATTCGGATTTGGACACGGGCTGAAGGATGCCTCGCACATACACAGGAGCATATGAGGGGTGTAGGCGTGGACTAACACACGACTACGCTGATTGCGGGATGATCTAAAATATCAAACTCTTTTTTGAATATTGGTATTTTAGTCCCACATCGGATAGGAGAAGAAGTGAAGTCTCACTCTACTCTATATATAGAGCCCTCTGGCCTAGAAAAATAATAAAGCAAAGGGAGTCCGTTCAGTTCAGGGAGTCTGTTCGAGTCACAAAAAATTAACTACGAACGTTTCAGAAGTTCTTTGTGAATTTGTTGGTAGCAACGGTGGTCTTCACCTACTTTCTTCTACTATTTGTAATCTATTTTGTCCCAATTGTAATACGTTTACAAGGAATCTACATCCGAAGTCTACAAAATCCTGTATGTTCTAAATCATTCCTCCATTTAGATATATTTCGGGAACAACAATATTTTGTTAGTGGCAATATCAAACAGTTTAAGAAATCTTGACATGAGAGAACAATCACTAACCCAAATATCTGACCAAAATCTATTGTACATACTAGCCTACATGTACGTGCAAAGCACATATTTTAATTAGAATATCATAAGGTCAGTTGTTGTCTTCTCGTTTTTGTCAGATGATTATTTATGTATGTGTTTTCTTTTTTACAATTCCAAGATATTCAAAGTACAAATTTTATTTTTTAAAATTTTCTATTGAGAATAAATGATCTTTGAAAAATGGTAAGGATAGAAATTTTTTACTATTGGAACGTAAAAAGTTGTATAGAAAAAGAAAACGCGCATGCAAACTTTATTTCTTTGGCCCTTAAACATAAATGACATACAAGTTGACATAATAATATTATATTTATAAAATATTCAATGGTATTTTAGGAATTAAAAATTTTTACGACAAAAAATTTCTATTATACAGTAGAATAGATTATAAAAAAGATCGTACTATATTATAGTTATTTTCGTACTCTTATGCTTAACTTACCTAATGTTCCTTTATTTTGTTTTAATTTTTTTTAGTATTTAACTCAACTAATGTTCCAAACAAAAAGCTTCCGCCTCTAGCCAAGTTGCCTATATATGTAAGGAGCACACTCCCTTCATTGCTATTCCACAGAGCAGCAGACACAAACATAACAATGGAAGTAGCCACAAAATCCACCCTCCCTTGTGTCCTCCTCCTCCTCAACTTCTTGCTCTGCATCAATGCAGGCGCAGCAGATGGCCGCGACCAGCGGCGGCTCGCCCGTGCAGCCCTCGCAGCCAGCGCGGACCGCACGCGCGACGCCTCCGCCTACATCTCAGCCCTTCCCCAGGAGGGGAAGTCATCGGGCGCCTACGCAGACTGCTCCTTCAAGATGACCGACTGCGCCGCGCGGCTCAAGCGGTCTATCGAGGAGTTGGACCTGCTGGACCGGACCGGGAGCCGTGGGTTCGCGGTGCACAAGGGGAACATCCAGGCATCCGTCGGCGCGGCCCTCACTGACCAGACCACCTGCCTCGACGGGTTGCAGCAGAAAGGCGCCGCGGGCGGTGGCGTCGACGGGGCGGCGGCTGCGCGGAAGAAGGTGGCCGATGCGAGCCGGATGACAAGCCGGGCGCTGGGACTTGTGAACCGGATTCACGCTTGAGATATGTTCATTGCACGAAGTAATAAATATTGTAGCTATGCAACTACGTAACAATGTTATAAGTACTTACTGAGGATCGTTTATTTGAAGAATAATGAATTGTTTTTTCATATCATTTTTTTTCTGATGTGACAGCTGACTTTACGATTGATTTGACAGCTCACATGATAAATTTTAATATTAATTTTAACATTAATATTAATATTAGCATTAATATTAATATTAATATTAAAAAATAGTAATTAATTTTTTGGGTAAAAATTTACCATGTCAGCTGACATATTAGATGATACATAATATTATTTAACATACTGCTATGACTTTGATTACGAAATTGTTCTACGGAGCGTATTTTGTTTTGTCTTGTATAAGTATAATTTAGATTTGTACAACATCACGTTCAGTGACAACTTTCAATTATACAAAACTGGCACGTAAAAAACCACATGGCCATAAGTATAGTGAAAAAATTGCATAGTCGAGTGGAAGGGATGATTTAGAAATATCTGAAAGATGTCGTCGCTATCTTATTCAGGCACCTCGATCCATGTTAGTGATGTTTGCAGTGAGTTGTCGACTACGAGGGTGTATTTTTTTTTTTTTTTTTACTATGTAATGTTAAGTACTGTAAAGTACAAACAAGTGCAAAACCCAACAATCTAATTTGTTATGTTTTTTTTTTTTTTTTCAGTTTAAATTGCTCATCACTATACAATCATCATTATACAATGATGTTATTTATAAGTGCATGGTAAATTGTAAGTTCAAATCTTAACCTTATAATTTATCACTTAGATTGTAAGTGGAAAAAAGGCTTCAAACAAATTTGATTATTACAAAACATGTCTAAATAACCCTAATCCCTTCTGTTTTCAGTTTTTATTAGTTTTAGATGTTCGGTGAAAACTAGTTTCAAACTTCCAAATAATCATATAATTTTCTTTCCAAAATGGACATTTGGTATAAAAATTAGCAGTTAAATAAATTTCGGTGCAAAAAAATGTTTCTTAATTATTAAATATTTTTCGATTTTATTGTTATATGAAGGTGAACTTAGGTTGAAATACTTTTGTTGTTGTGTTGATAAAAGAATCATAATGGTCAAATAAATTTGTAATAAATGATGTTATTGTTAGTCCGAAGTAATCTAAGGATATTAGAGATCAAAGGAAAACTAGAGTCATTAGAACCATAGTTCGCAGTATCGGTCGATACCGATCCGATACGTTCGATATCGATACGGTTTGGCATGTCCAGATTCGATACCGACCGATACCGACAGTGGGGGTCTTTTTTTCCAGTCAATTCGACAAAGAAAATTGAACGAAAAAGACCAATCAACAAGGGTGTAAAATCATAGTAAAAGAAGAAAACTTATCTATCGCATGTAAACCAATCGACAAGGGTGCCTATTATTTCATTTAATTTCAAAACTACTAAGAAGTAACAGTGAAAATACTTAAAATTATGCCTAAATATGTAAAATATATTTTCTAAAATTGATATTTTAAAAATTATTTGTTTTCCGATACAAGAAAATCCGATACTCCGATCCGAAATTGTCGATACTGCCGATACCGATACTCGTAGGAATAGTCCGATACCGATTCCGAAACCGATATTGTGAACCTTGATTAGAACATTGGCATTAGCTGTACCATGTAAAAACTACTGGCATTAGCTGGGAAATATGCTCGTCTGTTGGATGGGATTTGATTTCTAGACAACACAACCAGTGAGTCAGTGACTTTATTTGCAAGCCGGTCCAGAAGGGCCCAATACAACACAATGTCAAACAATTCATTTAGAAGTAGATAGAATTGTACACTTAATTGACAATCATTCCCTAATTAAACTTAGTCATGAAACATGTATACAAGTCCCATGCTATAAACATGGATTCTGTTGAGGGAATATAATCAATACAAGGATTCTGTTGAGAGAAATAGAAGCAAAATTGTTCTAGTAAATTATATATATTCAAGATTGTTGATCAAATGATCCACCTGTTACATAATTAGCAACTACTACGTTTGAGCATAGCTGTTATATATACAAGTTTGGTGATAAAATGATGCACCTGTCACATAAATTAATTAGCCAACTACCGGCTAGATTGAATCGACACATATGTTATACATATACTTACTACTGCGTATTTAGTTTGAATTAAAGTTCAGCACACTCTTCGACAGCTTGGGTTGATTTTCTTTGCGGGTTATTATCTAGCCTTCTTCTTATTATATTTGATGTTTAACAAATTAAACTTGCTGTGATGGTATCAGTTGTTTTTTTTAGTAGAAAAGCTAGTTTCAAACTCCCATATTGCTGATAAGTTTTAGTTTTCTTCTTGCAAGTCCTTCGTGTTCATTTCCGAATTTCTTAATTTCTTAAATCTTCTCTTTTCCATTGATAAATTGTTCTCTTCCTATAGCTCTTTTCTCTTCTATATATCTTTTATTTTCTCCTATGATGTTCTTATAAATGGGTTGGTTGTAAACTTGTAGTCACTTTATAAAAAAAATTATTCATTTTTTCTTAATAAAATTTGAGTCGTACAATTCGTCTTAGTTACTGCTAGAAAGGCGACCCTTACACGATTAGTAATTTATCACATGTTTGTGTTGCATGCACCAATTCAAACTCGACTATATCATGAGCACTATCCAAGATTCCAAATGCCAATGTCAGAAGAAGAAAAATAACACACAAAATCTAGGAAGAATGGGGAAATATTGAGTGCATTGTTTCAAGGACGTAATAATAGTAGACTATAATGAATCTAAGATACAGTCCGTGGAGGTGTAGTCCGTTGGATATACCAAAAATTTCGTAAAAATAAACACGGTTCGAATTTTTTTCTAGACGTTGCTAGCAGGTCAGGAGAAAAGGACACTTCAAAAAATAAAATAAAAAAGTCTACGATTGAAGAAAATGCTGATAACATGCATGCATGCATTCGATGATCACAAAACCAAACAAATATAGAGGAACAATACAGGATCGATAGCACTTGTGTTTCTGTGACAATTGCACCAACAACGAACATTCAGGCTGCATGCACTGATCATGGTTGTTGATCCCACAATTCCTACATTACTCCTTGAGCAAATGGATGAGTTGGAAAATGCTAAACAGCTTGTGGTTTGTGTCCGTCGGCTGTGACCGTAGGCTGACGTGATGCAACCCAATTTGCCCCTCTCTCCTATTTCCGGTGTCCTGTCAATTAAAGATCTGTCACGTGAACTGCGGGCCAAAACGCGGTCCACGTATCACTGTCGAATGGAGTTGCTAGCTGCATTTTTGCCTTCATGCATAGATCTCTTTCCACGGACTTCAGTTTGAGGGAGCAACCGCTTCTTCCTTCTTCTCTTCGCTTGCTGCGCCCTCTGCAGCAGCAGCAACCCTCTCCAGCTCGCTCAGTACTGGAGCCTTTGCAACTTCCTCGCTTCCTGCACCGGGTGCTTCCTCCTCCTCCTCTTCCTCGCCTACCACTGGGGCAACAGCCTCCTTCTCGACCGCTGCCTCTTCTGATTTTGGCTCCGAGAGGTCGACCGAAAGCTCCTCCTTCTCGCTGCTCTCGCTTGTCTCGGCCTTGGCCTGTATTCCAAGTTACCAAATCATGTCATCAATTGAAAATATTTGAAAATGAAACCCTTTTTGGCCCGTGGGGGTTGACCGTGCGTGTGACCGCACGCGGACGCTCCCTTGCACCACACCAGACCCATCTCGACCCCCTCCAATGAACGTGCGTCACATGGTCTGTGGGCCACCCCCTCCAATGAACGTGCGACACATGGTCTGTGGGCCAGGACTGCGGTCCAAACCCCTAGCACTGCTCTATTTGAAATGATACTTCCACCACAAAGGGACGTTGCAGCGATCTATTTTATTTGTTCGATGGCCAATTTTAATGAAATAAATAGTGCAGTAAGCTTAGATTATATATACACACACAATTAAGCTAACGAAAAGGTTAATTCAAACTCATATAGCTAGCTAGCTTGAGTCCATGCGTGCAACCATAGATCAACATTGGCATTGAAGCTGCTGCTGCTGCTTTTTTTTTTTTAATTACTACATTTTGTAAGCATTTGATTTTATGAAGTTTTAAGTTTTGCATATTGTAACTTATACTGACATACGACAAAAAAAAAAAAAAAAATCTATGCAAGAAAAAAAAAAGTTGACAACGCGCGCGAGTAGTTTGCATCAATTTACCTCGACAGCGGGCGCAGCTTCCGCTGGTTTCACCTCGTCGACGCCGGTGGTGTTGGCGACGGCGGGGAGCTCGTCGGGAGCCTCAGCCTCGCGTTTGAGGTCCTTTGGCCTGCTCGCGCAACCACCCATGGATTCCGCTTCTGTTGATGGAGCAACCACCTCTTTCTTCTCCTCCTCCTCTGCAGGCTTCTCTTCACTTACGGTGCTCTCCGCAGCTGCAACCTTCTCCTCGCTCACGGGAGCCTCTGCAACTTCCTGCTCGCTGCCTCCTGTGCTGGGTGCTTCCTCGGTTGGCTTTTCTTCCTCGCTCATCACCTTGGGGGCAACAGCCTCCTTCTGGACCTCCTCGGGCTCGTCGACCGCTGCTTCTTCTGGCTTAGGCTCCTCTGCCTTCGTCTCTGAGAGATCGACCAAAGACTCCGCCTCCTCCTCCTCCGTGCTCTCGCTTGTCTCTGCCTTGATGGCCTGTGTTCCAAAGTTACGAAACTAAGTCATCGACTGATCAAATTCTTGATCAAATTTTGTAGTGACAACGATCTGTTATATTTGATCAGTGGCCGATTTAACGAATTAAAGAGTGGTCTCATCCAAAAAGGACGCCTCCTACTCGAAGTCATGACCGATCCAGGGGTAAGCCAGATAAGATATCAAATTTAGACACTAACCCTTTGCTATTCAGGTCAATCTTTTAGGTCCAACTTGACGTATAAGGGGTCGAGGTCGCATGTCACTCTCCAAGACTACCTTACAACAAAATCAAACAAATGTAGATTGTCACTAATATTTATTGACAACCCTCCTATTTGCGTGGGAACTACTACCAGTAGACCTGTCAATGGAAGACTGCCACGTGAATTACGAACCAAAAATGCGGTCCACGTAGCAACGTCCTATATTGTAAGACTAGCACGCACATGCGGACACACAACATACACACACACACACACACACACACATATATATAGGAAAACTTAGATGGTGAAATTTTTGAATTCCGAAAATACCCTTACATACTTATACTAATTAAAAATCGTTCATTAATTTTAATAAGGACAACTTAGTAATTAGGAAGACTACCCTTTGGTCTTACTAAAGAGTCTTCCTAAACTAATTAAGAAATGTTAAAATGCGTGCAACGCACGTGCACATATGCTAGTATATATATATATATATATATATATATATATATATATATATATATATATATATATATTGTATTGTTACTTTGTACACACATGAATATCTTCCATGCTAGAGGAGAGTCTGAACAACCATTAATGTCAATCGAGTACTACCTCGACAGGGGGCTCAACTTCCACTGGTTTCACCTCATCGACGGTGGTTCTGGCGGCGGCAGGGAGCTCCTCGGGAGCCTCGGCCTCGGATTTGAGGTCCTTCGGCCTGCTTGCGCAACCACCCATGGCTTCCGGATGCGAGAGTTTGGGTTCGGAAGCCGATGGGGGTGCTTAGGCTTAGATCTTCGGAGGAATGCGGCGAGTAGGAATGGCGGACAGGGTCGCAATTTATAGGTTGCCAGGCGGGGGATACTCTTGGACGTGCGGGTGCTGCGGAGAAGAGTTCAAATTATGGGATGTAACGTAGGGTGGAGAAGGGATGAAAGGCTGCGTCAGGAAGGATGCACTCACCATTTCCTGCGGGGTTTGTTAGTGGACGACATATGTTCATTGCACATGAAGATTTAAAAACTTATGAAATTTTTGTTTGTAAAAGAATGTTTGGCCTAAAGAGAAATGATATAAAAAGAAAATGTTATTAACATAAAATCTAAATTTAACATTAAAAATAAAATAAAAATAACATTAAAATTAATATTAACATTATTATTAATATTAATATCAACATTAAAATTAGAGTTACAATTTAAATTAATGTTAACATTAAAAAAATGATATGATAAATTTTTTGGTTAAAATTTGTTGTGGCAGTTGCCATGTTAGATGTTACGTCAACTGTGACATAAGGAATGATAGTTTGGAATGACACTTTGGAGAGATTAATATAATTACTCAAATGTTAAGCATAAGGTCTCGTTTGGTTCGCGGAATCTCCCGGTTGGGAAAGGAAAGTGATTACTTTCCTATGTTTGGGTGTCCAAGGAATTGAGGAGGAAAGGAAAGTGATTCCCAATGGAAGGGAAATTAGGGAAAAAAGTGATTCCATCCATCCAAGGAAGGAATCACTTTCCCACATTGAAGTATTCACTATCCTTTCCAAATTCCTTGGCATTGCCAAACATC
This sequence comes from Iris pallida, assembly GCA_029216955.1. Lineage (NCBI taxonomy): Eukaryota > Viridiplantae > Streptophyta > Magnoliopsida > Asparagales > Iridaceae > Iris > Iris pallida. The sequence continues at coordinate 4,766,530 of JANAVB010020999.1, forward strand.
GAAAAGGAAAATCAATAGGAATTAAAGTTTTCCAAAAGAAAGGAAATGACAAGTAATTGATTTCCTTTCCCTTCCATTCCGCAAACCAAACGAGGCCTAAGTGGAACCGAAAATTCTAAGATGGGATAGGTTAGGATGGGCTGGGTTGGATTTGTGTGGAGTGGGTATGGGTTCACTTACATAAGGGAAAAAACAAAAATAAATTTTGGGGGGAATGGGAGTACCCAGCCCACAACCTAGATTTGCCCTTCTTGATAAAAGCTTGCCCGGTTCGCGGATTTGGGAACGTCAGGTAGTCCAAATTCAAATTTGAGACCACTTCAATTATTTTGTTGGAAAATTTACAGACAAAATTTACTATAAAATAACAGGAACAATACATTATGCCACAAATAAGAGTTTTGAAATCAGAAATTTTTCTCTAAGAAAACAAGGAAGTGAAAAATTCTCATTCCCACTTCGCCTTCGTTCGTTTGGTTAAATTTTCCATTTCCTCTCTACTTTAACACTGTCCAAATCCTATAACTACGAAAGTTACACCTTCCAACATATTTTAACAACCATCGAAACATCAAAATTTAGAATTTTTACTTATAACGTCTACTTCTTCAAAGCATCCAAACGAAGTATTTTTATTTTGCTATTCACCGCAATACGTACGCAAAATATTTTTTTCAAATTTTATACTTTGTCACACTTTGCCGAACCTACCCGTCCCAAAGTGCATCTCCAAAGATGGGAACAATATACAACTATATTACTGCTGCACCCTTCATAGAGTACATACTTCTACATGATATGAGAGCATAGTTCGTCTAAGACCATTCTAGTTAGGGTTACTTAGTAATAGGGTCTCATATAATATGTGATATTAGGGATTGAATCTAGGGGTGAGCATTATTTGGTTTTGAACCGAAAATCGAATCGAACCGAACCGAACCGAATAGGAGATTCGGTTCGATTTTAAAAAAAATCGGTTCAGTTTCGATTTTGAAAATACTAAATTTTTTTATTCGGTTTCGGTTTCGGTTTTGGATTTCGGTCCAAAACCGAATAAAAAAATTTAGTTTATATATATATATATATATATATATATATATATATATATATAGAAGCATGGAATTTCAGGACCAGAAATCCTATGCGCCAAACATTACATGCGCCAGGGAGCTCAGAGAAAGTACTTGGCACAACAAAGCAAAAGTATAGACATTAAAAGATAATTTTTTATTTCATATAAAAGTCTATTACATGTCTTAAAAAGAGCTGTACAAGAAAGAATTTCTACAAAGAAAGGACCCTAAGTCTACAGCTAGGCGCAGCAACCACCATGCGCTCTCAAACAGGCGCATCCCACCATGCGCTCTCAAACAGGCGCATCTCGCCATACGCTCTCAAACAGGCGCATCTCTTCAGCAGCTCAGTTATGTGCATCCTCAGTCATGTGCATCCCTTCAGCAGCTCAGTTATGTGCATCCCTTCAGCAGCTCAGTTATGTGCCGCCCTTCAGCGCCCCACAGGCGCATCGAGAAGTCTCAGCATATGCGCCATCAAATGCTTCGACTAATGAAACATTTATCGAGCAGAACGAGGGTGGCAATCAACCCTCTAGCTGGAGGAAGAGCTCCCCAAACCAAGGAAGAGGAGGTCACCGAAGATCCGCGGCAAAAGGAGGCTTTCGACACAATCAGAATGGGTAACACCCACTCTGACAGAAGAAAGAGCCTCCAAAGCCGGAGGCACCGCAATTCCGATCTGCGGCTCTTCCAGCATAACGGAGACGAGGCTCGAGCATCCCGATCTTTGGATGCAACAGGCGCCTTCCGTCTGCCTCAGAAGCCCTCGACTCCGACTTTTGGATGTAACAGTCACCTTCAAGTGCATCAATGAAGACAATGCGCCGCATCTTCACCCTCGAGAGCATCTCATCAACAGAATGTGCTCGAGCAAACAAGTTCATTTCGGAAGGACGTAAGAGAACGAGGAGCAAACCCTCTCCATGTCACTATTTATAGGCCGGGCAAATCAAACCCATGCGCCAAGTGGCTGGCTCTCCGAATCCCGTGCAATGAATTTGCATTGAATGGTGATGAGCCTGACGTTTCGAATTCAGCCAAGTCAAAGACAGCTATTTAAAGCACTCGAAGAACGTAACAGTCGAGCCCATAAAGACGTGTCATGCAAAGCGGATGCGCCGGCCAGACCGCGCATCGTACTGACGCGCCCAGCTCCCATCAGCCTCATAAGGATGCGCCCCCATGCGTCCTCATGTGCCTAGTGGTACGCCGATCGATGCGCCCACTCAACAGTCCATCACCTGTCATGAACATTAAATGCCGAAGTCTGACAAAGTTGGCAGCACGTCCCCCGAGGACTGAACAGTTGACAGCTTTTTCAGAAGACGAAGCGTCGCCGACGTCAGCACCATCATTACTCCCCTCCGGCGGTTACAAGCCACGTGGCCGCCCAACCATCTCGCATGCGCCTCCGCAGCCATGCGCCTAAATCTCTGCATGCGTCTCAAAAGCCATGCGCCTCAGACTTTTCTCTGATCCCTAAAGACAGAAGTTAAGTCACTACTGAAGCCTCGCATGCGCCTCAAAAGCCATGCGCCCCGACTAGTTCGTGACTCCTAAAGGTTACGAGCCAAAGCCTCCTCATGCGCCCAATCCCAGGCGCATCCTATCAGATCACTCCCCACCAAATCCGAGATCTTCGAGCCATGGACCTACGACACGTGTCCTTTGACTTGATTCAGTCTATGAAGGGGTGCTAATCACCCAAGATCTCAGCAACTGAAAGATCCTCTCCATTGTACGTGTCAGCTCCGCCGCAGCCCACGACAGCAACAAGAAGGGTTCAACTCCTCAATCAGAACGCATCGCCCATGCGCCTCCATCAGCAACCACCACGTGGCGTCCCCACGTACAGGCACATCCTACATGCGCGCATGAGCAGCCAGCCTGCAAAGCTATAAATAGAGGGATCATCTCCTTCTGACAGATACACACACACCGGCAGACGGAGACACACATCGTACAACCATCAACAACATATAGAGAGAGGCAGATACAGACACTCAACGACTTCTTCCTCTCCGCAAGCTCCGGCACCAGAGCAACTCAGACCTTCAGAGAACCGAGAACTGTCGTCAGATCGTCAACGGAGTCAACGCATTACCACTCGCTCCATCGGCACAAGGGACCCAGATAAACAAAAGTGTACTCCTAGGACTACGTCTAATTCCTATATTGTAACACTGTTCTGTTTGTATTGAAATTACATCAAAAGATTTTAATGGCAAATAAGCTGACGACTCTGCTGGGGACCTCTTTCTCCTCCACCGAGAAAGCTGTGTCGCAATCCGACGACATGAAGGTGGGCTCCTCCCACAAGATGCTGGTCGTACGCCTCAATCAATAGGCATATGAGGAGTTCATCTCTGAAGGCAGTGCGAGTCCTTCGAAGCGGCTGCCGAAGCCGAAGAAGACTCGCCAAGTCTAGGTGCGCAAGGTCGACGCCTCCGGCACCACCACTGAAGGGGATGCGCCAATGCAGCATTCCCTTCCTGCTGACGTCCTCAGCAGCCAAGATGCGCCCACCGGTGCAGCGCATCTCTCGGGGAAACGTGCGGCTGACCACATCCCCCAGCCATCTCCCTCTCAGGCGAGGAAGATGCGTCGACGGAGCAGGGGCGCAGCTAATGCCCCCGCGCCACAGAAGGTCTCTGTCTTTGACAGACTCACTCGCTGTAGTGGCGAGGAGAATTTGGACTCTGAGTACTATGCGCCCCAGCGGGCTGGTACGAAGAAGTCCAAGGCAGCACGGGCCATGCGCCTCAAACGTGCTATGCCGACAGCAAAGCAGAAGCATGCGCTCACAATCATGCGCGCTGCTGATGGTAAGCTGTATAAGGTCGACTCGGGTGCTTCTGCGCCGGAAATGAGTCGACCTTCAAAGTCATTGTCTCACTTGGGCGCATCTGTTGCGTTCGCAACCAAGTCGAGCAAGGCAAGCCCTGTGGTCTTGAACTCCCGCGCCTCCACTGGTTGTGCGTCTGAGGTTTGTTCAAGTCACTGTAAATGTTGTTCCCCCACTACTAATCTGAGCGCCTGTTTGGTGTTGGATCAGGGGGCACAGCATTCACTTGACCACCCGGCGCTTGGCCTTGCCATGCGCCTGATAGGGGTGCGAAGGTGGCACTCTCCTCCAACGATCTGAGTAACGTGATCACTCACAAACGCCGGTCAGGAGAGTCGACTGACAAGCACAATGCACCCCTCACAGGGACGCCTGTGCTGTAGTCACCATCAACTGTTGTTGCAAAACAGCAGTCCCGCCACCAAGGCAGTCGGTGTTCCAGCGGCTGCAATCCTCAACACCTCTCCGACGTCGCCTCGGGAAGAAGGTGTCAATTGAAGAGGAACCAGAACTAAAGGTTGCTTCATGCAACGTAATCTCTAATTACTCTTCGATCCGAAAGGCGACTGGTCATTCCTCGTCCTCGTCCAAGAGCCAGCCGAGGAGAACCAAGACAACTGTTTCATCCTCTGGAGTGTTCGAAGGCACTCGGGGGAGAAAGAAGATCCTGGAGGAAGCTGGGGGTAGTCAAGCCCTTGTTGATCCTCCTTCTGAAGACGAAGATGTCCTCAAGAGCACAGCTGGGGTGGATCTTCATCCTAGAGACGAAGTCAGTCTCCCGGACGTAGCTAGGGGTAGTCTGGCCCCTGTGGACCTCCGCCTCGAAGACGAAGAAGTCCTCCAAGACAGAACTGGGGGTAATCAGGCTCTCGCGGATACTTCTTCCGAAGGCGAGGGTGTCCTCCAAAACATAGCTGGGGGTAGCCAGGATGAAGCTCCAGGAGAGGCAACTTCCCTACAGGAGAGCGAGGCCGAAAGCGAAGCCTCAACTGACCCATCCGACTCTAGCTGTGTCATGACAGTATACATGACTGGGGGTGATACTGAGCCGGATGCGCCGCCAGCAGACCTCGTCCAGCGCATGGATACCTTGGAGGGGGGACTCAAAACCCTCTCTGCCTCCATGCAAACACTGACTCAAGCAGTGTTTGAGATACGGTCAGCTTTGGCCAGAGCACCGTCTACTGGTCCTGACCCCGGGGCCAATGGAGAATCAAGCGTACCCCTTCAACGGGTATCCTTGGATACAGATCGTCGCGAGGCACCACGGACGTCGGAGCCCTCAAATGCTCAACTCCAGGCGGTACCACCTTCCTCGACTCCCAGCTCCACGGAAGACGTGGTGGAGATGATCAGGGACTTGCGCGAGCGCTTTGAGTCCAAGAACAGGCAAGAGGAGCGCCAGAAGATGGGGATCCCCCAACCCTATCCCCTCGAATGGAACAAAGTGGTTTATCCTCCTAAGTATAAACCGCAAACATTGACGCTATACGACGGGAAGGACTCTCCACGTCGTTATCTGACGTACTTCCAGTCTCAAACGGGACATCTCCCGAAGGAGGACGTACTACTCACCAGCATATTTGTCGGGACACTGAAAGGAGTGGCGTACGACTGGTACTGCAGCCTCCCCGATAACTCTATATCTTCCTTCGACGACTTGACGCGTCTCTTTCTCGACCGTTTCTACGACGGCGGGAGGGACATGACAATGGCGTCCCTCATAGAGATACGCCAGAAAGAAAAGAAAATAGTTCGAGTATTCATCGAACGCTTTCGACAGGCCTGCTTCAGACTGCCCCCGGACATGCCAGAACATGCACTCCTCTCCTCCTGCAGCATGAACATGCTGCCTGCAGTCAAACTTTGGTTCAACTCTACTCCTCCTCCCGACTGGAGTTCCTTGATTATCGAAGCAGAAGCATCAGAAAAGAAGGCGTCCAATGCTCGCCTTCTGGGAGTTAGTTTCCCTGCCTATGAGGACAAGGGGAAACGGCCTGCAACCAACAACCCCGGACGAGAGACGAAGGGGAAACAGGCGTTGACTGTCAATGCCTCCAAAGGTGCATCAGCACCCACTCAAAAGCCTCCACTTACACCAAGGCCAAAGGAGGTTTATTCTTTCAACGATGAAGACACCCTGCAACTCTTTGAGATACTGAAGCAGGGTGACAAGATCAAATTTTCGGACCCAAAGCGTCCCGACGAGGTTAGGAAAGTGGACAATCTGAGGTACTGTCACTACCATCGGTTTGTCGGACACCTAACTAAGGACTGCTACGTCCTCAAAAATTACATCCAGCGCATGATCAATGCGGATGTTATCTCCGTCGACTACGAGGAGAAAACGGTCTCGGCCAACCTGGTGTCGCTTCAATTTGGCACCTTGCCGCCAACCACAACACAAGACGGCGTCGTCCTCATCTCTAAGGCGACAATGGAGGTGGTTAACTTACCACCTACTCGTGACAACGTGAGTGGACTCATCCCGCTCACCACGTCTCGGGGAGAGGTCTTATGGGTTCACCCTGATCTCGTCTCCGAGGTTACTCAACCGGAGGAACGCTCTGCCTCCAAAACTAAGGGCAGGAAGATCATGTCTTGCCGCATGGTCTCTTCCTCTGCGGAAGAGGCACTTCCTGTACAGACGTGTTCACATCAAAACGCCCGACCCGACGAAGCTGCCGTCGAGGTGGTGCCTCCTTGCACCGTCCCTGCTGCCCAGGAAGAGGGCCCATCTAAGCCCTCAGCAGCCAATAAATAGAAGCATGTAGAGGCCCGTTTAGACAAACCTCTACGAAAGGAGAATGCTTCGGGGCTAGCCAAGCCCCACAACTTCAACATACTGGCACAACTTGCCAGTACTCCTGCCCGCCTATCTCTGTTTGAGCTTCTTCGCCTTTCCAAGGACACTCGTGAAGCTCTCTGTGAAGCCCTGAAGGATGCTGAGTCCTTCATCAGTCAGGTCAAGCAGCCTGAAGATCTCCCGATTACATGTGCGCACTGTCATTGTGCGGATGAAGTTATCCCCAACATAACCTTCACCCAACAAGACATGCTGCTTAAGCACAACCGACACAACCGGCCTCTGTACTATACAGGGTATATCGGTTCCGTCAAGGTAAAGCGGATTCAAATCGATCCAGGATCTTCCCTCAGCATCATCCCAAAGACGCTGCTCTCAACACTGGAGATCCCAATGTACCGACTGGCGCCTTCCAACACAACAATCAGTAGCTTCAATGCCAGCAAAAGCGAGCCGCTGGAAAAAATACGGCTGAAGCGTCATATTGGTAACCTCAGAACTGAGGTCACTTGCTATGTCGTGGACGTTGATGTCAACTACAACCTCCTACTAGGTCGTCCATGGCTGCATGAGTATATGGTGGTGCCATCTACACTCCACCAATGTATGAAATACGTGTCCACCAATAACATCATCCGGACGGAGTTCGCAGACATCGACCCTTTCAAGGGGGTTGAAGCCTACTTCACGGATTCCACCTTGTACAAGTCACCTGACGAGGAGGAAGCCAATGATGCTGACGATGAAGCAGAAGCGATAGCAGAGCCGGACATGGAGCCAGAGGTGATTCCAGACGCTCCTTTGAAAATTCGACTCAAAGGGAAGCCGCCTCAGACGTTGCCTCCCACGAACATCAAGCTGCCTGGAAAAGCACCAACTGCTCCAGGTAGAACACCTACTGAAGCTCCCTTTAAGATACGACTCAAGGGAAAGCCGCCTCAAACATCGGCTCCCCTTGTGGCAAAACTACAAGGGAAGGCACCAGTCACCGAAGGCGCAGTTGAGGCACCTCTGAAGGTGCGTCTTAAGGGCAAGCCGCCGCAGTCATCCGTCTCATCCAAACTGTCGGAGAAGGCCCACATAGCCCTCTCGCACCCCAAGATCAAAGCTGTGGTGGACTCTTCTGATCCAATCCCAGTACTCACAGATGAAGAGCTAGGGGAATATATCTCTACCGATGTAGATGCACCCTCTCTGGACAATGTAATCCTGCGGGACAAAATCTCGTGTTTCATCAATAATAGAGTGTCTTTTAATTATTCTAGTCTTCCACATTGGAATGCCATGTATATATTAGATAACGCTCTACGATCGTTGCAAACACAAATAACGACCGTCCATCATGTAAATCGAGTAGTCCCGTCCCAAGGGGTCTGTTTTGTAGTCGCACCGCGGAATCGAGACGAAGAATCCATCACCTTCGGCAGAGTCGAGCGTCATCAAGACCTTCCATCACTCGAGCAAGAACCAGATACTGGCAGAATACAAGTCTATCGGTACACGGACGAGGCAAAGTACCTCATCCAAAAGATGGGTTACGACCTAAAAAGCAACAAAGGCCTGAACTACGGCAAGGGTCGACGTCTTCCTCTCCGGCTTCCAATGCCTAGAGGAAAGCCGCAGGACTACTATCATCGAACTAGATGGGGGGTGGGCTATGTCACGCCACCGTCAACTCCAGAGAGTTCGGAGGCAGAAGAAGTAGAACATTCTCATTCATCTGAAGCATCAACCTGGGATTCCGATACCAGTATCGGATCGGTCTTCAAGAAAGTGCTATCAGCCAACATGACATCTGCACAATCTCAAGAAGATGAAGGCGAAGACCAAACGCCAGAATTCTTCGAAGAAGAACCCTGGGCTCAACGCCTATGAGAACAGTGGGAGTCTCGCTTTGAATTAGGCAAACCCCCTACCGAAGGACGAATTCCCGCTTCCAATCATCGACGTGATGATCGACAACACATGTGGCTTCGAACGCATGTCTTTCATGGACGGGTATTCGGACTACAACCAGATCAAGATGTTCCCCGATGACGTAAAACACACGTCATTCAGGACTCCGAAGGGGGTCTTCTGCTACACAGTGATGCCCTTCGGCTTGAAGAACGCTGGTGCGACATACCAACGAGCTATGAGCACCATCTTTCGTCAGCATCTTCGCAAAATAGTCGAATGCTATGTTGATGACATCGCAGTCAAGAGCCGTCTCAAAGGAGATCACCTACAAGACCTTAAGACAGTCTTCGATCTCATGCGAGCGCATCAACTCAAGATGAACCCCGCTAAATCCTTCCTTGGGGTTTCTAGCGGAAAGTTCTTGGGCTTCATTATCACAGCGAAAGGCATTCATGTCGATCCCGAGAAACCAAAGCCATCCTTGACATGGACCCTCTGAAGAACCTCCGAGAACTTCGAGGCCTACAAGGGCATCTGGCATACATCCGGAGGTTTATAGCAAACCTTTTCGGGAAATGTCAACCCTTCACCCAGCTCATGAAGAAGGGAGTCTCTTACGTTTGGACAGAGGAATGCCAAAAAGCTTTCGACGATATCAAGGCTTACTTGACGAGCCCGCCAGTCCTGGTGGCACCCGTCGCCGGCAAACCATTTCTCCTCTACGCCCGTGCCATGGATCATTCCCTCGGCGCTCTGCTTGCTCAGAACAGCGATACAGGCTATGAGCAAGATATCTACTACCTCAGTAGAACACTGATCGGGGCCGAACACCGGTACAACCCCGTTGAAAAAGAGTGTTTGGCTTCGGTATTTGCCATCCAGAAGACTCGCCATTATGTCTCGGGCCAGACAATTCATGTCATCTCCCGAGTCAATCCACTCAGAGTTCTCATGACGAAGCCAGGGTCATTAAACTCCTGGCTAGCTACATGGGCGATCCTGCTAACGCCATACAACATGGTGTTCGTTCCACAAAAAGCCGTCAAGGGTCAGGCTCTGGCCGACTTTTTAGCTGCGCACCCCATCCCAGAGTCCTCAAGACTCTATAAAGACATCCCGGATGAGGTTCAAGAATCAAACGTCATCGAAGAAAGCTCCGTCTGGCAGATGTTTTTCGATGGCATTTCAAGGACAAGCCCCAAAGGCCAAATTATCGCAGGTGTGGGGGTAGTCCTGGTCTCCCCCGATCAGCTGGTCATCCAGCATGCCTACTCCATTTCGAAGCCGTACTCCAACAATGTTGTCGAGTACAACGCCCTCATCATGGGACTCCAGCTGGCGCAACAGCTGGGGGTGGATCATCTTGAAGCCTACGGCGACTCAAAACTCGTCGTTAACCAGGTCAGAGGGAAATACGAAGTTCGCCATGAAGATCTGATTCCTTACCATGAAGTTGCATTGAACATCATTTCAAACTTCACCAAGTTCTTCATCGAACATGTACCTCGTTTACAAAATCGGGAGACTGACGCTCTGGCTGGCCTCGCAGCCTCATTGGCAGCACCCCTCGGGACTCAACACTACGTCACGGTAGTTGGTCGAGACTTAGTCTGTCCTAAAAACAACCTTTGCTCACAAATGGCCCATGCCATGTCGACAAGTGCTGGTGTTAGTGTCCGAGACTGGAGGTTCCCGTTCATCGACTTCGCTGTCTACGGAATCCTTCCGGAGGACCCGAAAGAAGTCGTCTCAGTCAGGAGGCGGTCCCTTCGATTCTATTACGATACAGCTACTAAAATGCTGCACCGACGCTCCTACGATGGACTTCTCCTTCGATGTTTATCCAACGAAGAAGCAGCCGAAGCCCTTCGAGAAGCTCACGATGGAACCTACGGGGCCCATCAACCTGGCCCTAAGTTGTAGGATCGACTACGACGCATGGGGTACTACTGGCCAACCATGGCAGTCGACGTTGTCGACTATGCTAAAAAGTGCCATGCGTGCCAGCTTTACGCTGACTTCATCCATACACCGTCAGAACCACTACATCCTACGGTCGCCTTATGGCCCTCCGAAGCCTGGGACATGGACATTGTAGGACCGATCACCCCTCCTTTATTAAGGGGACACCGCTTCATCCTAGCCATCACCAACTACTTCTCCAAATGGGCAGAAGCAGTTCCACTGGCAGAAGTGAAGAGCTCTAGGGTGATCAGCTTCATCAAGCACCATGTCATCTACCGTTTTGGGGTACCTCGGAGGATTATTCACGATAACGGTCCTCAGTTCATCAGCCATGTTTTCAGCAGGTTCTGTGACAAGAATCGTATTCAAAACGTGGCATCAACCGCCTACAATCCGACAGTAAACGGATTGGCCGAGGCGTTTAACAAGACTATCGTCAGGCTACTCAAAAATGTCGTGTCATCCAACAAACGCGACTGGGACAAAAAGCTCGACGAATGCCTTTGGGCCTACCGCACAACGGTACGGACCCCGACGGGCAATACACCATTCTTTCTGGTCTATGGGAGCGAAGCGGTACTGCCTCTTGAGATCCAGATACCCTCACTCCGTGTAGCAATCACAAATCAACTCACGGAAGAAGACAATCAACGTCGCCGTCTGCGAGAATTAGAGGCACTTGACGAAAAGCGTCTCTAGCTCAACAACGTATCAAACTCTATCAAGTCCGTATATCACAGGCTTTCAACAAGAAGGTCAAGCAAATGACTTTCCAAGTAGGCGACCTGGTTCTGGCAGTCAGGAGGCCGATGATGTTGACTCACAAGACACCAGGAAAGTTCGAGCCCAAGTGGGAGGGACCTTTCATCATAGAGACGGTATACTCAAACGGTGCTTACCGCCTCGCCAAACCCAATGGGGACTTGTTCATGATGCCCATCAACGGCAAGTTCCTAAAGAAGTACTACTCTTGACATCCTTCAGACATGTACTTCTATCTTTACCCAACAAGGGAGTTTGTGGACCCAATCATCGGAGCTCACGTACAATTCCCTTCCATAAAATCTTACGCCTTCGGAACCCAGCTGTTCCGTGGCGTTCTATCCTCCAGTAGAAGGACAACCACGTCCACATTACCTCTGAGTTGTTCTCCTACGCCCTACAAAGCGAAATCTTACGTTCCGTAAGACTACGCTACCCATCATGTTTACCACGTCCACATTACCTCTGAGTAAACATCCCGTACAGACAACTCCTGCGTTGTCGTACATTGATCGCAGAACTTCCACGTCCACATTACCTCTGAGTAGTTCCACGTATCCCCCCAGAGTCATTCCTACCACGTCCATAACACCTCTGAGTAGGAAGTTTCTATCATTTGAACCCTATATTTGCCACGTCCACATCACCTCTGAGCAAGCATGTCGGTTCTCTTGAACTCATTATCTGTACCTAAAAACCAAGATGCGCAAAAGATAATAGGTCCACACAAATCATCAAGTTCATGACAGCAAAAATGAACACACCACACAAAAAAAAACTCTGTATTCTTTATTCAAAAGTAAAGGATTACACCACCAACAAGAGTTGCAAATTACACAAAAAAGAAGAGACTACAATCCCTAAACATCCCCGGGGTTGGCCGAAAGCTCTTCAATCCGACGCTTCAAGTCTGCCGCCCGAGTCTCTACGGTCGCCAGGACCCGGCGTTCGGCTTCTTGACGCATCGTTTCTATGGCCTTAAGAGAAGTGTCATCCTCATGCTTCTCGTCCAACTGTTGCCGCTGCTGAGCCAGGAAAAGAGCCTGGCGGGTGAAAGCTGCTTCCTCCTCCTTAGATGCTACATCTTCAGCCTGGACTCGTTCAGCATATAATAAGAGTTGGGCCCACTGGCCTTCAAGGAGGCGAATCTTGGCATTAACCTCCGCTATACTAGCGTCCAACGCAGCTCGCAACTCCACCTTCTCCTGCGTGGACCGAGATAGCCTCTCCACCGCAGCCTCAGTTTCAGCCACCTTGCGTTCCCAGCCACCCACGGTGGCCTGATAAGAGGACTCAGTCTCAACGATCAACTTCTCCTTTTTCGCGTCTATCAGGACGGAGAGATCATTTCGTTGAATACACTGAAACTCGGAAAACAGCTGGTCCAGCTCAGCCACCGAGGCCTCCAGAATCTTGGCCATATGATCATGGCCCTGGTGGAGACGTATCAGACCGATGTGGGGAAGCGCCATGGATTTCGCCATTGCAAAACTCCCATTAGCGTTCATTACTGTCGATACACCCTTCTGCCTTGTACACTGCCTCATCGATGAATTTCACGTACTCATCCACATCCGCCAGCACTTGTGGTGTCATGGCAGGAGTTGGAGGAGCTGCCCTGGATGGCGGACCTGAAGAGGACCCGCCGACCTCGATCTGTGAGGCTGGAACGTCGACCTCAGCAGACCCTCCCGCATCAGGAACTTGAATTCTGCTACTAGCTCGAGGTGCCAAGAGAGCAGAAGGAGTTGGGTGGGGTGTCGATATCGTCCTCCAAGTCGAAGAAGCAACAGATGGCTCCTGCACCAGCAAGCCCTTGCCCTTTTCCGTCTCAAGGGGATTATCAACATCCGGAGTCGCCTCCTCCACCACCAAGGCGCGACCTTTAACCAGCACAGAGCCTTCCTCTGGCAAGCTAGCGGGATCAGCTCCCGTTTCCTGGCGGGGCACGTCCTCTGGGGTCGGGCTCGGCAAACGAGTCTCCCCCTTCTCATCAAATCCCTCTTAAGGAATAGAATCTGTCGCTACCTCCCGGTCGGCAGCCACCTCAGCCTCTACTGCTGAGCCTGGGGTAGGGCTCGGCAACGCTACAGCCGACCTCCCCTCATCATGACAAGGAGGGGAATCAACCCTCTTCTCTGTTTCAATCACGTCTGTTGCCCCCGCAACAGACTCACACATCTCTGGAGGAACGTCATCTGAAGACGACGAACTCCACTCCACTTCTTCATCTCGAAGCCCCGTGTCTGTTGGACCCTCAACGTCCAAGGCCCCCACGGCGGCTTGCACCATCTCGAAAACTGTTTCAACATCAGCTTCCCTTCCAACATAATTTGGAGATACTAAAATCTCCGCCGGAACGACATTGTCATTATTCTCCCCCACGGGAGACATTACAATCGGAGGAATCCGCTCGTCAGAAGAGCTTGCCACCTCCTTCGGTTTACTGACGCCCGGTTTCGAAACCCGGGTCTTCTTCTTCAACGGTTCCTGCAAAAGGAAAGCATATGTCACAAAAATGACAAGAAGGAGCCAGATTATGGAAAATGTCTTTACCTCAACAGGAACTGATTCCATTGGCGTTACAGGCGGCACTCCTGTAGCCTTTGGAGTCGTCGTTTTTCTCGGCCTTTTTAGTACAGACGAACCGGCTTCTGCGTCAGCCCGCCTCTTCCCAGCAGGGGGATCTCCTCCCATTGATGCTACAGCAGCAGTCCGATATCCTGCCAACTCTGGTGGACGATATGACCGAGCTGCCACCAACATGTTCTTTGTAGCCTCTAGCTGAGTTCCAATGATGAAACTGGTCTTCCTATTATAATCAGGAGGCACAGTATTTATGGTGCAATACAGCTTAACGGCCGAATACAGGATCTGTGGCCGAGGGTTGCGAACTGGCGTATTGAAACGAACACCAGTGCACCCGACATTGTAATATTGCCAACCCCAGACTCCATCCAGTAAACTCCCAGCAAACCCCAGACTGCTACTGGGGTTCCGTAACATTAACTGGGTGTAACCAAACTGTCGAGCAAACCGATTTGGCAGGTATGGCTCCAGATAACACTTATTTTGGTTGCGGTAGACCAAGTGGGAAGGCCGAATACTCTGCAACCAACGAAATCCCCATTTCGGCAGAGTGATCGCATCCCTACCGGAGTCTTCCAAATCTTGGTCGACCTCGAAAGCTTTGAAGATGGGACTGACCTTGACGATCTTCCACCCCTGAAGATAAGACAAGACTCTCCTGCAGACGGGGACGCCGGTGTGCAACTACTTCCTCTTGTAGAAGCGGCGGATGAAGGCGTCGCCTTCAACATGATCCTCTTCAGGACCTGGACTCATCACGTTCGGGTGATGAAGAATCAACCACCATCAGATAATGGAATGGTAGCTCGGCCCGGGAAAAGTTGTCGTTCCTACCTCTCCCATGGATCACATCATCCGCAAAAGTCCTCAAGCCCCGTAACAGGTTACACACCATCGCAGGGAGGAGAGCCAAAGGGCGACCAAAAACCAATTTCACTGCTGGCAAAATGTAATGCCCGTGGTTCGTATTACGTATTCTGTATACGTGTACGTATCTCAGACCCGTATTTCGACTTATCCTAATTAGATAGTCTTGGGTTCTTGTATTGGCTCGGTTTGGCCTGGCTTGGTTCGGGTTGGGCTTGGATTGGTTTGGCTTGGTTTGGGCTAGCATGAATCCCTACCTACCACCACCATCCCTATTTATTAACCCTTTCTTCCTTCTCTCTCCTCATTACTTTTCTTCTTCCTCCATCAACTTCCTCACCTACCAGGAAGGTCTAGACAAGTGCATCTTGCTTCATGGAGGAACTCGAATTTTATTGTTCCATTCTCTTCTTTGCAGCATTCTAACACTCTTTAGAACTTGGCATTTTCACTTTCTATGGCTAGATTCTTGTAGATCTATATTTACATTATTTTCGAATTTCTTGGGTTTTGATCTACTTAATCTTGTTATTTCCGAGTTTTGATGGTTCCATGTTGTAGAGAATTTCGTTCTACCCCATTTTGACCTATGGAAGTTCGGATTTGGGCTCCGGATGATGGAGTTATGGAGCTTGAGAACTTGGCTTTCATGGTGTTCTTCTTCTCGAAATTTTGGAGAAGATGGACTGTGTTTGACTTGACCGCATGAATATTTCATGCGGCAAGTGATCCCCCTAGCCGCATGAATTATGCTGACCGCATGAACCCTTTAACCACATGGCAGCACTTGACCGCATGAACCTTCATGCGGCGAGTCTTCCAGCCGCATAAGACTTAGGCATGGCGCAGTCGCATATGCTCGTGATCATTGAGCCGCATGAGACCCTTGCACTTCTGGCCGCATAAATTGAGTCTCATCCTAGCCGCATGCGCCCCCTTGCTCAGGCAGTCGCATATGCGCCCACCACATCGAGCCGCATTGAACTCCACTTAACCCCGGTCGCATACACCTGATTGTTAGCCAGCCGCATGAGTCCCAGTCCTTCCTGGCCGCATGGATTTCCAGCAACCCTGAGCCGCATGCGCCTTGGGCTTCCTTCTAGCCGCATGAAGCTGCGCGCCTGCTCCATGTTGAACCCAAACCCTTGGCCGCATAGAACCACATTGATTCAGCCGCATGGGCTGTTCTCTTTCCAGCCACATGAGATCATACCTGGCCGCATATGCCCGAGCCGCATGACTCTCCTATAGCCCTGTGTACTATTATTTTATTATTATTTGCCCATGTTTGATTGACTTGATTGAAATGATAATTGTACCTGGCATGGTGTGACCAAGAACTGACATGCTTGATAGTGGCCCGTCGTGGCGCACTCTTGATAAGTAATAATGATAATGATAGTGGCTCGTCGTGGCGCACTCTTGACGAATCAATTCATTGGCCTGGACACCGTGGATGATTGTACTTGTATAAACTACTAGTCCGGTTGTGTCTTGCATCATGTCTAGGGCATGATCCCTGAGTACTACGGTCAGGGATTCATACTGAATCTGGCTAGGTTAATGACTAGATTGATCAAATAGTTCATAGAGAATTTCCCAGTTACCTGTTGCCCCTTTGGTCCCGGCCTTATATATATATATATATATACATGGGATTTGTTGCTATCCGTCGAGATGAGCGCACTTTCAGCCCGTCGTCGAGTGTGGTACCTTAGGACACATGTATCTTACTACAGTGTGTCTGCTATATCCTGCTATCTTTTTCTTTTATTGCTGGGATCACTCAGGTAGTAACAAACAGGTAACCGGACTTGGAATTCTCATTGCATTTTGCTAGTAACTAGGCCTGTGATAACCCTAGTTAGTTAAAGTAACAAGCCGTACTTGTTGCTTGGCCGTGATTGTTGGATGGGGTTCAATCTGTCTAGTCTTGTCTTGATCCTGTACAAGATTGTTACATGTCTTGATTTCTTATATTTACCTTGCCGATAAATGGTGGGAGAAGCCAAGTTCCGTTCAGACGAAGGGTTACAACCCCGGTCTTTGTTTGGTTTACGGGTTGTAACCTGGTTATCTGAATAGTCCCATGGTTATCTCATGGTATATCATCATGTCATACTTTTTCTTAAATTACTGTCTCTTATTAGGTAATTATATTCTTGTGCTAATTTGCTGGTTTTAGTTCCTAAGTGAAGCCTCCTTTGTGGTACTTGCTCTCTCTGAGGTCTGACCCAGCTGGTTTTGTATGGCCAGATACCGGAGCAGCAGCAAAGGATCAACCTGCTTTCCAGCCCGATGGTGACCGCCAGGCGTAACCAGGACAACGAGTGGGTTTTCTTTTTGTTCTCCCACTGCAATTGTACATTATTCTTTTGAGGCATTTAGCCGACGAGCACTTGTTAGCTCGATGCACTTTACCTTCTGTCTGCCTACGGGCTGTAATCATGATTGGCAACTCGAGGTTGATCATGTATGACTTAACTCTTGCTAGTCCTTACATTTTGTGCGACTAGCTTCATGATCATCTGGATATGTAATGTTTGGGACACCTTACAATTGTATATTTGGTGGTCTGATATCTTGTAACTATCATTACTTGCTTGTTGATTGAGACACTAGGCTTGTTATTGACCATAGGAGACTGTTGGCTTGTAGATAAACCCTCATATTTCTAGACAGCCGTGACCGTATGGTGAGATGGATTCCATTTCATTATACGTAGCTGGCTATGTCCGCCCTCGCTCTCCTGTATTCTGGTTCTGGGGCGTGACACAAAATGAGGTTCCAGTTTACCCTCTCTACAGAGCCAGATCCGCCCGAGAACACACAATCCCGGAGCCATATCATCAAGTATGCAGACAATACTGCCTTAGATGACATCCGGTGCACACAGTGCCAGAAACAGCTGTACGCATCTTCGCCACTCTCATTTGAACGGGGGGCCCTTTCGTCCAGTCGGCTTATTTCGGAAGTTACTTCCGCGGGTTTCAGCCCCTGCGGAGTCGTAAACCGGATCTTTGAGGGGTCCGCCAAATCCTGCTTGAAGACGTAATCTCTCCAAGCAGTTACATGAGGCTGGGACTTGCCCTTGTCCTTCCGTTGCATCAGATAATGATGGCTCGCCACCTCTTTGAAAACAGCCATCATCTCCGGGTCCTTCCTTTCCAGAACGACGATCTCTTCGTTTGAGGGAAAGTATTCCTCGTACGGTTCCGAGCCCCTGGGAAGCTTGGACACCTCGTACATCTCATGGAGATCCAATCCCAATTCTCCTACTGGAGTAAAGAAAGTGCCAGTCTGGGTATTGAACGTCTCCAAGAGCGCAAGAAACATATGCTTGTTGAGATCCACGCCGGCCTGTGTGGCACGGATCGCGGCTGTCAGCCCAATCTCTTTAAGCTCAGCCTTGAACTTCGATAACACCCAAAGGGTCAACTCGTCCCACTTCAGCACGTGGTGACACCAACCTTTAACCCTAAAGCTACCTTTCGGATACATAACCTTCGATGTTAGCATCCGATTTGCAAAGGTCGAAGCACTAAAGGCAAAGGTGTCATTAGGGACCTCACTATAAAGGCTCCCAAGACACAAAGTTCGACAACTGAATGAGAGACCGACTCGCGAGGCAGCCAAGGTATCCCTTTGATTCGAAGTAACGTCAATCGAAAGAGTACCCCCTACTGCCCCTCCTTGAGAAGGAGTAAGTTCCTATGACATCCTTCTCTTGGAAGCTAAACGGTAGAAGGCCGTCAGCGGCAATTGGCGTTCGAGTTGTCGCATGTACAGAACCATGCCCTTTGCAGAGAAGAACCAGTCTTCCTTGATCTTCAGTATCTTCGCCTCGGTGGAGATCAGTCTGTCACCGAACAGAAAGGCAGGTTTCAAGAAGGTCACATCCTCGGACTCAGTAGATTTCAGCTTGCCGCTCTTCATCATACTCTGGAGGAAAACAGGCGACTGATTCTGGATTTGCAGTATTCTTTCGGAAGGCTGATTCAGTAGGATAGCAGCTTTCGCAGGATTAATAACTTCGTCATCGAAATCAACTCCCATTTGACAAAGAGAAGCATCCAGAAGGACTTCATTCAGCAAGGGGATAGTCATCGATACTGACACATCAAAAACAAAAGTCAGGCAAAAAGAAGACAAAGTGTGTCAAGCAGCCTGGCGCATCATTAGGGTTTAAACCCATGCGCGTAAGCATTGAAGCTTCGGTGCATCCTCAGGGTGTAAACCCATGCGCGATAGCAGTAAAACCTCGACACATAATCAGGGCCTAAACCCATGCGCGTCAGCAGAATAGCCTCGGCACATCATCAGGACAGAAATCCATGCGCGTCGGCGGCAAAGAGTTAGGGCACAACACTCAGCCATGTGCTCCAAACTCGTTTAAAAAGGTTGAAAGATGACACCCACCCGTCACCGCAGGCCGAACGTTGGCCGGAGTCACAATGGTGACAGGAACGTCCTCCTCGACGAACTCCGCAAGCTCCTTTCCCTTGCCAGTACCGCCACGAGGAGTCTTGGGAGCCATTTCTTGAAAGAAGTAAGTTAGGGTTTTTCAAAGGAAGAACTCTAAAAAGAAAGAAAGCAAGGAGAGGAAGAATTTTCTCTCACTTTATCTCACGCCTATTTATAGGCCCAGTCGCATGTGTGAACCGATGAAGTGTGACCTCAGCCGCCGCCTCGGGTTCTGTGAGGAGATAACTACAAATAAATCCAAAAAGATCATCATTAATCTTCTTGGTTATCGAAGCGTTATCATTCGCATTTACTGAGAGGAGCATGCGCCCCAGCACTGATGCGCGGAGTAATCATGCGCCCGAGCAGTCATGCGCCCCGTAGAAGACGCCACCATGCTTCTTATTCAAAGTATTCCAAAACTTGGTGAAAAGTTTTGAAAACTTTGAAGGGGGTCTTGTAGAAGCAGGGAATTTTAGGACCAGAAATCCTATGCGCCAAATATTACATGCGCCAGGGAGCTCAGAGAAAGTACTTGGCACAGCAAAGCAAAAGTATAGACATTAAAAGAGGATTTTTTATTTCATATAAAAGTATATTACATGTCTTAAAAAGAGCTGTACAAGGAAGAATTTCTACAAAGAAAGGACCCTAAGTCTACAGCTAGGCGCAGCAACCACCATGCGCTCTCAAACAGGCCCATACCACCATGCGCTCTCAAACAGGCGCATCCCGCCATGCGCTCTCAAACAGGCGCATCTCGCCATACGCTCTCAGCCAGGCGCATCTCTTCAGCAGCTCAGTTATATGCATCCTCAGTTATGTGCATCCCTTCAGCAGCTCAGTTATGTGCATTCCTTCAGCAGCTTAGTTATGTGCCGCCCTTCAGCGTCCCACAGGCGCATCGAGAAGTCTCAGCATATGCGCCATCAAATGCTTTGACTAATGAAGCATTTATCGAGCAGAACGAGGGTGGCAATCAACCCTCTAGCTGGAGAAAGAGCTCCCCAAACCAAGGAAGAGGAGGTCACCGCAAGATTCGCGGCAAAAGGAGGCTTTCAACACAATCAGAATGGGCAACACCCACTCTGACAGAAGAAAGAGCCTCCAAAGCCGGGGGCACCGCAATTCTGATCTGTGGCTCTTCCAGCATAACGGAGACGAGGCTCGAGCATCCCGATCTTTGGATGCAACAGGCACCTTCTGTCTGTCTCAGAAGCCCTCGACTCCGACTTTTGGATGTAACAGTCACCTTCAAGTGCATTAATGAAGACAATGCGTCGCATCTTCACCCTCGAGAGCATCTCATCAACAGAATGTGCTCGAGCAAACAAGTTCATTTCGGAAGGACGTGAGAGAACGAGGAGCAAACCCTCTCCATGCCACTATTTATAGGTCGGGCAAATCAAACCCATGTGCCAAGTGGCTGGCTCTCCGAAACCCGTACAATAAATTTGCATTGAATGGTGATGAACCTGACACTTCGAATTCAGCCAAGTCAAAGACAGCTATTTAAAGCACTCGAAGAACGTAACAGTCGAGCCCATAAAGACGTGTCATGCAAAGTGGATGCGCCGGCCAGACCGCGTATCGTACTGACGCGCCTAGCTCCCATCAGCCTCATAAGGATGCGGCCCCATGCGTCCTCATGAGCCTAGTGGAATACCGATCGATGCGCCCACTCAACAGTCCATCACCTGTCAAGAATATTAAATGCCGAAGTCTGATAAAGTTGGCACAGCACGTCCCCCGAGGACTGAACAGTTGACAGCTTTTTCAGAAGACGAAGCGTCGCCGACGTCAGCACCATAATTACTCCCCTCCGGCGGTTACAAGCCACGTGGCCGCCCAACCATCTCGCATGCGCCTCCGCAGCCATGCGCCTAAATTTTTGCATGCGCCTCAAAAGCCATGCGCCTCAGACTTTTCTCTGATCCCTAAAGACAGAAGTTAAGTCACTACTGAAGCCTCGCATGCGCCTCAAAAGCCATGCGCCCCGACTGGTTCGTGACTCCTAAAGGTTACAAGCCAAAGCCTCCTCATGCGCCCAATCCCAGGCGTATCCTATCAGATCACTCTCCACCAAATCCGAGATCTTCGAGCCATGGACCTACGACACGCGTCCTTTGACTTGATTCAGCCTATGAAGGGGTGCTAATCACCCAAGATCTCAGCAACTGAAAGATCCTCTCCATTGCTACGTGTCAGCTCCGCCGTAGCCCACGACAGCAACAAGAAGGTTTCAACTCCTCAATCAGAGCGCATCGCCCATGCGCCTCCATCAGCAACCACCACATGGCGTCCCTACGTACAGGCACATCCTATATGCGCGCATGAGCAGCCAGCCTGCAAAGCTATAAATAGAGGGATCATCTCCTTCTGACAGATACACACACACCGGCAGACGGAGACACACATCGTACAACCACCAACAATATATAGAGAGAGGCAGATACAGACTGTCAGATCCCTATTTTTGGAAATAGGTATATGACTGTATTTCGACTGTATTTCGTATTTTGAAGGATTTTAATTTTGGGGTATATTTGAAATTTTTATTATTTTATTGGAGGTGGTTTTTCTCTCATTAATTATTTGTTATTAATTAATTTCTTGATTCTAATCTACCCCCTTTTCACAAATATCGACCTAACCCCTCCCTCATTCTCTCTCTTCCTCACTCTCCTTCCACGGGAAGCTTCTTCTCTTACTCTCTCTTCCGACCATCTCACCTCACCCCCAGCCCTCTCTCTCCTCCCTCAACTACCCTCTCTCTCACTCAGCTCTCCTCCTCCTCCCTCTCGGCCTCCTGTCCGGCCGCCCGTCACTCCCGCGACCGCCGCCACCATCATCGTCATCTTCAGCCACCATCACCTCCGCCACTCCCCCGTGGGCCACCGGCATCACCGCCCTCTCCTTCACCGACGGCTCCACCACCTCTCCCTTCCCTCTGTTGTCTCCTCAGTCGCCGGCGAGCCGCCTCGACCTGGCGGAGCTCCCCGATGGCGACCAGCGCCCCTCCGCCCCTTCATCTCCCCTTCGGCCGTCGTACTGCCTGCTGCCGTCACGAGCACCGTCGCTGCTGCCGTCCTCCCTCCGCCGCTGGGAGCACCGACCCGACCTCGCCGATCCCCGGTGAGTTCCTCCGGCCTTCCCTTCTCTCTGTCCTTCCTCCTGCCGGCGGGCTGAGCCCCGCGCACAGGCGACAGCTTCTCCACCTCCTTCTTTTTCTCCTCTGTCGCGGCCCCCGCCACCGCCGTGGCTCCGCCGTGAGCGCTGTGTGCCAGCCTCGAGCGGCGGGACGCCCTTGGGCCCTGTGCTGCTCGGGCAGCGTACAGCCTCGAGCTTTGTGCCGTCCCCTGGCTGTATGCCTCGGTGTGCGTGCACCCTCGAGCAGTGTGCTGCCTCGGGCATCGTATCCTAGATTCGTGTGCCTCTTCATCCTTCGTGCTTCTCGGGACGCGTGCACCTCGATTTGTGTGTCGTCTTATTTCCTGTGCCATCTCGATCCACGCGCTGCCTTGGACAGCAGGACGCCTCGAGCCCCGCACTGCCTCGGGCAACGTGCCATTTCGATTTGTGCACCGCCTCGATTTTTGTGCCTCGGCCTTTGTGCATTCATCGTGACCCGTGCCACCTCGATTTACGTGCACGCACCAATTTGTGTGTCGTATCGATTTACGTGCTCCTTGGACCTTGGGTCATTTTGAATTACGTGCTTGCCTCAATTTGCGTGTCGTGTGATTCGTGGACCATTCTGATATTCGTGATTTTCTCGATCTATGTGCACGTCTCGATTTACGTGCACTTATTTCCCATTTATCTTGATATTCGTGCCATCTCGAATTCCGTATGCGTCTCGATATGCGTACACGTCTTGGTTTACGTGTCCGTATCGATCCGCTTACCTCGATTTCCGTGCCCGATCCCTGCACTGCTTGCGGGACCCACACGGTATAGCCTTCTGCCATCCCTTGTGATTATTCTATTATTTTATTATTTGGTGCTAATGACTATTTATTGTGTGTTCTGAGGATCTCGATTGGCGTGCTAGCTTGGACCGTGACTGCCGAAGACTTGCTTACCTTATCGAGCCATCTAGGCAAGTAACCCTTGCTCAATGACGACACTTGCCCTCTCTCCTAGATTTTATTGTATTTTAATTTGTTGTAATTGTAAATGTATAACCATGAGTAGTGTAGCCCAGTAGTAGAACTGCCATGATAACCTAGACTAGCTTGGTCCGATACTGGGATAGACCGTATCGGACAACTCGGATGGGTCATCCACACCTCCGAGGACACGAGCACGACTCACTTGTACGGATTGTCCCCATATGTCCCGTGTCCGACTCGCGGTCGGGTAACGGCTTTGGCTAACTTTACCTGTGGCCGTGATTGTGCTTGGGTTAGGGATTTATGGACATGTGTTGTGGTGCGCCCTGCGAGGCGGTTATTTTATTATTATGCATGTTGGCTTGGCGCCCAGTACGCATTGTAGCGTTGCTAGAGGCCGAGACTTAGTGGTCTCGGGTTCGAGTGGTTTCCAGTACGCATCGTAGTGCTACTGGAGGCCGAGACTTAGTGTTCTCGGCTATCAATTTGTTTCCAGTACGCATCGTAGTGCTGCTGGTAGCTGAGACTTAGTGTTCTCAGCCTGCGATTTTGCGATTCTGCGGCAGGTTGCGCCGAGTGGTTTTAGCCCCTATTCGAAGGGTGCTCCCATCCAGATTACAAAGGAGACTCTGCCGAATTTTTCTAGAATTCCCGGTTGAGAATTTGGTTCGAAGGATTGGGCAGAACCATTCCTTTGGTTTGCGGGACTGAATTCATGCATGTTCTTCTTGGTATAGCATCCCTGATCTCATTGCCTGCTAGGTAGACTCCCGACTAGATTAGTCGCCTAGCGTCTTGACCTGTCTTGTCTGCCGAATTGTGTAAGGAGAACGGTTCTACTCGGGTGAAGGTCTGCAATTCTGGTCCTTGTTTGGTTTAAGGGTTGTGGATCTGATCCAGAGTGGTTCACGCAATCCTTGCCTTTTCGACGGTATCACCCATTGGACTCTTGACCCGTGACCCTTCTTTTAGATGGTGTTCCAGTTTAGTCTGTTATCCCATTGTCTGTTCTGTCCGCCGGATTGTGTAAGAAGAGCGGTTCTACTCGGGTGAAGGCCTGCAACCCTGGTCCTTGTTTGGTTTAAGGGTTGTGGATCTGATCCAGAGTGGTTCACACAATCCTTGTCATCTTCCGACGGCATTGATTAGTGTTGACCCTTGTGTTGGGATTATGATCTTATTCGAGGATTGACTATGAGGAGATATGATATTGAGATAGTGATAATGGTAAACTAAGTAGATTCTTAGATAGTGTTGCTAGTTCTTTAGTGATGTTCTAATTTGATCAGATATGTCTTCGAGGACTTTTGGATTTTGGATACTGGTGCGAGTGTCTCGCGGAACGAGGAGAATATTGAGGGTATTATTATATAATTTTTTACTTGACTTCCCAAACGCCCAAAACTGGGTACCTTTGTGTATTCCGGTGGTTGGGGAACCTGGTTTGATTGCTATGTCTTGGTAGTTGAGTATCCGAGGGATATTCTTGTATCGATTCGGCTTCCTTGATTCCGGACAGTTCCGTACTCATGATTATATATTTCAGATATTATTTTGATTATAGATATACCTTCTATACATTATGTTTTGATATGGATTCTTGATTTGGAGTATTTTCCTACGGATATGGAGTATTTTTCTAGAAAAGCTATCTTGTGGTTATTATTGAAGATATTTTTTTGGATGTGTGTTACGATTCACCTGGATTTTGGATTTTGATGGTTTTCTAGGACTCGTTATATTGTTAGAGATTTTGTGATTTTAGTGATTCGGATGTTTGGGTTATAGATTTGATTCGTTTTGGATATTTGTCAAGAGTACCGGGTGTCCCTAGTATACCTTGACGGCGTGGTAACGAAAGTTGCAGCCGCTCGATTATAGTGCCCTGATGCATCTTTTGCAGCCATTCCGGATGGCGCGGCAAGGAATGATCATGACACACATTTTTCGGATATTAGGAACTACGGTCATCGGTTCGAGACAGATATCCTATATTTTACGATTTGTGAGGATTTTTATGCAGTTGGGATTTTACGTTTTCTGACATTGTTTTCGACATTCTATACTTGTTTTGATTTATGGGGTTATTTCGTGTATGCGAGACTTTGATTTTCGAGATTCTTTCGATGTTTTCGATTTACCTTGCGAGTTGATTTATTTAGCTAGACCTTGTTCTCTTTGATGTTTTCATATTGAGATTTTGTTCGTTTCTTATTGCATTACTTGATTTCTGTAAGGTGGATAGAGTTTTCATGGCAGATATATATGTAATAGTTTTGAAAACCCTATTTTGATAATTCTGAAATTTCGAGGACGAAATTTTTGTAAGGTAGGTAGGATGTCAGATCCCTATTTTTGGAAATAGGTATATGACTGTATTTCGACTGTATTTCGTATTTTGGAGGGTTTTAATTTTGGGGTATATTTAAAAATTTTATTATTTTATTGGAGGTGATTTTGCCCTCATTAATTATTTGTTATTAATTAATTTCTTGATTCTAATCTGCCCCCTTTTCACAAATATCTACCTAACCCCTCTCTTATTCTCTCTCTTCTTCACTCTCCTTCCAGGAGAAGCTTCTCCTCTCACGCTCTATCCCGACCATCTCTCCTCACCCCCAGCCCTCTCTCTCCTCCCTCAACTACCCTCTCTCTCACTCAGCTCTCCTTCTCCTCCCTCTCGGCCTCCAGCCCGGCCGCCCGTCACCCCCGCGACCGCCGCCACCATTATCGTCATCTTCAGCCACCATCACCTCCGCCACTCCCCCGTGGGCTACCGGCATCACCGCCCTCTCCTTCACCGACGGCTCCTACCACCTCTACATTCCCTCTCTTGTCTCCTCAGTCTCCGGCGAGCCGCATCGACCTGGCGGAGCTCCCCGATGGCGACCAGCGCCCCTCCGCCTCTTCATCTCCCCTTCGGCCGTCGTACTGCCTGCTGCCGTCGCGAGCGCCGCCGCCGTTGCCGTCCTCCCTCCGCCGCTGGGAGCCCCGACCCGACCTTGCCGAGCCCCGGTGAGTTCCTCCGGCCTTCCCTTCTCTCTGTCCTTCCTCCTGCTGGCGGGCTGAGCCCCGCGCACAGGCGACAACTTCTCCGCCTCCTTCCTCTTCTCCTCCGCCGCGGCCCCCGCCACCGCCGTGGCTCCGCCGTGAGCGCTGTGTGCCAGCCTCGAGCGGCGGGATGCCCTTGGGCCCCGCGCTGCTCGGGCAGCATGCAGCCTCGAGCTTTGTGCCGTCCCCGGGCTGCGTGCTTCGGTGTGCGTGCACCCTCGAGCAGTGTGCTGCCTCGGGCATCGTACCCTAGATTCGTGTGCCTCTTCGTCCTTCGTGCTTCTCGGGACACGTGCACCTCGATTTGTGTGCTGTCTTATTTTATGTGCCATCTCGAAACACGCGCTGCCTTGGGCAGCGGGACGCCTCGAGCCCCGCACTGCCTCGGGCACCGTGCCATCTCGATTTGTACACCGCCTCGGTTTTCGTGCCTCGACCTTTGTGCCTTCCTCGTGACCCGTGTCGCCTCGATTTACGTGCACGTACCGATTTGTGTGCCGTATCGATTTACGTGCTCCTTGGACCTTGGGTCATTTTGATTTACGTGCTCGCCTCGATTTGTGTGTCGCGTGATTCGTGGACCATTCTGATATTCGTGATTTTCTCGATCTATGTGCACGTCTCGATTTACGTGTACGTGTTTCCCATTTATCTCGATATTCGTGCCATCTCGATTCCCATGTGCGTCTCGATATGCGTGCACGTCTCGGTTTATGTGTCCGTTTCGATCCGCTTACCTAAATTTTTGTGCCCGATTCCTGCACTGCTTGCGGGACCCACACGGTATAGCCTTCTGCCATCCCTTGTGATTATTCTATTATTTTATTATTTGGTGCTAATGACTATTTATTGTTTGTTCTGAGGATCTCGATTAGCGTGCTAGCTTGGACCGTGACTGCCGAAGACTTGCTTACCTAGCCGAGCCCTCTAGGCAAGTATCCCTTGCTCATCGACGACTCTTGTCCTCTCTCCTGGATTTTAGTGCATTTTAATTTGTTGTAATTGTAAATGTATAACCATGAGTAGTGTAGCCTAGTAGTAGAACTGCCATGATAACCTAGACTAGCTTGGTCCGATACTGGGATAGACCGTATCGGACAACTCGGATGGGTCATCCACACCTCCGAGGACACGAGCACGACTCACTTGTACGGATTGTCCCCATATGCCCCGTGTCCGACTCGCGGTCGGGTAACGGCTTTGGCTAACTTTACCTGTGGCCGTGATTGTGCTTGGATTAGGGATTTATGGACATGTGTTGTGGTGTGCCCTGCGAGGCGGTTATTTTATTATTATGCATGTTGGCTTGGCGCCCAGTACGCATTGTAGCGCTGCTGGAGGCCGGGACTTAGTGGTCTCGGGTTCGAGTGGTTTCCAGTACGCATCGTAGTGCTACTGGAGGCCGAGACTTAGTGTTCTCGGCTACCGATTTGTTTCCAGTACGCATCGTAGTGCTGCTGGTAGCTGAGACTTAGTGTTCTCAGCTTGCGATTTTGCGATTCTGCGGCGGGTTGCGCCGAGTGGTTTTAGCCCCTATTCGTAGGGTGCTCCCATCCAGATTACAAAGGAGACTCTGCCGGATTTTTCCAGAATTCTCGGTTGGGAATTTGGTTCGAAGGATTGGGCAGAACCATTCCTTTGGTTTGCGGGACTGAACTCATACATTTTCTTCTTGGTATAGCATCCCTGATCTCATTGCCTGCTAGGTAGACTCCCGACTAGATTAGTCGCCTAGCGTCTTGACCTGTCTTGTCCGCCGGATTGTGTAAGGAGAACGGTTCTACTCGGGTGAAGGTCTGCAACCCTGATCCTTGTTTGGTTTAAGGGTTGTGGATCTGATCCAGAGTGGTTCACGCAATCCTTGCCTTTTCGACGGTATCACCCATTGGACTCTTGACCCGTGACCCTTCTTTTAGATGGTGTTCCAGTTTAGTCTGTTATCCCATTGTCTGTCCTGTCTGCCGGATTGTGTAAGGAGAGCGGTTCTACTCGGGTGAAGGCCTGCAACCCTGGTCCTTGTTTGGTTTAAGGGTTGTGGATCTGATCCAGAGTGGTTCACACAATCCTTGCCATCTTCCGACGGCGTTGATTAGTGTTGACCCATGTGTTGGGATTATGATCTTATTCGAGGATTGACTATGAGGAGATATGATATTGAGATAGTGATAATGGTAGACTAAGTGGATTCTTAGATAGTGTTGCTAGTTCTTTGGTGATATGCTAATTTGATCAGATATGTCTTCGAGGACTTTTGGATTTTGGATACTGGTGCGAGTGTCTCGCGGAACGAAGAGAATATCAAGGGTATTATTATATAATTTTTTACTCGACTTCCCAAACGCCCAAAACTGGGTACCTTTGTGTATTCCGGTGGTTGGGGAACCTGGTTTGATTGCTATGTCTTGGTAGTTGAGGGGCTTATTTTCTAGTGACTTGTGATCATTGACTTGGAGGATTCTTGTGAGTCAGAGGCCCTAGCATTGTTAGGGGGATGAGCTTGGTATTTGGTGGTTGTCTTTATTGACGTGATATTCACTCCATCATGGATGGGAGACTCTTGCTAGATTGATCTGGTGGATGGACCGACTTGATGATTGGAGCTGTAGGCTCCCATATATGCTTGAGATGTTATTATAGTAGAGGTTCTGGCCTTGTACTTGACCTGATATCCATGCCACGATGTGGGTAGATGACTTCTTGTGACTGACAGATTTGTCCTTGTCCCACACCTGACTACCTGTATCCGTGCTATAAGTCCAGTTACCCTTTGAGGTACTGGCCCTGACCTTGCACTGCTGTGCCCTTTGTCTATTGGCACTTTGAGGTGCTACTCACATGATTATATGGCATTGCGACGCTATCTTGATATTCTAGCTATATTATATGATTACCTGTACGGGTATCTGGTAGTTGGCCCATAGTCTTAGCGTGGTTAGGATTGCTTGCTTGCTTGTTGCATAACACTAAGTTTGAATCACAACTGGAACTATAGGTGCCGAGGTTGATTCTTACTTAACGTTCCCATACTGAGGTACGACATCTAGGAGGGTGATCATGTGACCACGGCATGTGATCCCGGATAACTATATGGATAATTTAGGTAACTTAAACTGTTAGAAGCATTGGGGGGAACAGAATCCCGAGATCGTGCATTACCAGCCTTATCCCGAACATTAGGCATGACCTGCAGGCTGGCCGCCACGGAAATTGTTACCATTCGCACTAGTGGATGGCAATATCCGGCTACTTTATGTACTATATATTATATACATGGCATGCTCGGCACGGTGGCCTTACGAGGGACCGGTGGTGACATGCAGAGCCCGGTGGTCTTGCGAGGGACCGGCGCTCATTTAGTCTTGATATACTTGGCCCCGCTAGCCTTGTTGGGACGGCACGATTTGAGGATTCCTATATTGCATTGTTGGGGTAACCCAACCTCCACATAGACAGCCGTAGACATTTGAGTGGCCGCTTATTCACCTAAATTGTATGGCTTGTTGCTTGCTAATCTGACTGGCACGTAACGCTGTCCCGGTGCGGTAATTCATTTCCTTGTTCTTGTTTGATGTAGGGGTGAGTTACTGTTCCGATGACAGACTACGAGTTCCAGTTGGCGATGCAAGCATTAGTGGATGTTAGGATGACTGTGATGATTGTTGGTTACTTACGTATTAGTAGTTGGATTGCTGCCTTATATTCTGTAATTGTGCGTTGGTACCGCACGATCCCTTACCTTATTTACTGTTTTTAGATGCTATTTCTGTCACATTTTATCATGCTGATTTTCTTTGCCCATCCTTGAGCCTTTCTTTCTGGTACTTGCTGCGGTTGGCCTGACCAACCCTGGATTGTTCCCAGATTGCCTGAGACCGACCCTGGGGATCTTCCAGACTCGACTTGGAGGATGTGCTTCAGTTCCCGACTATGCTAGGAACTGTGGGAAGGTATACTAGTCTACATTATTATTCTGTACTGTAGATTCCTGATTTTTATATGTAAATTCCCTGCTTTCCATATGACTATCTCCCTTGATATTATTTCATTGTGATTTGCCTGTGGACATGAGATCGGATTTAGGCCATAGATTGATTGCATGCTAGGATACCCAGCAAGACTTGACAGCCGTCATCGCCGTATAGCGTATTCGTACCTTATACGGTGTAGCTGGCCTACGTCCGTCCTCGTATTTCGGTACTGGGGCGTGACGCAGACACTCAACGTCTTCTTCCTCTCCGCAAGCTCCGGCACCAGAGCAACTCAGACCTTTAGAGAACCGAGAATCGTCGTCAGATCGTCAACGGAGTCAACGCATTACCACTCGCTCCATCGGCACAAGGGACCCAGGTAAACAAAAGTGTACTCCTAGGACTACGTCTAAGTCCTACATTGTAACACTGTTCTGTTTGTATTGAAATTACATCAAAAGATTTTAATAGCAAACAATATATATATATATATATATATATATATATATATTATATTATATATATTAACAAAAAAATACAAATAAACCCAAAAACTGAATAAACCGAAAACCAAAACGATTTGATTCGGTTCGATTCGGTTATTAACCAATTCGGTTCGTTTTCGGTTTTGCTTATTCGGTTTCAGTCCAATTCGGTTTTCGGTTATTCGGTTCGGTTGAAACCGAATAAACCGAATACTCACCCCTAATTGAGTCTCCAAATTGTCCGTCATTAGAGTTTAGGTCTCCAAATTATTGTTCACTAGCCTACGTGAACAGTAATTTGGAAATCCAAATACTAATGTCAGACAATTTGAAAACCCAAACTCTAATATCAACTATTATGTAAGACTCTATTACTAAATAACCCTTCATGTTATTCTTTCACTTCCTCGAAAATATAATAATGGACATTGACCTCACTCTAAACCTTATCATATCGAGTTGTAACCCCTAAACTTCATCAACAAGACTACAACCTTGACCCATTTTCACCGGTAAATTTTAAAGGCAGTCCACATTTTACTCTAGAACAGTCCTAGCATTAAGGATGACTGTCAACTTCATTGACAATCTATCTTAATATTTTACTCTAGTTTATGTTAGCAGTCCTATGTTAGGACTGGCACGCTACTAAAATCTGTCAAATCAGCGACGCCTCAGGACGTCGCTAAATAGGAAAAATACGTCGCTAATTGAAATTAGCGACGTCTTTAGCGACGTTTGGACATTGTCGCGATTAACCTAGTCGCTAAACAACACGACGTCGCAATACGTCGCTATTGCGACGACACTTAGTGACGCATACACGTCGCTAATTCAGCGACTACCAGCGACGTAAAATGACAACAGTTACCGACGTAACCTAGCGACGTTGAGCGACTTGACATGCATCGATGCTGACCTGGCTTGAGAGCCAAAAGGCGACGTTCTGCAACTTTTGTTACGTCGCTATAGAACCGACATATAGCGACGTTTAGCGACGTGGTACGTAACGACGTTTAGTGACGATCAGCGACGGTATTCATCACAGTAAGCGACGTTTTGATACTTACTTAGCGACGTAACCTTTCGTCGCTGGACGTCGCTAATGTTGAAAAAAGTAAAAAAAAATACAGCATTTGCAGCATTTGCAGCATCCCCTACAGCATTTGTTACAACAGCGACGGTATGTATCACGAACACAGTATCAAACAACACAGATACACACAATCATAAACACGTTTGAAACACAATCTCATCAATCAACACAGATATATGAAAAATTGTAACAACATTGTCAAACATAATGCTCCACATAAGAATAATGTATGTATAACCACATAAAAGATCCAACAATGGGCCATCACATAACAATATATATATATGTCGACTACGGCTGATCAGGAGGAGCATCACTGCTCCTGGAAAGAAGGTAAGCATACTGCTCCGATGTAAGAACCACCGACGACGATGAAGGAGGAGGCAATGCAACCGCTGGAGAAGGAGGCAATGTAACCGCTGGAGAAGGAGGCAGTGTAACCGCTGGATATGGATGCGTCCGCGTCTCCTCTAGGGCTAGCAGTCTGGCGCTGCATTGCTCCATGCAAGCTGCTATCCTAGTAACGGTGTCGTGAATGGACTCCTGCGTCCCCTGTACGTGCCGCACGGTGCGCTCGAGCTCGTCAAAGCGTGCGGTGACCGACGCAGTGTCCCCTTACGCCTGAGACCCTGGCTGCTCAGAAATCCTTCTCAGCATATCGTCGCACAGCTCAGCAATCTGGAGGACAATGGTACCCTCGACTCGGGACGACTCGGGACGACTCGGCCTGTGACGGGTGTGAATGCGCACTGGTAGAGGGAGCCCTGGATGCCTGTGTCGTAACAAATGCACCGTAGGACCCTATATCGTAGTACGTACCCGTCTGAAGACCACCAACAGCGGTCTTCCAGAGCTCGTCCTCCGACTAAGGTGGAGAGGGCTGCGATGTACTAACCCCTCCCTCTGCCGGTACACTAGCACTCGTACGCTCATCACATAGTCTAACAAACTCTTCCTAGAAATCATTGTGCATCTCTATAAATCAGTACTTACCTAAATTAGCCTAATAAACGTCTAAAGCATTTAATTATGACTAACTATATGGTTATCTGTATATTCTTCAAGTTGTGTTAAAAATTAACAAAATCTAAATTAGTACTTACATAGCTCTGAGTAGTCTGGTCGTCGATGAGCTTCCCGTCCTTCCGATGGGTGGCCAGGAAGACGGTCACCATGTTTGCGTCCTCACCCCTCTTTACCTGCGTGTTTGTTATATTTTATTCTTTAATAAAATAGAAAATTATATACTCCTACTATCAATAAAATCTTATATTTTGCAATAAATTACATACCAGACGACGAAAATGCTCCGTCATAGGAATCGATCCACCACACCACTTTCCGGCCCTCGTCCTAGCCGTCTTCGCCTTCTCCGACCGCTCTCTGTACCGGGGCTCCTCAAATCGAGTCCTCATCGTGGTCCACTGGTCAGGTATGATCCAACCAGCAATCGGTTTTTCGGAGCGTTGACGAGCTTTCTGATCGTCAATTGCATCACGGATCAACTTGGCGGCGACGGCAGAAAACTGCCTCTTAATCTGCTCGGCCCGGTGTGGTGGATAAAAATAAGTCCTCTACAAGAATTACAAATTAAAATAATAAGATCTAAAAAATGCTTAAAATTATATTAATCATACTAAATTAACTATCTTTAGTTACCTTGAAGCGGGCAAACCAGAATGCCTTCCTCTCTTCCGAGGCATCCGAGTAGTTGATCCACGGACCCCCATAGTTGGACCTTAGAAAGAAGCCCAACGCTCTCTGTACCGACGATGGACGATATCTGTATACAACGATAACCGACGTATTAATGAATATATATATATATACAGACATGCATAAAATATATATATATATATATATATTCATTTAACTTACTTCGTAGGACCGTCGGCCCAAATCTCCATCCTCGTCTCGTCCTGAGGTGCGCATGGAGGGTCGCTCTGGTATGGATCCGTCCGGGCGGGAGTAGGCTCCTCCACCTGCTCCCCACCCGCCATGCTGCTGTCAGCGGTAGGAAGGCTAGGGGAAGTAGTATGATCAGCAAGCCTGGAACTGCTCGTCGCAGGTGTACTGCCACCCGGACCTGCGACCGTACGGTACAATGGAGTGCTCGGGTCAGACGATGGTCCGGAGCCATCCTCTGGTAACGGAGCTCTCTGTCCACCTAAGGACACGGCTCGTCCTGACCTATCTCTGCGTCTTCCTGAGGTGCCTCCGCGTCGTCCTGCCATGCTGATTATAACATATGATTGAAAATATAAATAAATACAATGATAGTTTAGAAATATCTACATACATTGGAGTTCATAATTTAAGTTTTCAAAAATCTGAATACTAATAGAAATGATCATAGTTCATAATTTAAGATTACAGAAATATGAATACATCAAAACCACAGTTTCTCAATCATCCTCTGAAAATTCATCTTCTTCGTTTGCCTCCTCCTCCTCCTCCTCATCCTCTCCCTCTTCCTCCTCATCGTCACTAGCATCTCTTTCGTCTTCCCCTTCGGATACTTGTACCTTTTCTACACAAGTAGATGTTGAATGGAAAACTTCTGCTGAGTCGACATCAACTGTATTTGGTACAAGAGGCAGCTCGTCCTCCTGATAAGCCACTTCGTCGACGTCGTAGGTATTTCGGACTTTAGTCTTGCATACTGCCCACCAGTCGTACCTCGTTGTTTCCCGTCTAGGATATGTTGTAAAATATACGAGTTGAGCTTGACTTGCTAGGATAAATGGTTCATATCCTTGGTATCGACGACGGTAGTTAATATCCACAAGACCATGCTTGTCAATTTTTCATCCTTGATCTTGTATGGGATCGAACCAATCAACTTTGAACAACACGATCTTGGCATGCTCTATGCCATAGTTGTACGTCAATTCTACGATCTCCCGTAAGACGTCATAGAAATCATTGCCTGGAGTGACATCTTTGTAGTTTGTAGATTTGATACACAAGCAACTGTTTTTTGTGGAATCAAGATCCAGGAAGCTATCTCTGATGAGAGCATTTGTTGACTTGAACTTAAACGCATTCACGCAATAACTTGGCCATATTTTGACGGCATAAATTGGTCCCTTGGCAAGAGTTCTAATAGATTCATTCTCAAGGATGACGTCCGGACGATCGATCTAAACACGAGAAGATACAAAATTAAGTTTAATATTAAGTTATTTTTTGTGCAGTTGTGAATGGAGGAAGATTCTAACTAGCTTCTTACGTACATATGCAGTCAACCAAGACGGAAAATGAAGTCTCATTTCTTCTTCTACTTCTTCATCTGCAATGTATGGTCTACTTGACCTCACCTCATCATTAAATTTGCTGAAAACCAATAAATATCGGGATATACTCATTAAATTATAATAACGTAATCAACAAATAGATGACTTGAACGTTGAAGATTTTCACTTACCACTCTAGATTTTCTACTTCATCCTCCTCGTAGTTGAGTAATATATATAACTGGGCAGCCTTTAGTTCCTCATCATTCAAATATCTCTTTTTCAGTTTTCCAGAAGGCTTTCCAAGAGCATTGAAGACTTTCAATAATGCATCATTATATTCTATATCACCATCGTCGTTACTCGGAGCTCTTGTTCTATTTGTAGCAATATGAGGCATGAAATACATTGAACAAAAGTTTGTAATCTCCTCAAGGACATAGGCTTCACAAATAGAACACTCGACCCGTGCCTTATTTTTCACCTTCCTCTTCAGGTGGTTTAGATGACGCTCGAACGGGTACATCCACCGATAACCGACGGGCCCACCAACACGTGCCTCATATGAAAGATAAATTGGCAAATGCTCTATAGAGTCGAAGAATCCAGGAGGGAACACCCTCTCAAGCTTACACAATGTTACTGCAATGTCCTTCTCCTGCTTTTCAAGCCGATCGACGAGCAACTTAGTAGAACAAAGATCTCTGAAGAATATGCTAAGCTCTGTCAGTGGATCCCAAACGACCTGAGGTAAGAATTTCTGAAATACAATCGGGATTAACCTCTCCATAAAAACGTGACAGTCGTGGCTCTTCATACCCTGTAGTTTGTTCTCCTTCGGGTCAACACATCTTCTCAAATTCGATACGTACCCGTCTGAAAATTTTAGGCCCTGGATCCACCTACAAAGTTTATCTTTGTCCTTCTTGTCCAGTGAGAAAATGGCCCTGGGCTGCTTATACTTCCCACTGCCTTCCTGTCACGACCCGTACCCTGATTAGGGACACGAATACGTGGTTACGTCCAGCCTACGTCGCAGCATCGACGGTAGAACGCTGTCTAGGTCATCTATAAATACTACAACAAAACAGATAAAGGTACTTGTACAGTATATACACTCCGAATGGAGGTGACATAGCAATACAGTCTCAATCACAAAGCAAACTAGGATAGATAGCATGAAAGGAAATATGATAGATGAAAGCAGGAAATAAGTTCGAGATCCACACAAGCCCAAAGCTATACACAACACCACAGAGTCACGGAATTAAATGAAATACTACTGTCTAAAAAGTACTAGCTGGCTCGCAGGCCAGGCAATCCTAACTAAGCTACTCTACTCAGGGTGAGCAAAGTCTAGTGGCTCTACTAACAAGCCATGGTCCAGGTCTACTCCATCAGACTCGACCCCATAATAGGTCGAGCAGTCTGCCTCAGAGTCATCTGTAATATATCATAACGGTATCCTGTCAGAAAAATGAGCAAGTACAAACACTAACATCAGTTCCATGTGAATTGACAAATTCTATAAGAGACAGTATAATGAACTACAAGACAAAGATATATGAAGACTTGGGAACCGTTCGGAAGCTGAGTTACAACCCTTAAACCAAACAAGGACCGGGGTTGTAACCCTTCTCCCGAGAAGAACTTAGTCTCCAATCAAGGTATAGCATAAAGGCATGTAGAACATGTGAGCCACTGAATATCATAGCATGGTGAGAAAATACTGAATGTAGTGAGGAAGTACTGAATGTAGAACAGAACAAGATATATGATAAGATAAGTAAATATAAAATGTG
The DNA here is from genome assembly GCA_029216955.1 of Iris pallida. Lineage (NCBI taxonomy): Eukaryota > Viridiplantae > Streptophyta > Magnoliopsida > Asparagales > Iridaceae > Iris > Iris pallida. Next base: position 4,803,556 of record JANAVB010020999.1, read on the forward strand.
CCTTGAATTATTAGAGCATTATGTGATCGGCTTGGAAAACATGATCAGGCTTTCCATCCGACAGGCTATGAACAATGTGTACAATAGAATGGTAAGGCCGGTCACCATGGAAAGCTATGAACGATGTAGGGTAAGGCTTTACCCGTCGTGAGGCGAGGGTATAGCTATGAACAATGTATACAGTAGAACAATATGAAAATTTTGATCACACAACCACTAATAACTCCCCGTCCCCGAATAGTATAAAGGATCCGGACATAACATGTCATGACACGGGATTCAAAAGCAGGTGATCAGCCCACTCCCAAGTCCATGTCTATACAAGTACAAGTAACAAGTCGAGTCATGTACCAATATACCAAGTAACCCGGGAACAACATCTCATGACAGGATCCGACATATACTAGTCCGTGAACCATCGTGTTAGGAATCAAGTAAGACACAACTGAATCGGATATAGAAGATATCAAGACAATGAAAACTATCAGTGAATGTACTCACCTGCTGTTCTGAGCTGTAGGGTATATCAATGCTCAGAGTGGTAATCAGAAACCTAAAGATGAGATATTTCATGTTAATTTAGGTTTAACAAAGTTATGAATGATTTATGATGAATGATATGAAATCTAGGTCAAACTAGGTCTCACTGAGTCACACTAAGTCCTGTCAAGTCAATCTAGGTCAGATCAAGTCATATCAAGTCAATCTAAGTCGACTCTAGGTCATACCAGTCATCGCAAGTCAAAACAAGTCGAAGCAAGTCAAACGGGGTCAAGAGTTGGCATACAGTTGACTTTTAGTCAACTGGTCAACTTTGGTCAACTCTAGGTCACCCTAGGTCAAACTGGTCAAATGTTGATCAACAGTTGACTTTTAGTCAACTGGTCAACTCTAATTTGGTTTTGGTCCAATTTAGACAAAGTGTTGACTCATCGTTGACTTTTGGGTAAAAAGTCAACTCTGAGTCAACCGAGCCAAAATTGGTTCAAAAATGACATTTGTAGGGTGTACCTAACAAGTCACCTAAGTTTCAAGTCAATCCGAATACCCGAACCCCGTATCTTGAATTTACCCGATTATTCCTTTAATACACATACCCTTAAACCACTCTAATATTTACACCAAGTGGCCTTCCCTTAGGAATTTTACTCCCGGCTTCCTAGGGTAGTAGGATACTAGCCTATACAATCATTACCTACCAAGTTCTCTAGGGTAAGTGGACATCCAGTCCATCTTACAGTCCATATTACCCGTTATCTTGAATATCTCAAGATACTCAATGGTATCGTGCGATACCATCCTCCTAATCCCACATGCAACCCCGATTTCAACCTAGGAGCCTACCCATAAAATCTAATTCACATTAACTAGGTCCCCTTCAAGTTTGGATGCGTTCCGAATCACGGAACTCAAATCACCCTCTCACCAAATCTAATTCACTCAACATTCACTCACTCAATCTCACCTATAGGCACCACACTTAGGCTCACTCCTAGGCTCACCTATAGGCTCACACACTTAGGCTAATAGCTACTTATTATGCTCACCTATAGGTTCCTATATAAACTCTCACACACACACAATAGCTTACACACATACACTAAACTCACTCACACATAGGCATATAAAGGACACATATATAGGACTGATTTGGGGGGGGGGGGGGGTGATTTAAGGACAGGTTTGGGACAACCTACGGGCTGTATTGGGGTTGAACAATGGGGTGTTCATGGCTGAGTTTAAGGGGCTAATGTAGGCTAAACAAGGGGCTGAATTTAAGGCCATTCAAGGCTGATTTCAGGCTGAGTTTAAGCTGAAATATAGGACAGGTTGGGGGCTAGATAGGACTTAAATGTGCAGGTAAGGGCTGTGTTTGTGGGCATGTTAAGGGCTGGTTGGGGGCTACTTTAAGGTGGACTGATATGGGGCTGTACCATGGTGGTTAGGGACTGCTATTTAGGCTACTAATGACAGGTTATGGACAGTTATATAGAGGCTAATTGGGCTGATGTTAAGGGGCAAATATTGGACTATTTTGGGATGGTTTGATGGGGCATACCATGGCTGAATTTGGACAGCATATGGGGGTATGTTGGGGGCTGAATTGGGACAGCACAGGGGGTTAAGGAGGATGTCATTTGGGACAGCTATGACAGGTTATTAGGGGGGGTGCAAGGGACTTATTTCTGGACAGTAAAAGGCTGAATTGGGACAGCCAATAAGGGGGGTTTGAAGACAGCAAATAGCTGCTGTTAGGAGCAGCAGTACCCTCCCTCAACTCCACTCTCCACTCTCTACATATCAAATCTCTACTCCCCACCACACACACATATATTAATATATATACACATGACACTCCAAATTATTTATATACATATAAATATATAACCAAGAAAATATATATATAAATGAAACATTAAGAGCAATATTCTAGGAACCTAAAATCTGAAATTAAAAATAGGAATATTCATTCACACAAATATTAACCACATGGTGTGTCCAAAATTGGGGGAAACTCAAGAACACAATCACAAACCCAACTTCTCCTAGGACACTCCAAACGGACTCAAACTTGACACGAATAGGAACATGAACACGGAGATCAATCCTACGGGGTCCAATCTAGTTTACATGATGAAAAGAATAGATTAGAGGATAGGTTGTACCTATCGGAAGATGGATCCAAGCAAAAATCCTCTGACACGGCTCCGACACAAAACGAATTGTTTAGGACACACCCTTGCACAGCTTCACTTAGGGTAGAGGAAGGGTTGGATGGAAGAAAAATGGGAAGAAGAGATTATTTTGGAGATGATTTCTAAGAAAATCACTTCTTTCCTTTTGAAAGAAACTTGGAGAAGAAGAAGGAGAAATATTTGAAGTGAAAGAATGGAAAGAGGGAAGAAGTGGCCAGCCCTAATAAGGGGGTTTGGGGCACTTGCTATTTACAAGTTTGCCCCTCCCTTTACTTCTATGCTAAGTTAGCTTCCTAATTTGTTTTGGGGTTAGTTAAAACTAAATAAAAATCATAATTAAGCCTAAATACTCATGGGGGACTAGTCCAAACTCCTAAACCTAAATGTTAAGTTTGGTGGGCTATGGCTAATTAATGTGCTAATCACAACTCAAGTCGAAATTCCCCGGAGTCCCGAATTAAGTCGAAATGCGATAAAATTCGAACCCAACTCCTATAATCATTAAATATTAATATTCATGAAATAAAATTCCTAAAAATATTCTAAAATAAAAAAATTACCATTTTACCCCTATCTTGGAAAAGTGAGGGTGACACTTCCTTTATCAAATGCAACTCTGGACGTCTGCATATTTCTTCTAAGTCCAACCTGGCCTTGGGATTGTCTTTCGTCTTCCCCTTTACGTCCATCACAGTATTTATTATATTGTCAAATACATTCTTCTCGATATGCATGACATCCAGGTTATGGTAGGTCCCAGAATATACTCCTCTTCGTCCAATATGGTAGGTCCCAGTATTTATTATATGGTCACTCCAATATGGTAGGTCCCAGAATATACTCCTCTTCGTCCAGTTGTGAGCGCGGCCAAATCTATCACACTTGTACCCCGTTGTAGGCTCTTCAATAGCACTTGACAATTCTTTAACTTCTTTCCATATCGTGTCCCCGGACCACCATGGCGGTGGACTGGACTTCTCTACCACGCCAGCACAAAAAGCATTCATGTTCCTCCGGTACGGATGATCCTTTGGCAGGAACTGTCGATGACAATCAAAGAAGCACGATTTTCCTCCGTATTTCAAACGGAAAGCCTTAGTGCGATCCATGCAATACGGACTTGCGAGACGACCATGGGTGCTCCAACCCGATAATATTCCATAGGCCGAAAAATCATTGATGGTCCACATTAGTGCGGCCCTCATCTGAAAGTTCTGCTTTCTGGAAACATCATATGTGGTTGGACCTACTTTCCACAACTGATTCAGCTCATCTACCAAGGGCTGTAAGTACACATCGATGTTTCTCTTCGGGTTCTTCGGACCTGGAATAATAACAATTAAGAACATGTAAGGAGTCTTCATACACATCCAAGGCGGCAAGTTGTACGGAGTAACAATCACAGGCCAACAAGAATATTGTGAGCCCGAAAGTCCAAATAGGATAAAACCGTCGGAGGAAAGCCCCAATCTGACATTACGCGGCTCCGAAGCAAAATCGGGATACACTCGATCAAAGTGCTTCCATGCTTCCCCGTCGGATGGATGATCCAGTATTCCATCTATTTGTTTCCGCTTGTGCCAACTCATATTATCAGCTGTCTCCTTTGCCATAAACAACCTCTGCAACCACGGCGTCAAAGGCAAATAGTACATCGAATCTGTTAGCTTGCGTGCACCAGAAGTCCTTGTGGTACTAGTTGCCTTGAAGCGATCGGCACCACAAAATCTGCAGGCGTCTTCATCCTTGTCGTCCTTATAGTACAACATGCATCCGTTGCGACATGCATCAATTTTTTCATACCCCATCCAGAGCGATCTCACCATTCTCTTGGATCGGTAGAAGTCTTTAGGTAACTTGCCACCCTCCGGCAATATATCTTTAATTAACTCCAGGATTCGGTTGTAGCATTCTTGAGACATGTTAAAATCTAATTTTATGCTCAACAATCTTGTAATCACCTCCAACGGTGAATGGTCATCACAACCAGGATATAAAGGAGTCCTTACATTCTCCAGCAACTCCATAAACTTTGTAGCATCGGCATTCGGTGCCTCCTCAGCTGCATATTGATTATTCGGATCGAAACTAGGCCCCGCAGCATCGAAAACCATGTTCGTCCACCCTTGGTCGTAATCAGCATGCTCATAGACATCTACATAAGGCTCCACATAAGGCTCCGGCTCGGAGGCTAAAGGCACAAGTTCTCCGTGTGCGGTCCACTGATAATAATTTGGCATGAAACCCCTCGAATACAAATGATATGTTACATCCACTTCCGAATGATATTTCAAGTTGCGATATCTCACACATGGACACTTAATTCTTGTACGGTCCATGTACTGAGGGAACGCCTTGGCAAACTGCAGGAACTATTGCACACCCTGTATAAATTCATCCGGCACACCGCACATGTCATCAGGATGACGATTGTACATCCACAAACGGTTCCGCAGATAGTAATTCATATCCATATTAAGATAATTCTGCAAAGATTGACACAGATAATAATTCATTAGGATGTCGATTGTACATCCACAAACGGTTCCGCAGATAGTAATTCATATCCATTTTAAGATAATTACTGCAGAAAGTGAAGACCGACATGAACTGACGCACGAAAGTGACGATTATACGACCACAAGTTTTATGTTCTTCAACGATATATTTCACATGCTTAATTGCCAAGTGTAGGGACGAATGGCTCAGAACACAACCCAAAATTCATTCTAGCATATACATTAGTGTGAATCATCTATGTTCTGTACATATGGTGTAGTATATGTGTTTGCCATTAAAATTTTTTGAAGCAATCTCAATACAAACAGAACAGTGTTACAATGTAGGACTTAGATGTAGTCCTAGGAGTACACTTTTGTTTATCTGGGTCCTTTGTGCCGATGGAGCGAGTGGTAATGCGTTGACTCCGTTGACGATCTAACGACGGTTCTCGATTCTCTGAAGGTTTGAGTTGCTCTGGATGCTGGAGCTTACAGAGAGGAAGAAAACGTTGAGTGTCTCTTCCGATCTCTGGGAGTAAACTCTAATGCTTTGGTTGACTATGTGTCTTGATCTCTGACAGTCTCTATGTATCTATGTGTGTGTATGTGTGAGGGAATGATCCTTCTATTTATAAGCAGCAGGTTGGCTACTCATACGCGCATATGTAGGATGCGCCTGTTTGTAGGGATGCCACGTGGTAATTGCTGATGGAGGCGCATGGACGGCGCGCTCGGATTGAGGAGTTGAATTCTTCTTGTTGCATTTGTGGGCTACGGCAGAGCTGACACGTAGCAATGGAGAAGATCTTTCGGTTGCTGAGATCTTGGGTGATTAGCACCCCTTCATCGGCTGAACTGAGTCAAAAGACACGTGGCGCGTATCCATAGCTCAAAGATCTCGGATTTGGTAGAGAGTAATCTGACAGGATGCGCCTAGGATTGGACGCATGAGTAGACTTTAGCCTGTAACCGTTAGGAGTCACGAACCAGTCTGGACACATGGCTTTTGAGGCACATGCGGGACTTCAGTAGTGACTTGACCTCCGTCTTTAGGGATCATAGAAAAGTCTGCGGCACATAGCTTTTGAGGCATATGTAGAGATTTGGACGCATAGCTGCGGAGGCGCATGCGAAATGGTTGGGCGGCCACGTGGCTTATAACCACCGAAGGAAAGTAAATGGTGATGCTGACGTCAGCGACGTTTCGTCTTCAGAAAAAGCTGCTAAGTGTTCAGTCCTCGGGGGACGTGCTGCCAACTCTGTCACTCGAGCATTAACTGCTTGATGGGTGACGAGCAGGAATGGGCGCATGGGTCCATGTTAATTAGGACGCATGGATCTGTGCTTTGCTGGGCACATCCTTACGGGGCGCTTGGTGCTGATGGGCGCATCTGTTGCATGGCGCATCTTCATTGGTCCGTCTGTTGAGTTCAAGTTCATTGCAATGACTTCGGAAAGGTTGCCACTTGACGCATGGGTTTGATTTGCCCTGGCCTATGAATAGCAACAGTTTGAGAGAGTTTTGTTGTCTCTTCCTTGACTTCTCGACGAAGATGGATTCGACTGATCCTCCTCCTTGGCAAGACGTTGTACTGTGGATGATGGTTCTCCTTGTTCGAAGAAGCTTTGACGGTGAACTCTGTCACTCCCCGTTCTCGGAATGCGTATTTTTATACGTATACCGCTTGCCCGAATTTATTTAGTATCTGTCATGCATTTATTTTATATTTAATTCTTTTAAATTTCATGCTAATTATTTCTTTGTATTTTATTTTTTGCTTTTTCTTGGCTCTTGATTCATTTCGGTTCATGGTGAGCCAACTTGGTTTGGCTTTACATGGAAAGGAATGGGTGGCTAGGATTTGATGGAGTAGGATGGATGGTGGAGATGCACTTGACCTTGATATAAAACTTCTTCTTTCATTCTCTCTCTTCATTCATTCACATTTACTCCTCCACCAAACCCTAACCCACCTGTGAGAGGCAAGTACATCTTGCACACCATGAGGGATTTCATGCATCCCTATTTATTTTTAGTCTATGTTGTTCATCTTCTCATCCTCTACAAGTTTAGGTCTTGAAGTTCTTGATTTTCATGGATGGTTGGGTGTAGATCTAAGTTTTAAGTTTTGGTTTTCATATGAATTTTATGGTTTTGATCTATCAAACTTTGTTGTTTTCGAAAATAAGTTGTTCCATGTTGTAGAGAATTTAATTCTACCAAAGTTTGGCTTTTGAAAATTTAGATTCCGATTTATTTTGAGAAAGTTATGGCCAAAACAATTTTGGTCAAACTTCTATGTTCATCTGCAGCATGAGGCCGCATGTCGCAGTAGAGCCGCATAGATGTCGCGGTTGAGCCGCATGAGGCACATGTCGCAGTAGAGCCGCATATGGTGTCGCGAATGAGCCGCATGAGGCACATGTCGCAGTAGAGCCGCATAGATGTCGCGGTTGAGCCGCATGAGGCACATGTCGCAGTAGAGCAGCATAGATGTCGCGGTTGGGCCGCATGAGGCCGCACGTCGTAGTTGAGCCGCATAGATGTCGCGGTTGGGCCGCATGAGGCCGCATGTCGCAGTTGAGCCGCATAGAGGTCGCGGTTGGGCCGTAGAGGCCGCATGTCGCAGTTGAGCCGCATATGGTGTCGCGGTTGGGCCGCATAGGCCGCATGTCGCAGTTGGTCCGTATGCATGTCGCAGAATAGGCCGCATATACCTATTTTGGTTGTTTCTGACTGTTATATGTCCTATTTTGACTGAATTATGGCTAGAATTTCTTCTAACTCCCAACATGAAAGTTATAGATCTTTTTCTTGGCTTCAAGAATGTGTTACCAACTATTTTATGCTAGTTATAGACTCGACCATGCTTAATACTAATTTGACTTTCATGCCTTGTCACGAATTGACCCCGACTGTTACTTTGACTAATAATTGATCATGCGTTCCTAGTTGGAACTAAGAGACTGGTAGTCGTCTTATTGAATTGAATGAATGAGACACGTTCATATTAATTATGAATTATTGTAATCGACTGGCTGATCCCGAATATTGACATACAGGCACATGCAGGCTTCAATTTATTTATTTATTTATTTATTTATTTTACAAAAGCAGCATGTGTACTTTATGGTCAATGCATGATTACTCCGTGGTTAGTTCTGATTGTTGCATTACGCTATGTAAGACCTGCAACCTAACCGCACTGGTATCGTTGTAGAGTTGTGCATATCGTACCCCGTACGAAAGTACTCATTTGAATGACCAAGACCCACGGCATAGGATTTCACTTAACGTAGAGACTATTAAGTTAAATAAAATAATAATTACATGGAGAGAATGGATTCCCGAGTTCTTACATGGCAGCCCTCTTGGGACTAGTAGTGCCCGACAGGCCGGCTGGTCCCCACAGATACTGCAAATCTGCCACACGGGCAGGGAGCGGTATCTGGTTATATTATCTATTGTATATTGTATATTGATGACGGGCGTCCTGCTGGGACTCGTCTAATTCATGATTGGCACAATTGATTGACTGGGTAAACTAGCCTTGCTTGCACATAGTAAGAACTGAGGAATCTCTATTGCATAATTCCAGGATAACTTGGAACTCACAGTAGCAAGCCGTAGTAGTTGAATGGCCGTTTAAATTAATTTGTTTGCGTACTGTATGTCCTCTGTTACCTAACTGAGATGATCAGAATGTCAGGACATGACGTGCCAACTTCTGTCCTTGTTTGGTTGGGAGGTTGGTTCGAAGTGTCGTGATACTATGTGAATCCCAGTAGAAAGCAGAGATCTATTTATCATACTTTCTTATTACTGGTTTTAATCCCTCATATCGTGCTTCCTTGCGGTACTTGCTGTTAGAGGTCTAACCTCTCTGGTTTTGCATGGCCAGATTTAGAGTCGGTCCCCGAGGATCCAGCTTACTTCTACCTCCACGATGGTCAACACTAGAGGGATGATCGCAGGAGGGCTCGAGTGGGTTTTCTTACTTCCCCGCTCGTTTTGTTAAATACTTTATACTTTGCCGTTTGGCACCGACATGTTAGTCGGATTGTCTTGTACCTACTTTTGCATAATTATAACTAAGTCAAGCTGCAGCTGATAACAATTGTGTATACTGACTACATCATCTGGCTGTGTTTTGTAAAGCCAGATATCAAAAATATTTTGACTGAACGTTTGGGACGCCTTACTGCTTTATCTCACATGTTCTCTATTTATGTTTCTTGTTTGAATGATTGAGACAATAGATGGGAAGTGACCATAGTGAGACTTTTATGTAGTATGCACCCCCCTTGTCTTTTAGACAGCATTGATCGTATTATACGGTATTCATCTACCAGTAATACGTAGCTGGCTGAGTCATTCCCCCGCTCTCCAGTATTCTGGTTCTGGGGCGTGACAAACTCCTTCAGAAGATAAGAGCCCCAGGCTGGTAGATGCGCCTGTGCATTGACGAGGAAGTGATTCACTCTGACGGGGTAGAGTGATGCGCTGGAAGACAGGCACAACATGTTGTAACTGCTGGAACACAAACTGCCTTGGTGGTAGAGCCACTGTCTTACGGCAGCAACAGTTGATGACGACCGTAGCACAAGTGTGCCCTGTGAGGGGCGTATTATGCTTGTCGGTCGACTCTCCTGATCGGCATTTGTGAATGATCACATTACGCAAATCGTTAGAGGAGAGTGCCACCTTCACACCCCCATCAGGCGCATGGTAAGGCCAAGCGCCGGGATGGTCAAGTGAGAGTACCACCTTTACACCCCCATCAGGCGCATGTCAAGGCCAAGCGTCGGGGTGGTCAAGTGAATGCTGCGCCCCTTGATCCAATACCAAACAGGCGCTCAGATCAGTAGTAGGGTTACAACACTTAAAGTGACTTGAACGAACCTCGGACGCACAACCAGCGAAGGCGCGGAAGTTCAAGACCACAGAGTTTGCCCTGTTCGACTTGGTTGCGAACGCAGCAGATGTGCCCAAGTGAGACAAGGACTTTTAAGGTCGGCTCGTTTCTGGCGCAGAAGCACCCGACTCAACCTTGTACATCTTACCATCAGCAGCGCACATGATTGTGAGCGCATGCTTCTGGTTTGCCGTTGGCATAGCATGTTTGAGGCGTATGGCCCGTGCCGCCTTGGACTTCTTCGTACCAGCCTGCTGGGACGCATAGTACTCAGGGTCCAAATTATCCTCGCCATGACAGCGAGTGAAGAACTTGCAGCCAACCCAGAAGAAGAGAAGAACTACTGCAACTTTTTGTGGCTCGAACGGGCTCCCTGGATAACAGGCTCCCTTTTATTTATTTATTTTGGTGCCCTTTTCAAAGGTGGCAAGATGGCTCTATATATAGAGTGGAATGAGACCTCTCTTTTTCTCCTTTCCGATGTGGGATTAAAAGTAATATCCCTCCTTTTTCATGCTTCTACAAGACCCCCTTCAAAGTTTTTAAAACTTTTGGATAAGTTTTGAAATACTTTGAACAAGAAGCATGGATAGTGGAGCTGTTTAGGTATGACAATCCTATCAGAGGTAATATGGACGTGATAGGTTTGGGTACTTCTACTGGGGAATATATGTGGACTTATCATCCTTGGCGCACCTTGGTTTTAGGTACAGATAATAAGTTAAGAGAGAGAGAGAGAGAACCAACATATTTACTCAGAGGTAGTATGGACATGGTAAATATGGGATTGATGGTAGAGCTTTCCTACTCAGAGGTGATATGGACGTGGTAGGAATGACTCTGGAGGGAGATACGCGGAACTACTCAGAGGAAATATGGACATGAAAGTTCTGCTGGGGATGTAATCCTTTACTTTTGAATAAAGAATACAAAGTTTTTGTGGTGTGTTTATTTTTGCAGTCATGAACTTGGTGATTTGTGTGGGCCTATTATCTTTTGCGCACCTTGGTTTTTAGGTACAGATAATAAGTTCAAGAGAACCGACATGTTTGCTCAGAAGTGATGTGGATGTGGCAAATATGGGATTCAAATAATAGAATCTTCCTACTCAGACGTGTTATGGACGTGGTAGGAGTGACTTAGGAGGGATACGCGGAACTACTCAGAGGTAATGTGGACGTGAAAGTTCTGCGATCAATGTACGGCAACGCAGGGGTTGTCTGTACGGGATGTTTACTCAGAGGTAATGTGGACGTGGTAAACATGATGGGTAGCGTAGTCTTACGAAGTGTAAGATTCCGCTTTGTAGGGTGTAGGGGAACAACTCAGAGGTAATGTGGACGTGGTTGTCCTTCTACTGGAGAATAGAATGCCACGGAACAGCTGGGTTCCGGAAGCGTAAGATTTTGTGGAAGGGAATTGTATGTGAGCCCTGATGATTGGGTCCGCAGACTCCCTTGTTGGATGGAGATAGAAGTACATGTCTGAAGGATGTGAAGAGTAGTACTTCTTTAGGAACTTGCCGTTGATGGACATCATGAACAAGTCCCCATTGGGTTTGGCGAGGCGGTAAGCACCGTTTGAGTATACCGTCTCTATGATGAAAGGTCCCCCCCACTTGGGCTCGAACTTTCCTGGTGTCTTGTGAGTCAACACCATCGGCCTCCTGACTGCCAGAACCAGGTCGCCTACTTGGAAATTCCTCTGCTTGACCTTCTTGTTGAAAGTCTGTGATATACAGGCTTGATAGAGTTCGATGCGCTGTTGAGCTAGGAGACGTTTTTCGTCAAGTGCCTCCAATTCTCGCAGACGGCGACGTTGATTGTCTTCCTCTATTAGTTTATTTGTGATTGCTACACGGAGTGAGGGTATCTGGATCTCGAGAGACAGTACCGCTTCGCTCCCGTAGACCAAGGAGAATGGTGTACAGCCCGTCGGGGTCCGTACCGTTGTGCGGTAGGCCCAAAGGCATTCACCGAGCTTTTCGTCCCAGTCGCGTTTGTTGGATGACACGACCTTTTTGAGTAGCTTGACGATAGTCTTGTTAAACGCCTCGGCCAATCCGTTTGCTGTCGGATTGTAGGTGGTTGATGCCACGTTTTGAATGCGATTCTTGTCACAGAATCTGCTGAAAACATGGCTGATGAACTGAGGACCGTTATCGTGGATAATCCTCCGAGGTACCCCGAAACGGAACATGACATGGTGCTTGATGAAGCTGATCACCCTAGAGCTCTTCACTTCCGCCAGTAGAACTGTTCTGCCCATTTGGAGAAGTAGTCAGTGATGGCTAGGACGAAGCGGTGTCCCCTCGATGAAGGAGGGGTGATCGGTCCTACAATGTCCATGTCCCAGGCTTCGAAGGGCCAGGAGGCGACCGTAGGATGTCGTGGTTCTGATGGTGTATGGATGAAGTCAGCGTGAAGCTGGCACGCATGGCACTTTTTGGCATAGTCGACAGCGTCGGCTGCCATGGTTGGCCTGTAGTAGCCCATGCGTCGCAGTCGATCCTGCAACTTAGGGCCAGGTTGATGGGCCCCGCAGGTTCCATCGTGAGCTTCTCGAAGGGCTTCGGTTGCTTCTTCGTTGGACAAACATCGAAGGAGAAGTCCATCGTAGGAGCATCGGTACAGCATTTTAGTAGCTGTATCGTAATAGAATCGAAGGGAGCGCCTCATGACTGAGATGGCTTCTTTCGGGTCCTCTGGGAGAATTTTGTAGACAGCGAAGTCGATGAACAGGAATCTCCAGTCTCGGACATTAACACCAGCACTTGTTGACATGGCATAGGCCATTCGGGAGCAAAGGTTGTTTTTAGGACAGACCAAGTCTCGACCCACTACCGTGACGTAATGTTGAGTCCCGAGGGGTGCTGCCAATGAGGCTGTGAGGCCAGCCAGAGCGTCAGCCTCCAAATTTTGTAAACGAGGTACATGTTCGATGAAGAACTTGGTGAAGGTTGAAATGATGTTCAATGCAACTTCATGGTAAGGAATCAGATCTTCATGGCGAACTTCGTATTGCCCTCTGATCTGGTTAACGACGAGTTTTGAGTCGCCGTAGGCTTCCAGATGATCCACTCCCAGCTGTTACGCCAGCTGGAGTCCCATGATGAGCGCGTTATACTCGGCAACATTGTTGGAGCACGGCTTCGAAAGGGAGTAGGCACGCTGGATGACCAGCTGTTCGGGGGAGACTAAGACTACTCCCACTCCTGCGATGATTTGGCCTTTGGGGCCTGTTCTTGAAGCGCCATAAAAAAACATCCGCCATACGGAGCTTTCTTCGGTGACGTTTGATTCTTGGACCTCATCCGGGATGTCTTCATAGAGCCTGGAGGACTCTGGGATGGGGTGTGCAGCTAAAAAGTCGGCCAAAGCCTGACCCTTGACGGCTTTTTGTGGAACGAACACCATGTTGTATGGCGTTAGCAGGATCGCCCATGTGGCTAGCCGGGAGTTTAATGACCCTGGCTTCGTCATGAGAACTCTGAGTGGATTGACTCGGGAGATGACATGAATTGTCTGGCCCAAGACATAATGGCGAGTCTTCTGGATGGCAAATACCAAAGCCAAACACTCTTTTTCAATGGGGTTGTACCGGTGTTCGGCCCCGATTAGTGTTCTACTGAGGTAGTAGATAGCTTGCTCATAGCCTGCATCGCTGTTCTGAGCCAGCAGAGCGCCGAGGGAATGATCCATGGCATGGACGTAGAGGAGAAATGGTTTGCCGGCGACGGGTGCCACCAGGACTGGCGGGCTCGTCAAGTAAGCCTTGATATCGCCGAAAGCTTTTTGACATTCCTCTGTCCAAACGTAAGAGACTCCCTTCTTCATGAGCTGGGTGAAAGGTTGACATTTCCCGGAAAGGTTTGCTATAAACCTCCGGATGTATGCCAGACGCCCTTGCAGGCCTCGAAGTTCTCGGAGGTTCTTCGGAGGGTCCATGTCAAGGATGGCTTTGGTCTTCTCGGGATCGACATGAATGTCTTTCGCCGTGATAATGAAGCCCAAGAACTTTCCGCTAGAAACCCCAAGGAAGGATTTAGCGGGGTTCATCTTGAGTTGATGCGCTCGCATGAGATCGATGACTGTCTTAAGGTCTTGTAGGTGATCTCCTTTGAGACGGCTCTTGACTGCGATGTCATCAACATAGCATTCGACTGTCTTGCGAAGATGCTGACGGAAGATGGTGCTCATAGCTCGTTGGTATGTCGCACCAGCGTTCTTCAAGCCGAAGGGCATTACTGTGTAGCAGAAGACCCCCTTCGGAGTCCTGAATGACGTGTGTTTTGCGTCATCGGAGAACATCTTGATCTGGTTGTAGCCCGAATACCCGTCCATGAAGGACATGCGTTCGAAGCCACATGTGTTGTCGATCACCACGTCGGTGATTGGAAGCAAAAATTCGTCCTTCGGGCAAGCAGTGTTGAGATCCCTGAAGTCGATTCAGACTCGTATATTCCCATTCTTCTTGGTGACAGGGACGACGTTGGCCACCCAATCCGGGTGTTGTTCTTCACGAATAAATCCGCTGGTCAGAAGTTTGTCTACATCCTGATTGATAGCGTTCATGATGTCAGGACGAAAACGTCGCTGTTGTTGCTTTATAGGCTTGGCATCAGGTAAGATGTTAAGCCTATGCATTGCGATCTGGGGATCAAGTCCCGGCATATCTTCGTAGCTCCAGACGAAGACATCGATATATTCTTTAGCCAGCTGGATTAAAGATTCCCGATCTTCTCCTTTTTGGCTTTTGCTGATGAAGATAGGTTTGGAAGAAGATCCATCCCCAAGGTCGATCTGTTCGACTTCGTCTTCGGTAGGAGGTTCGCGTAATTCAAAACGAGACTCCCACTGTTCTCCTAGGTGTTGAGCCCAGGGTTCTTCTTCGAAGAATTCTGGCGTTTGATCTTCGCCTTCATCTTCTTCAGATTGCGCAGATGTCATGTTGGCTGATAGCACTTTCTTGAAGACTGATCCGATACTGGTATCGGAATCCCAAGTTGATGCTTCGGATGAATGAGAATGTTCTAGTTCTTCTGCCTTCGAACTCTCTGGAGTTGACGGTGGCATGACATAGCCCACCCCCCATCGAGTTCGATGATAGTAGTCCTGCGACTTTCCTTTAGGTGTTGGGAGCCGGAGAGGAAGACGTCGACCCTTGCCGTAGTTCAGGCCTTTGCTTTTTAGGCCGTAACCCATCTTTTGGATGAGGTACTTTGCCTTGTCCGTGTACCGATAGGCTTGTATTTTGCCGGTATCTGGTTCTTGCTCGAGTGGCGGAAGGTCTTGATGACGCTCGACTTTGCCGAAGATGATGGATTCTTCGTCTGGATTTCGCGGTGGGACTACAAAACTGACCCCTTGGGACGGGACTACTCGATTTACATGATGGACGGTCGTTATTTGTGTTTGCAACGACCATAGAGCGTTATCTAATATATACATGACATTCCAATGTGGAAGACTAGAATAATTAAAAGATACTCTATTATTGATGAAACACGAGATTTTGTCCCGTGGGATTACATTGTCCAGAGAGGGTGCATCTACATCAGCAGAGATGTATTCCCCTAGCTCTTCATCTGTGAGTACTGGGGTTGGATCGGGAGAGTCCACCACAGTTTTGATCTTGGGGTCCGACAAGGGGAGCCGATGTTTGAGGTGGCTTTCCCTCGAGCCGTATCCTCAATGGAGCTTCAGTGGGTGTTCGACCTAGAACAGTTGGTGCTTTTCCAGGTAGCTTAATGTTCATGGGAGGCAACGTCTGAGGCGGCTTCCCTTTGAGTCAAATTTTTAAAGGAGCGCCGAGAATCATCTCTGGCTCCATGTCCGGCTCTGCCACTGTTTCTGCTTCATCATCAGCGTCGTTGGCTTCCCCTTCATCGAGTGACTTGTATACGGTAGCATCAGTGAAGTAGGCTTCGACCCCTTTGAAAGGGTCAATGTCTGCAAACTCCGTTCGGATGATGTCGTTGGTGGACACGTATTTCATACATTGGTGGAGTGTAGATGGCACCACCATGTACTCATGCAGCCACGGACGACCCAGTAGGAGGTTGTAGTTGACGTCAGCGTCCAAGACATAGCAAGTGACCTCAGTTCTGAGGTTACCGATATGACACTTCAGCCGTATTTTGCCCAGCGGCTCGCTTTTGCTAGCATTGAAGCCACTGATTGTTGTGTTGGAAGGCGCCAGTCGGTACATTGGGATCCCCAGTGTTGAGAGCAGCGTCTTCGGGATGATGCTGAGGGAAGACCCCGGATCGATCTGAATCCGCTTCACCTTGACGGAACCGACATACCCTGTATAGTACAGTGGCCTGTTGTGTCGGTTGTGCTTGAGCAGCATGTCTTGTTGGGTGAAGGTTATGTTGGGGATAACTCATCCGCACAATGACAGTGCGCACATATAGTCGGAAGATCTTCAGGCTGCTTGACCTGACTGATGAAGGACTCAGCATCCTTCAGAGCTTCACAGAGAGATTCACGAGTGTCCTTGGAAAGACGAAGAAGCTCAAACAGAGATAGACGGGAAGGAGTACTGGCAAGTTGTGCCAGTATGTCGAAGTTGTGGGGCTTGGCTAGCCCCTAAGCATTCTCCTTTCGCAGAGGCTTGTCGAAACGGGTCTCTACATGCTTCTGCTTATTGGCTGCCGGAGGTTTAGATGGGCCCTCTTCCTGGGCAGCAGGGATGGTGCAAGGAGGCACCACCTCGACGGCAGCTTCGTCGGGTTAGGCGTTCTGATGTGAACGCATCTGTACAGGAAGTGCCTCTTCCGCAGAGGAAGAGACCATACGGCAAGACTTGATCTTCCTGTCCTTAGTTTTGGAGGCAGAGCGTACCTCCGGTTGAGTAACCTCGGAGACGAGATCAGGGTGAACCCACAAGACCTCTGTAAAACCCCTAAATTTCTACTATATATTTTTTATATTATTTATACTGATTTAAAATTTTATATTGTACGTCGCGTAGTCGTATTTTACGTCGCGCACAAAATTTTATTTATTTTGTTATTTATTTTGCTCGACGAGTGCGAATATGTGCGAGCGTCCATATTTTAGAAAAAAAAATATTTTTCTATTTTATTATACACTTTCAAAATATTATATATAATTATTATTCTTGTAATAAAAAGTCTTTTTGTATTTAGCAGTTATTAATCATAAATAATATTTTATTGTATACTAGGAAAGGCATAATCATGTATGCATTATTTGTGCTTACATATATCTTTCATAAATATTTATTTAAGTTTATTTCTAATTAATAATGTATTTTCGAAATTATTATTATGGTATTTTTAGAAAAATATATTTTAAAATTATTGTAGAAATTTAAATCTTGATTTTGATTTATGGATATGTTTTAAATAGTAAATGAATATCTATATTTGGAAATTGATTTATCTTAATTATTTTTAAAATAAAGGATAGGATTTAATTAGATTTAAATTTGGATTTGGTTTGGATTTGGATTTAATTGATTTAAATTAAACTACGAATTATCTATTTTTGGGTTTTAAATCTTTTTCCTAATCCTATCCAGATGGAAATTCTCACATCCTATAAATAGGCAGGTACTCCAATATTTCTCCACAAAATTCCTTCACAAAATTTCCACAAAGTGTACGTGCATCGTGTCGGTGTCCATCTCTTCCGTGTCAGCCGTGACGGCCTCGGGTCCGACCCCGGTGTCTTTCCAATAAGTTATTCTTTTCTACATATACAGATTCTTCCCTCTCCTCTGTGTCGACAACCCGACACAGCCAACCCAATCCTATCCTAAATCCTAACTCTAGCCTTCTGTTGACAGCCCCATCCCCGGCCACCTGTCCCCGACCACACCAACACCGTTAGCATCCCAACCAAAACCCTCCACCATTCCCGTCACCATCATAACCCCCAACCACGGCCACTGGCCGGAAACCCCACCACCGCACGCCCAGCCGTCACCACCACCGTCGTCAGCAAACCATCCCCATCGCCCCAGCCTACGGTCCAGCCCCGGCCAACCACTAACCCATCACCACTGCCACACTAACAAACCCACGCCGCCACCATCATCATCACCGCCCCGCCTACACCGCCAGCACCACTGTCGTCACCCCGACCACCACCGTGGTCACCAAACCAAAACACACGTACCACCGCCACCACGGCCATCACCGGCCGGAACCCCCAATTCGACACCAAGAAAAAAAAAGAGAAAAGAAAAAGAAATAGGAAACCCTAACCGAACGCTCACCTCACCGCCGCTCGACCCGGTCGGCGCCGCGCCGCTGACAAACTCCACGCGCTGCCGAACCCCCTTCTCTCCGTCCAGCCCGTCCGCCCAGACCCGTCGTGCGCCGCCCCCTCCTTCCCTTTCCTCTCCACGACCGCCGCGCCTTCAGATGCGCCGCCGCCGGCCAACTTCCCGACTTCCTCCGCCGACCTGACCCTCGCCGCCTATCCGCTCCGCCCGATCGTCGCCCAGCGCCATAGCCAGCCTCCACCAAAACCCCCGACTCCGACGACTGCACCGCCGCAGTGGCCTACGCCCTCCCCCGCGACATCCCAGCAGCCAGCGCCCGACTCGCCCCACCGCCGGCGCTCAGCCGCTGGCCGCCACCCGACCCCAGCTCTCCCTCTCGCTCACCCTCTCTTCCGCTCTCTCTGTATCCCTCCTCAGCCCTCTCTTTCTCTCAAAAAAAAAGAAGAAAAACCCTCTTCACTAAGGAAGAGCAGCTGCGTAAACGCAAATGAATTTTTATTATTTAGTTATTATTTTTGTTTTATTACTGTTGTTTATTATTAGTATTTTTTGTTAGTTTCTGGTTGTTTCTATTTTCATCATAATTATTATTATTATTATTAGTAGTACATTATTAGTAGTTTTCATTAACAGAATATTTTGTAAGTACAATATTAATAATAATAATATTATTATTATTATTCTCATTATTATTATTATTTGTCATCATTATTATTATTTGTTAAACATAGTTATTATTATTATTATTCTCATTATTTTTATTATGATTATTGTTGTTGTTACTTGCAAAACTATCTATTTGCTAAATATTATTATTTATAAAATTTTTAGGAAAATACTATTTTCTGACTAAAATGAAGCAACTATTTTGATTTTAAGTTTGTATTTATATAAATATTTTGGCAATAATATATATATATTTTTCTATCTAGAGTCGTATCTTTACAAACTTAGAGTTTTTGCCGAAAACAATTTTTCTTGACTTTAGGTTTTTTATTTTATTTTCCTTATAAATATTTTGACTCATGAAAACTAGTTTTAGGAATATTCTCTAAAATTCGTATATATTATATTTATTCATTATTCCTTGATTTTCTCCTGTCCGTAACTAATCCTATCATTCCTAATCCTTCGCCAATTCAAGCCTACCTTATATCCACCCTAACTAATTTGACCCTTCTTGACCCAATGGAACTGTCAGTGCCACCATCTGAGGTCACCTTACATAGTTGTTACATCGAAGTTGCAGATCGTGCCACCTTGATCATCGCAGCACACCAGGCGTCCTACCAGGCAAGACACCTTGCCTTTACTGTTTAATTTCTTGCTCGATATCATGCATGTTTTTATTTCTTATAAGTTGTTCTTTCAAAACCATATGTAGTTGCAAATTATTATATTTTAATTTTCTTTATGCATTGGGCCTAGAGTTAAGGGACTACCTTTGTTTGTGCCGCATTCATTGGCCGACACTTGTGTACCACGATGTCACATGTCTCATATAGATTCGGACTTACGTACCGACCGTACATCGGTGCATACAGGATGAGCGTTATGGTATAACTGCTAATATAATTGCCTAGAAGACTTAGCGGTTATTAGAAAATATCATGGTGTGGATTCAGCACGAGTAGTGCATGGGGAGGGTGAAGACAGTTATTAGGCGCAGGGGCTTTCACACATTTACCTTCGTCTAGCTGCCATTTGTGACTCAGTCGAGAGCTAGTGGCCGTGCACTTATTTACTTTTCTCTAGATGCCACTAGTGCCTCGGTTGAAACACAAATGTGTCGTACATTTACCTTCGTCTAGCTGCCGTTAGTGACTCACCTAAGAGCTAGTGGCCGTGCATTTATTTTTTTCTAGCTGCCCCTTAGTTCTCGCTCGAGTGCTAATGGGCCGTGCATTTACTTTTCTCTAAACGCCACTAGTGCCTTGGTTGAAACGCTAACGTGCCGTATTTCTAGCTTCGGGAGCCCTTGTGTGGAACGTTGTCTTCAAAATGCATTTCACATAGAATGGTTAAGGACCTTTATTTGTGTAGCCACATATACTTTTCTGTTGAGCTTTCTTTATTCAGTTATTGGCATGATATTATGTGTCTTGTTACGTCCCTCTGAGGACTTGGTTATCTCGCCAGGTGTGTGCTCTTGCCTTTCGCAGGTGCTCTAGTTCTAGCCGTGACCGACTCCATTTCTTCGAGGATGATTGCACTATGATCGTCTTCTCTCGCTCGCCAAATTTAAATCATTTCTTTTCTCATGTATTTTCCTTTACTTGTTGGTAGTGGATTTGTCTCCGCCCAACATATTGTATCAAGACAATTCTTTATCATTATATGATATCTTTTATTCATTTATTCTTGTGTGGATGGAAATAGTTATGGTTCTACTGCATTTTACAGCTTATGTATTCATACAAAATTTTTATATATTGGAGTGTACTTCGTATGTACACAGCTGGCATGTCTACGTTCCTAGCCCTACGTATTTGGGACTGGGCCTTTACAACCTCTCCCCGAGATGTGGTGAGTGGGATGAGTCCACTCACGTTGTCACGAGTAGGTGGTAAGTTAACCACCTCCATCGTCTCCTTAGGGATGGGGACGACGCCATCTTGTGTTGTGGTTGGCGGCAAGGTGCCAAATTAGAGTGACACCAGGTTGGCCGAAACCGTTTTCTCCTCGTAGTCGACGAAGATAACAACCGCATTGATCATGCGATGGATGTAGTTTTTGAGGACGTAGCATTCCTTAGTTGGATGTCCGACAAACCGATGGTAGTGACAGTACCTCGGATTGTCCACTTTCCCAACCTCGTCGGGATGCTTCGGGTCCCGGCAATTTGATCTTGTCACCCTGCTTCAGTATCTCAAAGAGTTGTAGGGTGTCTTCATCGTTGAAATAATAAACCTCCTTTGGCCTTGGTGCAAGTGGAGGCTTCTGGGTAGGTGCAGATGCACCTTTGGAGGCATTGACAGTCAACGCCAGTTTCTCCTTCGTCTCTCGTCCGGGGTTGTTGACTGCAGGCCGTTTCCCATTGTCCTCAAAGGCCGGGAAACTAACTCCCAGAATGCGAGCATTGGACGCCTTTTTTTCTGCTGTTTCGGCTTCGATGATCAAGGAACTCCAGTCGGGAGGAGGAGTAGAGTTGAGCCAGAGTTTGACTGCAGACAGCATGTTCATGCTGCAGGAGGAGAGGAGTGCATGTTCTGGCATGCCCGACGGCAGTCTGAAGCAGGCCTGTCGGAAGCGTTCGATGAATACTCGAACCGTTTCATTCTCTTTCTGGTGTATCTCTATGAGGGACGCCATTGTCATGTCCTTCCCGCCGTCGTAGAAACGGTCGAGGAAGAGACGCGTCAAATCGTCGAAGGAAGATATAGAGTTATCGGGGAGACTGCAGTACCAGTCGTACGCCACTCCTTTCAGTGTCCCGACAAATATACTGGTGAGTTGTGCGTCCTCCTTCGGGAGATGTCCCGTTTGGGACTGGAAGTACGTCAGATAGCGACGCGGAGAGTCCTTCCCATCGTACGGCGTCAATGTTTGTGGTTTATACTTAGGAGGATAAACCACTTTGTTCCATTCGAGGGGATAGGGTTGGGGGATCCCCATCTTCTGGCGCTTCTCTTGTCTGTTCTTGGATTCAAAGCGCTCGCGCAAAGTCCCTGATCATCTCCACCACGTCTTCCGTGGAGCTGGGATTCGGAGAAGGCGGTACAGCTTGGAGTTGAGCATTTGATGGCTCCGACGTCCGAGGTGCTTCGCGGTGATCCGTATCCAAGGATACCCGTTGAAGGGGTACACTTGATTCTCCATTGGCCCCTGGGTCAGGACCGGTAGAAGGTGCCCTGGCCAAAGCTGACCGTATCTCAAACACTGCTTGAGTCAGTGTTTGCATGGAGGCAGAGAGGGTTTTGAGTCCTCCCTCCAGGGTATCCATGTGCTGGACGAGGTCTGCTGGCGGCACATCCGGCTCGGTATCACCCCCAGTCATGTATACTGTCATGACACGGCTGGAGTCGGATGGGTCAGTTGAGGCTTCGCTTTCAGCCTCGCCCTCTTGTAGGGGAGTTGCCTCTCCTGGAGCTTCGTCCAGGCTACCCCCAGCTATGTTTTGGAGGACACCCTCGTCTTTGGGAGAAGTATCCGCGAGGGCCTGATTACCCCCAGTTCTGTCTTGGAGGACTTCTTCGTCTTTGAGACGCAGATCCACAGGGGCTAGACTACCCCCAGCTACATCCGGGAGGCTGACTTCCACCACAGCTGTGCTCTGGAGGGCATCTTCGTCTTCAGAAGGAGGATTAACAAGGGCTTGACTACCCCCAGCTATATATATATATATATATATATATATATATATATATATATATATATATATATATAGTATAAAGAAAATTAAATCAAACCGAAATTCTTCAATATCAACATTTTAATTCTTGTGCATGAAGTAGGAAAATGTAGAAACGAGACTTATTTCTAAATATGAACACACAAAATTGAGTACTAAAATAGAGAAAAACAGGGTCCTTGTACTTTTTACCTTCCCGGCGTGCGGTCCAGCTGTTCAGTTCTTATGTGTATGTCAGACTTACCATGGAGAGCCCCATATGTCCATATGTGTTCATTTGTTCATAATAATTCAAGTTCAATAATTCATGTCCACAATTGGTTCCTCTATTTGTGTCCAACGCATATACACTTATCCGTGATACGTCACAAATAATAATTCCAGTATCTAAGTCTAACAAATTTAATTCCTTTGCCTATGTCTATCAAAATTGAAAATTACTTGAATTCAAAATTGCAAAAATTTTAGATATCTCAAATTTGTTTAAATGCTACTAAATTTTCAGAATTTGTAATTAAACCATAATTAGGGATATTTCCATAACTTATATTCCAAATTATGATATTCAGATGAAGAAATTAATATGAGACTTCAGATTTATAATTCGAATTTCCTAGTATTACCCAAACTCATCAAAATTTTCGTATGATTAAACTTATAAATTTCAGAATTTTAATTTTATTTCGTAATTACTTAAATTAACCTAGACGACCCAAATTTGAGAAGGAGGGGAAGAGGACTTGCCTTAGATTGGGAATGACCTAGGCTTCTCCACAAACCCTAATTGAATTCCAAAAATCAAATAACAACTCTTGTTAGCGATTCTAAACTAATTTGAATATGGAGAAATAAGGTTGGGGAAGAAGATGAGAATTACCTAGGGTTCTTCTTCTTGGAAATTGAAGTGGAAGAGGAGGAGGATGAAGAAGAGGAAGTGGTGGGGGTGGCCGGCGGCTGCTGGCGGCGGCGGGTGGCAGGCGGGCGGCGGCAGGCAGGCGGCTGGCGGCGGGCGGCAGCGGGCGGCAGCGGCAGTGGCGGGGGTCGGAGGGGTGTGTGTGTTTTGTTTTGTTTTTTTTCTTTTTTTCCTTGTGTAAAGTGTGTGTGGGTGTGTTTATATAGGGAAGGAGAGGGTGCTGGTGGTGTTGGTGTGTGGGTTTGTGTGTGTGGGTTTTGTGTGTGTGGGGGGGGGGGGGAAGAATTTATATAGAGAGAAGGGGGTGAGGTGTCCCCCTTCCACATAAGTCCATAGGACACATGGGGGACACTTGGCCCCTTAGGATTTATGTTTGTAGGGACACTTGGCCATGGCTAGGTTTAGTTTGTAGGGACACTTGGCTATGGAAATAATTAATATTGATAACAATAATAATAATAATTATTATTATTATCATAATAATAATAATAATAATAATAATAATAATAATAAATAATCATACTAATAACAATAAAACTAAGAGTATGACAAGTCTACTCCCCTTAGAAAAAATTCCGTCCTCGGAATTTGAAATAACTAGAGTAGCGGTATGATTACTGACCTGACTTAGGAAATAGATACGGATATTGTTTTCGCATATCTTCTTCCTTCTCCCAAGTTGAATCTCCCGGCGAATCCTTGCTCCATGCAACTCGTACTAATGGAATGATCCGATTGCGGAGTACCTTCTCTCTTCGATCCAAGATCCCAACGGGTTTCTGTTCTATCCGTAGTGTAGGCCCAACGATAATTTCTGAATGGTCGAGTATATGGCTCGGATCCGACACATATCTTCGTAATTGGGAAACATGGAATACATTGTGAACTCCCTCTAGTGTTGGGGGTAAAGCAAGCCGATATGATACATTCCCTGCTTTCTCCAATATGTCGAAGGGTCCAATGTATCTCGGACTCGGTTTTCCTTTGGTCCCGAATCTGATGGTTCCCTTAGTTGGTGAAATCTTCAGAAAGACGTGATCTCCAGGTTAAAACTCTAGTATTCTTCGATGCTTATCAGCCCACATCTTCTGTCTATCCTGGGCTGCTTGCAGGTGACTTCTTATTGTCTTGACTATGTCCACAGTTTGTGTTAGTAGTTCTGGTCCTAGCAATTGTCTTTCTCCTACGTCGGTCCAACATACTGGCGATCTGCACTTTCTACCATATAGTGCTTCAAAAGGAGTCATTTTGATACTATCGTGATAACTGTTGTTATATGAAAATTCTACCAGATGTAGATGATCATCCCATGCTCCCCCAAAATCTAAAGTACAAGCTCTCAGCATGTCTTCTAGTGTCTGAATGGTTCTTTCAGACTGGCCGTCAGTTTGGGGGTGGTAGGCGGAGCTAAATTTTAATTGAGTGCCAAGATTTTCTTGTAAGCTTTTCCAGAAGTGTGAAGTAAATCGGGTATCTCTATCCGATACTATACTCACTGGTACTCCATGCTGACTGACAATATGTTTCATGTATATTTCTGCCAGTATCTCTGTTGACTGTCCAACTCGAAAGGAAAGAAAACGAGCGGACTTCGTAAGTCTATCTACAATGACCCAAATAGCATTATTACCCCTTTGGATCCTAGGCAGTCCTGTCACAAAATCCATTGTGAGATGCTCCCACTTCCATTCGGATATGGGCAACGGCTGAAGAAGTCCTGCTGTCCTTTGATGCTCTGCTTTTACTTGTTGACATACGAGACATCTGGATACGAATCTGGCGACTTCCCTCTTCATCCCGTGCCACCAAAACGTTTGTTTCAAATCTTTATACATTTTAGTGCTGCCCGGATGAATAGAATATTGTGAGTTATGGGCTTCTGTCATGACCTCTGTTCTTAAATCTCCACTGGGCACACATAATCGATCTCCGAATCTTAGCGATCCGTCCGGATGCTTTCTTATCCCGGTCTGGAGCCCTGCTTCCGTTTGTTTCCAAATTTTTTGAAGTTTTGAATCACTTTGCTATCTATTAAGGAGGATTGCACTTGTAAGTTTTGCCATATCCCTTCAGTTATCGGAAATATTACTTCAATTCCTATTTTTCTCAAATCCTCAAGGATTTCCTTGGGTGTATTCAAAAAGAAAGCTTCGGGTCTTCTACTTAAGGCATCAGCCACCTTATTAGCCTTGCCTGGGTGATATGTTAACTCCATATCAAAGTCTTTTAATAACTCCAACCATCTTCTTTGTCTCATGTTGATTTCCTTTTGTGTGAAGACATACTTTAAGCTCTTGTGGTCTGTGTATATTTTGATTCTTTCTCCGTATAAATAGTGTCTCCATAACTTGAGTGCAAATACCACCGCTGCAAGTTCGAGATTATGAGTTGGATACTTTCTTTCATGTGTCTTTAATTGTCGGAACGCATATGCTATGACTCTTCCGTGCTGCATTAGTACACATCCTAGACCCTTTCCTGATGCATCACTATATATCTCATATCCACCCGAACCAGATGGTAATGCCAGTATTGGGGCTGAAATTAATCTTTCCTTTAATTCGTCAAATGTTGCTTGACATTTCTCTGTCCAGTTAAACTTTTCTTCCTTCCGGGTAAGACGGGTTAAAGGCTCTGCAATTCTTGAAAAATCCTCTACGAATCTTCGGTAATAACCAGCCAGTCCTAGGAAACTTCTGATTTCTGCTACGGACTTGGGTGTCGGCCAAGACTTAACTGCTTCTACCTTCTTCAGGTCTACCGAGATGCCTTCTCCGCTGACAATATGCCCTAGAAATGGTATTTGGTCCAGCCAAAATTCACATTTACTAAACTTGGCATATAATTGTTCCTCCCGCAGAGTTTGCAGTACTATCCTCAAGTGCTTTTCATGCTCCTCTTCATTTTTGGAGTATAGAAGAATGTCATCAATAAATACAATCACAAATTTATCCAGATATTGATAAAATACTCGATTCATCAGGGCTATAAATATAGCTGGTGCATTTGTCAACCCGAATGTCATAACTAAGAATTCGTAATGTCCATACCGAGTTCTAAATGCAGTCTTTGGAATATCTTCCTTCTTTACCCTCACTTGATGATATCCGGATCTCAAATCAATTTTTGAAAATACCCTTGCCTCTCCTAACTGATCGAACAATTGATCGATCCTAGGTAAGGGATATTTATTCTTGATGGTAACCTCATTCAAGGCCCTATAATCAATTACTAGGCGTAGGGTACCATCCTTCTTTTTCACAAATAATACTGGTGCACCCCATGGCGAAGCGCTAGGCTGAATAAATCCCTTGGATAATAATTCTTTTATTTGTTTGTTTAACTCAACCAGCTCCTCCTTGTTCATTGGATATATCTTTTTGGCTATGGGTGCAGCTCCAGGAATTAAATCTATAAAAAATTCTACAGCTCTATCTGGGGGTAGCCCTGGCAATTCTTCTGGGAATACGTCCTTAAATTCTTTCACTACCCTTGGAAATGATTGCTCTGCCACTCCTTGCAGCAGTACTGGTAATTCAAATTTCTCTAGTTCCTTTGCATTGAATTCATTCTGGTTTCTTACAAATTCATAAAATTCTCCGTCAGGAAGTTGGAAGGAAACTTTCCCCTGACCGCAATCTATATTGGCTAATGTTGCAGTTAGCCAATCCATACACAATATTATATCATAGTTGCTTGTTGGAAAAATGAGCAACCGGGTACGAAAAGCTCCTTCACCCAATTTTATGGGACATCTACTACATATCCGACTGACTTCTACTACTCCATTACCGGTGAGTACTTTCAGTGATTTAGGCAGTGGTTGGGACTCTATTTCACGTTGTGCTATAAAAGAAGATGCTATAAATGAATGGGTAGCCCCGGAATCAAATAATACTGATGCTGGATATGCATAAATTAAAATAGTACCTGAAATTACTTCTCCAGGGATATTTACATCTTCAGCTCCCATCACAAATGCTTGTCCTTGCTTATTCCTCTTTTTGTTATTATTTTGGGCTTGAGCCGCCCGTTGTGCTTGTTGAAATTGATATGCCTGAGGTACATAGGGTGGCCTGTGCTGATTTCCATAAGCCATACCTGCTTGTGATGTTGGTGCCTGCGTCATAGGTCGAGGTTGGTTTCCTTCAACTGGAGGTCGGTATCCTTGATTGAAGCTTTGTGTGGTTGCCCCAGTTGCAGGCAACTGAGGGCATTGATTGGTTGGATGATTTCTTGCTCCACATTTCAAACAAAGCCCCAATTTTTCCTATTTATCTTGTGGCCTGGTTTGTGGCAGTAATTACAGATAACGGATCTGTCTGGGTTGCCATTCTGAGGACGCTTAGGCGGTCCCTGCCAATGATTCTTGTTGGAGGATGCCCCCTCCTCAAAAGTTCTCTTAGGTTGTGGAGACCGGAAAGGTTGTTCTTCCATTAGTATCATTTCTTGGTCTCGAGCAGCTTCTGTTGCCTCTGAAAATGTTTGGCACCGATAAGAGGCGACCCTGCTCTTCAGTTGGGTTCCAAGTCCTTCTACGAATCTGGATATTTTTGTTTCTTCATCCGCTATCATGTTGGGAGCAAATCGACTAAGCCTGGAAAATTCCGCAACGTGCTCATCAACTGTACGCCTCCCTTGTTTCAGATAGTTGAATTGTCGTTCTAATTCTAACCGTGCTGACTTAGGATAGAATCTGTCTTCAAATTTCTTCTTGAATTCTGCCCATGACATGTCTTGGTCAGAATCTTCTGGATACTCGGCACTCCACCAGTATCCGACAATGTCTTCCAGCTGGATGCGGATTGCTGGTACCATATCCTCGGGTTTAACTTTGGCAGCCTTCATCAAGCCTTCAATGGTTCTCAGCCATTGACCCGCTTCCATCGCATTTTCAGTTCCTTTAAACTTGGGCGGCCTAAGATCCCTGAACTCTTTTAGGGTTTTATCCTTGGTATTGTTAGAATTCTGCATTTGTTCCAATATTGTGGTATTTGTTGCATGGGCAGCATTGGCATGTTGACTATTGGATTCCAATAGTTGCTGGAACAAACGGAACATGTCAGCCACGGTTGGCTCAGTTGATGCCTGAGGTGGTGGATTGTTTGGTTGATCATGATTGTCCATATCCTGAAATAAAAGACAATTCCTCAGGGAATATTCGACTCACAATGTTCATTCATAACAAGGTGTACAGCAGAGTCATATATTTTTCATTATAATGAGAGTAATACAAAATGTGGTTTCTACTCTCAACTGTACATTTGTTTACATCCCTTTCACCCAACCTACTCATGTCACTCAACTTTCCCCAAAATGTGACATAGTATCTATCTCTACCTATCCCTACTTGTATACATATCTGCTGATTTCAAAATACCATACAGCAGACAAAAGAACAGGATTCCTTCCTCACTATACATATATGGTTAGGTTTTTCTTATACTATGGCCTCGATGAGTATCCTCTCCTCAGTGAGGATATCAACCTCTGGATGGAGTCTTTCAAAGTCATCTAGTGTACCCTCATATCCATGTAGTCCGATGAAGATGCGGTTTGGATCTCGGACATGCAGGCAGTAGGTTGTATTTTCATAATATATTTCAGCTCCGTCCTCGATGTCCCTGATAATGGGACGCATGACTGCATAAAATACTTGATAGACATGGACGTCGTACCAGTCGGGTGCGTTCCACATTATTCTTGCATAGCGCTGGTATAAGTATAAAGTGTAATCACTCTCATCCCATTCCAAACTTGGCATAAATAGGTCCATACCTACATTCATAATATTCTTAAGAAAAATATTTACCAGGAATATAAAAATATAGGAAAAGCATATTTATTTATTGATAGCACAATATGTTCCTACTACATACATTCATATATTACATTTCTACTAAATACATTCATATTCCACCTACATATTTGGGGTCTAATACTTATTTTACATTCTCACTACATACATACACACACCCTTTACATAACTAAGGATCTAATACTTATTTACACATCTACATTTACACATCATCTTCATTCTGGGGGTCTAAATCCACATTCGTCTTATGTTAAGGATCCTTGCCTCTGGGTACGCCTGTTTCCATTCTTCCAAGGTACCGTTACGTTCGTTTTCTGGACCTTCAGAGGGTTCTGCCTTGATCAGTACATAGTAATGCACCGTATTATAATATACTTTTCTTTCATCTACTATATCGGTCACCACTGGGTATTTCAGCTCGTAATGTACCCCATAGGCCTCTATCATCCCTTCTGGTGCTACTCGCCACATCTTTTTCACAAATGTATAATATTCGTCCATGTTGTGGCTGTCATTACTTAGTCTTGCGAAAGGTGCGAATCGGGACATGATCTACATCAAGAATTTCTTGAGTCACTATTCATTTACTAGGATTAAATAGTTGGTTAGAAAAGAGGTAATCATCTACTAACTATTGATACTTCCTTCTCAAGGATTCCTAGAGTGTGATTTGGACTCGTAGTGCTCCTTATAATTCTAGAACCTACGTTTTATCCGAACCTATGTTCTATCCTAGATTTTCCATTCTTGCTGACCTGCATGGGCCACCACTTAAAAGACGTGTCACGTCCCGCTTCCCGGATGGAATGGTGACGTCATAAATACATCCCCAGGCTACGCGCCGAAATTCGCGATTGTCGCCCGTAATCATCAGCAGAATGGAAAATACAAGAAGTTTTCATGGTATTAAAAATATAGTGTAACTATTATACAGGGAACTTTTTCAACAATACTATTACAGATTATTACAAAAGTAAATTTGTAAAATAGCTACGATACTAACTGGCCATAACTGTAGGTAGTCCAGACAGTTTACTCCTCGTTGTAGTGCGGCGATACTTCGACGGAGGCGTCTTCTTCTTCTTCACCTAGTGAACAAATACTAGGTCGTTTAGAAAACGACAAGCAAGTCCTCGGCCAAGGACGGTGAAAGTAAAATAAGATATGAGATATGTAGTAAATAAAATGTACAGGGTATGCCAACTTGCACTGCTATATATATATATATATCTGCTTTAGTAAAACATGAATGAAAACAACGTCCTACTCCATGAATAATGAGATTTCCGAGCTTCCCTTGAGCTTTTAGTAGGAATTGCTTTCCTTGAGCAATTAGGGACAAACTGCCCACCTATAATAGACAACGTTGATTCTGGAGTAAGATTAAAATTTAATGGAATGCAGTTTTGAGAACAATACTCCGAATAATCCTCTAAATATTTTTCGTGAACAATCTCGTTAACCCGGGATCAGGCTATGAATTCCGAGCCTCCCTTGGGCTAAAATCATCTATATGATGTCACTGTCAAATAGATGCATTGATTTCCGAGATTTCCGAGCCTCCCTTGGGCTAGTACACCCTAGTTGAAACTAGATGTACTGATTTACGAGATTTCCGAAATACTGATCAGCTTTTGTTATTTATGTTACGGGATATCTAGGGATATTCAGTTGTTCTCCCCTCCCAAATACTTTCTTAGATAAGAAATTTTCTAAAAATTTCCGAAAGTCAGAAATTTGTCTATCTCCTAAATTTTCCAAAAATTTCGGCAGAATCTCCTTTGTATTTAGGAGCCCCGAAATTTACAAGAAATATATATATGATAAAAGTAAAATCTGGGCTCGCCGACCCCTTCGGTGGAGCAACTCTCAACACCGGAACCACGCAGGTAAATGAATGGGCTCGCCGACCCCTTCGGTGGAGCAACTCTCAACACCGGAACCACGCAATTATAAAAGAACAAAAGGAACTTGAGACTTTTACCTGAGCAAGCAATGGTTACCTTTCCTTTAGCGATTAGTCGGGTCGCGGCTTGCTAATTGTTTTGCAGTTTATCAAAATAGAGCAAATGTTTATCCAACTATACTAGTTAATATGCAAAGACTTTATACATATATCTATAAATGTATATATATATATATATATATATATATACCATATAGATAGTATAAAGAAAATTAAATCAAACCGAAATTCTTCAATATCAACATTTTAATTCTTGTGCATGAAGTAGGAAAATGTAGAAACGAGACTTATTTCTAAATATGAACACACAAAATTGAGTACTAAAATAGAGAAAAACAGGGCCCTTGTACTTTTTATCTTCCCGGTGTGCGGTCCAGCTGTTCAGTTCTTATGTGTATGTCAGACTTACCATGGAGAGCCCCATATGTCCATATGTGTTCATTTGTTCATAATAATTCAAGTTCAATAATTCATGTCCACAATTGGTTCCTCTATTTGTGTCCAACGCATATACACTTATCCGTGATACGTCACAAATAATAATTTCAGTATCTAAGTCTAACAAATTTAATTCCTTTGCCTATGTCTATCAAAATTGAAAATTACTTGAATTCAAAATTGCAAAAATTTTAGATATCTCAAATTTGTTTAAATGCTACTAAATTTCCAGAATTTGTAATTAAACCATAATTAGGGATATTTCCATAACTTATATTCCAAATTATGATATTGAGATGAAAAAATTAATGAGTCTTCAGATTTATAATTCGAATTTCCTAGTATTACCCAAACTCATCAAAATTTTCGTATGATTAAACTTATAAATTTCAGAATTTTAATTTCATTTCGTAATTACTTAAATTAACCTAGATGACCCAAATTTGAGAAGGAAGGGAAGAGGACTTGCCTTGGATTGGGAATGACCTAGGCTTCTGTCACGCTCCGCTCCCGTAGGAGCGATCGTCCTCGCTAAGGCGTGATGCCGCACGAGCCTAGATTGCGCTCGTGCAAGGCGGGTTCCATAACGGCCGATTACAGCGGCTACGACGGGGTCGTCGCACAGAAGTCCCGTGCAGAGACATTAAATATATTGCAGCGGAATTTAAAGAACACATGAACACAAGTATATTCAAAGAAAGCTCTTTTATTGATATTGAATTCAAGGATTACATTGTGGGCGCAAGGCCAATTACAAGTCTCTCAAGTCTCACTTTTCTCTCATTTTACAAGTCACTCTGCTCTCTCTCATCTCTCGATACAATACTTGATTTCCAGCGGAAGCTTCGGAAGGCGATGTCCATACATTACGTCCTGTATAAGTCTTCAGATCACGCGACCGCACGCTTCGACTCGCCAAGGAACTCCGTGCCTCGACGCATCCAAGCGAGCTCCGCGCCACGAGCTTCTACCTGTGCCTGCACATGAAACACTGTGTGGGTGTCAGTACCACTGTACTGGTGGAGTGAGCTTCTCGCCCACCCATACAAAACCTACACGTTCATTTACTTTGTGCGACATAAACCCTTTTTCGATTGTCTTTCTATTCTTGCCTTAGGAATCAGTTTTAGGACCGGCGCCTTAGCGCAACTTGTGTATCAGAACCATCCCGTGCTTGCAATGTCAACGTTAACTCATACTTTGTCGCTAGACCACTTCTCGTGCCAACAACGTTAACCTATCAAGTCGTGTTAGCCTTACGGCCATAATCAGAGACGCAGCTACACGAAGGACTCCATTTCCTTGCCTCTAGACCTTTCTCGTGCTAGCATTGTCGACGCACCGACTTATACCTGTCTTTCTAGCCAAACTTTGGGACGTAACGACTCGGTCGTGCCATAACTCAATTCGTGTTTCAATATCTCCGAGGCAGCGCCTCCTTGTTTAGTCTTGCTTATACTTGTGTTGTGACAACGCGGCCGTGCCTCATATTTCGAGGCCGAGCCCAATAACTCGACATAACTTCATACAACTAGCCCTACGGCCCTTTTTGACTTAACTCGCAACTTAACACTCGACGCCACATCTCGTGCCGAAGCACGCCGCCTTCTTGCTGCAGCCAAATCTTAGGCTCCGACATTGTGTCTATTTAACTCATACATATTCAACTCAATCCACCGTCACACACACGGATTGCCGCCCGTGCCGACACAAACCTTACCATGTTAGTTGAAAACAGTTATTATTAAGTGTTTGTTATGGGATTGGCCTAACCAGCCGCCTTGGACGTAGCCTGGTACTCGGGACCCTTTCAACGCAAGTAGCGAGCCCCGATGAAAGTCCCTGACATACCGATCGCCTAACCAGCGTTGCCTATTACCCAGCTCGGCTACAACTTGTTTCTTCCCAGGCCGAGACGGTCCCGTGGCCGCGGGTCTCCGCTCGAAGAAACCACCCCTTGTCGACAAGTGTCCAAGTTCATAAGGGTTACATGGAGTGTTTTAAGATACAGTTTGGGCTTGTTATGTGATCAATTCATTTACTTGGTTGTTTTAACTCTTTCCCTTTTTCATACTTCCTTTGCAGAGCCCCTAACCAGGGTTGCCTCGGCGACTAACCATCGCTTAGACTTAACGTTCTTTGAACTCAGGGAACGGCTACTGCATAGCCTTCCAACTTAACTTGAACATAACATGTTTTCTTGAGTGTCGACCGACCGTGGATAACTTTCCACTGAACCAACCGTGGCTCGTGCCTCTAAACCGACTCGTGTTCTATGCAACGCTGTCGCCCAAGTCATACTTCATATGACGGGCCTTGGAATCGTGGGACTGTTTAACTTGACAACCGCAGAATGAGCGGGACAGCACGTAGAATAACTTAGGTCGACCGGCATAACTTTGCCTAACTCACACAAGCCTACAACTTAACCCAAGGGACGAGCAAAGGCTATGCCAAGCCTTGCGGGACCGGACCGTACATGCTTTAGCAAGCATTTGTGCAGGCGACGCCTATGACTTAGGCTAACTCTCAACTTTTGCACCGAAGACCAACTTTCCTTCTCCCAAGCCACGGGACGAAGGACCGAGTGTCATTTTCAAAGCACGCCGTGCACCAACTCTAAGCCGACAGTGGGACGTTTTCCATGTTCTAACTCGATTCAAACCGTCGGGATTATTCCCTTAGCTATGTGGATGCGTAGCTTTTATTATCAAGCCTAACTTGTGCAAGTTGAAAACACGATTTATTATGTGAAGGCAAAGATGAGGAGAGTTCACCGAAACTACCCCACCTGAGCGATGTCTCCGAGCAAGCCGTTGCAAGGCTAAGACCGAACGCCGTCGGCGTTTCGATTCCTCCGATTGACTTTGCGGGACGGGGCACTACATCATACACCACTCAGAACAAGTCTCGTCCTCGAGACTTTCCTGAAGGCAAGTCATCCTACCATTTCTATAGCCAAGACTTAATCGCACGCACACACCTACGCGTTTCTTCGATTGCGAGCCACGCTCGCACGACTATCAATCTTTCATTTAACACGAATTCAAGATCTCGACACACTCCCATCTTTCAAGCCTTGCTTGAACTTGTCGTATCACTTGGCTGGATCGTGCATGCATTCCAAGCGTCCCCAAAATACATGCATTCAGCCAAGCCGCATGATAGAGAATTGTCATTCTCACTCGAGTCGCATCGTGCACATACCCAGGCGTCCCTGAAATATATACATGTCAGCCGAATCTCGTGAGCAGGATTTTCTACATTCGTGATTCACGCTATCCATCCATGCCAATCCTCAAGATCAATCCTTCGACTGATAACTCATGAAACATGGCGTCTCGCCTAACCGCTAGGCCATTTCTTTTCGAGGCTAAGTCAATGTCAGGATTGGAATCATAGTTCCCCAACAATAATGCCAACACTGACCCCTATCCTAGGGTCAAACCAGAGTCGATCATATGGGGTCTTCTACCCAAGCTCGCGTCACTCAAATTTCTAAACATCAAGCACGATCACCTAATTCGTATTATGGCACGCATTGTGTATATTCAAATTCCTTCAATTCACCAATTCTAACCAATTCATGTATTCGATCACGAGGTCGTCTCGCTCGACAATACGTTGCGCCCCAATCTCACGCGAGTCCGATTATCCACGGCGGTTCATGAATCACCACGCAACGCTCCCGCGGAATAATCATTCTCATCGGGGCGTAACTCTTGTTTGAGTTTAGACTCATTCATTCTCGATACGCGGATTGGACCTACTCAATCCTCAAGTTCAATCGACAAGCACACCAATTCAATCTCGAGTCTAACTTCGTGTCAAGCCACAAGTCAAAGCACAATCTGTCGTACCGTACAAGTTCGATCACTCCCGCTGTATGAATCACCATACCAGCGCTCACGCAGAGTGATCGCCCTAATCGGTGTGACGCATATGCGAGGCTGGAGTAGCGCTCGCATAAGACAAGAACATCAACATTGTGGTTGTCGACGAAGCAAATCCAAACATTCCAGTTTTCATCCAAGCCAAGTTCGATAGTTCGATCGTCATTCGTTCAACTTAGAAAGTCCTCGAGCCAAGTCTATCCTTTCCTCGACACATTTTTAATATTTCAAGTATAGCGTCCAACGGAACAATGACATTTGCACGACCGTCATTCGTCGAGTCAGAGTGCCCCCGAGTTATCGCATATCGATCTTTGATACGCCTCAATACCATCGACGATATGCGTAACCTGACGATCTTCCTTTGCAACCAATTTCGAGTCGTGCGTTGATGCTGTTGTCCGAGTTGGATATTTCTCAATTTTCTCAATACTCAAGATCAAGTTCAGTCGCTTTTCCTCAAGCTCGTTTCAAGATCATTATTCAAAACTCAAGTCGCATTTCAGTTGTATCAATCCGATATCGCACGTACGATCCTCTAAGTTTCCTCAATCAAGACCATTCATTTTCATTCATCGTTCCGAATCGGTTTTCTAACTCGCATTGCTCATTCACAAGTTGTCCGAACGAGATGCTCGTTCGGGACATTCGAAGTCACGACCAACTAAGCGTGACGCGTTCTAAGCTTTGTGCGATCGCATCGCCTCGCCGACATACTCGAAATCCTCAATATTCACTCGAACAATTTCCAAGTCAAACCATACACCACTCGGATTCGAGCCACTCGACTAGTCCTCAATTACATTCGCGTCATTCGCTAAGACATCCTTCAGATTCGTTTGACGAATCGCTAGCGTAGTCGCTCGCGTCGTGCCGACGCACTAAGTCGTTCGTACTATTTCCTCGAAACCCAAATCAATCTTCCCAGTACGCCTAAGCGTTTGTCCGATAGCGTTCCTATCGATAGACACTCTAAGTATATCTCTTTCCCGACCAAGCGATACTTGATATCGCTCGCGACTCGTTTGCACCAAAAGGTCGAGGTGCGCGATGCGCAACACAACTTAGCCAAAAGGCCATGTGCATAGCCATTCCTGTGCGGACTATATTTCGAGTTTGTACGCTCAATTGCTAAAGTCGACGTTGGACTAATTAGGCACGCACGCGACTTGCTAAGGTCGACGTTGGACTATTCGGACATACGTGCAACTTTGCTAACATTAGCACATATTTTCTATCGAGTCAAGTTTGCAACGTTCGGCACAAAGGCCCTATCGATTCCGTTCGACCGAGTACTTGTACGAGCTTTCGAAAATATTTAGACTTATTGTATGGACATGCCGAGGGACATTTGAGAGAGAGCGCACCAACGATAACCAACTTGCGGAAGCAACAGAGTTTTGC
The DNA here is from genome assembly GCA_029216955.1 of Iris pallida. Lineage (NCBI taxonomy): Eukaryota > Viridiplantae > Streptophyta > Magnoliopsida > Asparagales > Iridaceae > Iris > Iris pallida. The sequence continues at coordinate 4,840,711 of JANAVB010020999.1, forward strand.
GAAAACATCGAAGTTAAAGAATTCAATCGACGGTCCAAGGACGTAAAGCCGTGCTCTGATACCACTATGTCACGCCCCGCTCCCGTAGGAGCGATCGTCCTCGCTAAGGCGTGATGCCGCACGAGCCTAGATTGCGCTCGTGCAAGGCGGGTTCCATAACGGCCGATTACAGCGGCTACGACGGGGTCGTCGCACAGAAGTCCCGTACAGAGACATTAAATATATTGCAGCGGAATTTAAAGAACACATGAACACAAGTATATTCAAAGAAAGCTCTTTTATTGATATTGAATTCAAGGATTACATTGTGGGCGCAAGGCCAATTACAAGTCTCTCAAGTCTCACTTTTCTCTCATTTTACAAGTCACTCTGCTCTCTCTCATCTCTCGATACAATACTTGATTTCCAGCGGAAGCTTCGGAAGGCGATGTCCATACATTACGTCCTGTATAAGTCTTCAGATCACGCGACCGCACGCTTCGACTCGCCAAGGAACTCCGTGCCTCGACGCATCCAAGCGAGCTCCGCGCCACGAGCTTCTACCTGTGCCTGCACATGAAACACTGTGTGGGTGTCAGTACCACTGTACTGGTGGAGTGAGCTTCTCGCCCACCCATACAAAACCTACACGTTCATTTACTTTGTGCGACATAAACCCTTTTTCGATTGTCTTTCTATTCTTGCCTTAGGAATCAGTTTTAGGACCGGCGCCTTAGCGCAACTTGTGTATCAGAACCATCCCGTGCTTGCAATGTCAACGTTAACTCATACTTTGTCGCTAGACCACTTCTCGTGCCAACAACGTTAACCTATCAAGTCGTGTTAGCCTTACGGCCATAATCAGAGACGCAGCTACACGAAGGACTCCATTTCCTTGCCTCTAGACCTTTCTCGTGCTAGCATTGTCGACGCACCGACTTATACCTGTCTTTCTAGCCAAACTTTGGGACGTAACGACTCGGTCGTGCCATAACTCAATTCGTGTTTCAATATCTCCGAGGCAGCGCCTCCTTGTTTAGTCTTGCTTATACTTGTGTTGTGACAACGCGGCCGTGCCTCATATTTCGAGGCCGAGCCCAATAACTCGACATAACTTCATACAACTAGCCCTACGGCCCTTTTTGACTTAACTCGCAACTTAACACTCGACGCCACATCTCGTGCCGAAGCACGCCGCCTTCTTGCTGCAGCCAAATCTTAGGCTCCGACATTGTGTCTATTTAACTCATACATATTCAACTCAATCCACCGTCACACACACGGATTGCCGCCCGTGCCGACACAAACCTTACCATGTTAGTTGAAAACAGTTATTATTAAGTGTTTGTTATGGGATTGGCCTAACCAGCCGCCTTGGACGTAGCCTGGTACTCGGGACCCTTTCAACGCAAGTAGCGAGCCCCGATGAAAGTCCCTGACATACCGATCGCCTAACCAGCGTTGCCTATTACCCAGCTCGGCTACAACTTGTTTCTTCCTAGGCCGAGACGGTCCCGTGGCCGCGGGTCTCCGCTCGAAGAAACCACCCCTTGTCGACAAGTGTCCAAGTTCATAAGGGTTACATGGAGTGTTTTAAGATACAGTTTGGGCTTGTTATGTGATCAATTCATTTACTTGGTTGTTTTAACTCTTTCCCTTTTTCATACTTCCTTTGCAGAGCCCCTAACCAGGGTTGCCTCGACGACTAACCATCGCTTAGACTTAACGTTCTTTGAACTCAGGGAACGGCTACTGCATAGCCTTCCAACTTAACTTGAACATAACATGTTTTCTTGAGTGTCGACCGACCGTGGATAACTTTCCACTGAACCAACCGTGGCTCGTGCCTCTAAACCGACTCGTGTTCTATGCAACGCTGTCGCCCAAGTCATACTTCATATGACGGGCCTTGGAATCGTGGGACTGTTTAACTTGACAACCGCAGAATGAGCGGGACAGCACGTAGAATAACTTAGGTCGACCGGCATAACTTTGCCTAACTCACACAAGCCTACAACTTAACCCAAGGGACGAGCAAAGGCTATGCCAAGCCTTGCGGGACCGGACCGTACATGCTTTAGCAAGCATTTGTGCAGGCGACGCCTATGACTTAGGCTAACTCTCAACTTTTGCACCGAAGACCAACTTTCCTTCTCCCAAGCCACGGGACGAAGGACCGAGTGTCATTTTCAAAGCACGCCGTGCACCAACTCTAAGCTGACAGTGGGACGTTTTCCATGTTCTAACTCGATTCAAACCGTCGGGATTATTCCCTTAGCTATGTGGATGCGTAGCTTTTATTATCAAGCCTAACTTGTGCAAGTTGAAAACACGATTTATTATGTGAAGGCAAAGATGAGGAGAGTTCACCGAAACTACCCCACCTGAGCGATGTCTCCGAGCAAGCCGTTGCAAGGCTAAGACCGAACGCCGTCGGCGTTTCGATTCCTCCGATTGACTTTGCGGGACGGGGCACTACAGCTTCTCCACAAACCCTAATTGAATTCCAAAAATCAAATAACAACTCTTGTTAGCGATTCTAAACTAGTTTGAATATGGAGAAATAAGGTTGGGGAAGAAGATGAGAATTACCTAGGGTTCTTCTTCTTGGAAATTGAAGTGGAAGAGGAGGAGGATGAAGAAGAGGAAGTGGTGGGGGTGGCCGGCGGCTGCTGGCGGCGGCGGGCGGCAGGCGGGCGGCGGCAGGCAGGCGGCTGGCGGCGGGCGGCAGCGGCGGGGGTCGGGGGTGTGTGTGTGTGTGTGTGTTTTTTCTTCTTTTCCTTGTGTAAAGTGTGTGTGGGTGTGTTTATATAGGGAAGGAGAGGGTGCTGGTGGTGTTGGTGTGTGGGTTTATGTGTGTGGGTTTTGTGGGGGGGGGAGAAAAAATTTATATAGAGAGAAGGGGGTGAGGTGTCCCCCTTCCACATAAGTCCATAGGACACATGGGGGACACTTGGCCCCTTAGGATTTATGTTTGTAGGGACACTTGGCCATGGCTAGGTTTAGTTTGTAGGGACACTTGGCTATGAAAATAATTAATATTGATAACAATAATAATAATAATAATAATTATAATAATTATAATAATAATAATAATAATAATAATAATAAATAATCATACTAATAACAATAAAACTAAGAGTATGACAAGTGGTTCCGGTGTTGAGAGTTGCTCCACCGAAGGGGTCGGCGAGCCCAGATTTTACTTTTATCATATATATATTTCTTGTAAATTTCGGGGCTCCTAAATACAAAGGAGACTCTGCCGAAATTTTTGGAAAATTTAGGAGATAGACAAATTTCTGACTTTCGGAAATTTTTACAAAATTTCTTATCTAAGAAAGCATTTGGGAGGGGAGAACAACTGAATATCCCTAGATATCCCGTAACATAAATAACAAAAGCTGATCAGTATTTCGAAAATCTCGTAAATCAGTACATCTAGTTTCAACTAGGGTGTACTAGCCCAAGGGAGGCTCGAAAATCTCGGAAATCAATGCATCTATTTGACAGTAACATCATATAGATGATTTTAGCCCAAGGGAGGCTCGGAATTCACAGCCTGATCCCGGGTTAACGGAATTGTTCACGAAAAATATTTAGAGGATTATTCGGAGTATTGTTCTCAAAACTGCATTCCATTAAATTTCAATCTTACTCCAGAATCAACGCTGTCTATTATATGTGGGCAGTTTTTCCCTAATTGCTCAAGGAAAGCAATTCCTACTAAAAGCTCAAGGGAAGCTCGAAAATCTCATTATTCATGGAGTAGGACGTTGTTTTCATTCATGTTTTACTAAAACAGATATATATATAGCAGTGCAAGTTGGCATACCCTGTACCTTTTTTTTTACTACATATCTCATATCTTATTTTACTTTCACCGTCCTTGGCCGAAGACTTGCTTGTCGTTTTCTAAACGACCTAGTATTTGTTCACTAGGTAAAGAAGAAGAAGACGCCTCCGCCGAAGTATCGCCGCACTACAACGAGTAAACTGTCTGGACTACCTACAGTTATGGCCAGTAGTATCGTAGCTATTTTGCAAATTTACTTTTGTAATAATCTGTAATAGTATTGTTGGAAAAGTTTCCTGTATAATAGTTACACTATATTTTTAATACCATGAAAACTCCTTGTATTTTCCATTCTGCTGATGATTACGGACGAAAATCGCAAATTTCGGCGCGTAGCCTGGGGATGTGTTTATGACGTCACCATTCCATCCGGGAAGCGGGACGTGACACGTCTTTTAAGTGGTGGCCCATGCAGGTCAGCAAGAATGAAAAATCTAGGATAGAACATAGGTTCGGATAAAACGTAGGTTCTAGAATTATAAGGAGCACCACGAGTCCAAATCACACTCTAGGAATCCTTGAGAAGGAAGTATCAATAGTTAGTAGATGATTACCTCTTTTCTAACCAACTATTTAATCCTAGTAAATGGATAGTGACTCAAAAAATTCTTAATGTAGATCATGCCCCGATTCGCACCTTTCGCAAGACTAAGTAATGACAGCCACAGCATGGACGAATATTATGCATTTGTGAAAAAGATGTGGCGAGTAGCACCAAAAGGGATGATAGAGGTCTATGGGGTATATTACGAGCTGAAATACTCAGTGGTGACAGATATAGTAGATGAAAAAAAAGTATATTATAATACGGTGCATTACTATGTACTGATCAAGGCAGAACCCTCTGAAGGTCCAGAAAACGAACGTAACGGTACCTTGGAAGAATGGAAACAGGCGTACCCAGAGGCAAGGATCCTTAACATAAGACGAATGTGGATTTAGACCCCTAGAATTAAGATGATGTGCAAATATAGATGTGTAAATAAGTATTAGATCCTTAGTTATGTAAAGGGTGTGTGTATGTATGTAGTGAGAATGTAAAATAAGTATTAGACCCCCAATATGTAGGTGGAATATGAATGTATTTAGTAGAAATGTAATATATGAATGTATGTAGTAGGAACATATTGTGCTATCAATAAATAAATATGCTTTTCCTATATTTTTATATTCCTGGTAAATATTTTTCTTAAGAATATTATGAATGTAGGTATGGACCTATTTATGCCAAGTTTGGAATGGGATGGGAGTGATTACACTTTATACTTATACTAGCGCTATGCAAGAATAATGTGGAACGCACCCGACTGGTACGACGTCCATGTCTACAAGTATTTTATGCAGTCATGCGTCCCATTATCAGGGACATCGAGGACGAAGCTGAAATATATTATGAAAATACAACCTACTGCCTGCATGTCCGAGATCCAAACCACATCTACATCGGACTACATGGATATGAGGGTACACTAGATGACTTTGAAAGACTCCATCCAGAGGTTGATATCCTCACTAAGGAGAGGATCCTCATCGAGGCCATAGTATAAGAAAAACCTAACCATGTATGTATAGTGAGGAAGGAATCCTGCTCTTTTGTCTGCTGTATGGTATTTTGAAATCAGCAGATATGTATACAAGTAGGGATAGGTAGAGATAGATACTATGTCACATTTTGGGAAAAGTTGAGTGACATGAGTAGGTTGGGTGAAAGGGATGTAAACAAATGTACAGTTGAGAGTAGAAACCACATTTTGTATTACTCTCATTATAATGAAAAATATATGACTCTGCTGTACACCTTGTTATGAATGAACATTTTGAGTCGAATATTCCCTGAGGAATTGTCTTTTATTTCAGGATATGGACAATCATGATCAACCAAACAATCCACCACCTCAGGCATCAACTGAGCCAACCGTGGCTGACATGTTCCGTTTGTTCCAGCAACTATTGAAATCCAATAGTCAACAGGCCAATGCTGCCCATGCAACAAATACCACAATATTGGAACAAATGCAGAATTCTAACAATACCAAGGATAAAACCCTAAAAGAGTTCAGGGATCTTAGGCCGCCCAAGTTTAAAGGAACTGAAAATACGATAGAAGCGGGTCAATGTCTGAGAACCATTGAAGGCTTGATGAAGGCTGCCAAAGTTAAACCCGAGGATATGGTACTAGCAATCCGCATCCAGCTGGAAGACATTGCCGGATACAGGTGGAGTGCCGAGTATCCAGAAGATTCTGACCAAGACATGTCATGGGCAGAATTCAAGAAGAAATTTGAAGACAGATTCTATCCTAAGTCAGCACGGATAGAATTAGAACGACAATTCAACTATCTGAAACAAGGGAGGCGTACAGTTGATGAGTACGTTGCGGAATTTTCCAGGCTTAGTCGATTTGCCCCCAACATGATAGCGGATGAAGAAACAAAAATATCCAGATTCGTAGAAGGACTTGGAACCCAACTGAAGAGTAGGGTCGCCTCTTATCGGTGCCAAACATTTTCAGAGGCAACAGAAGCTGCTCGAGACCAAGAAAGGATACTAAAGGAAGAACAATCTTTCCGGTATCCACAACCTAAGAGAACGTTTGAGGAGGGGGCATCCTCCAACAAGAATCATTGGCAGGGACCGCCTAAGCGTCCTCAGAATGGCAACCCAGACAGATCCGTTATCTGTAATTACTGCCACAAACCAGGCCACAAGATAAATGTATGTAGGAAAAGATTGGGACTTTGTTTGAAATGTGGAGCAGGAAATCATCCAACCAATCAATGCCCTCAGTTGCCTGCAACTGGGGCAACCACACAAAGCTTCAATCAAGGATACCGACCTCCAGTTCAAGGAAACCAACCTCGACCTATGACGCAGGCACCAACATCACAAGCAGGTATGGCTTATGGAAATCAGCACAGGCCACCCTATGTACCTCAGGCATATCAATTTCAACAAGCACAACGGACGGCTCAAGCCCAAAATAATAACAAAAAGAGGAATAAGCAAGGACAAGCATTTGTGATGGGAGCTGAAGATGTAAATATTCCTGGAGAAGTAATTTCAGGTACTATTTTAATTTCTGCATATCCAGCATCAGTATTATTTGATTCCGGGGCTACCCATTCATTTATAGCATCTTCTTTTATAGCACAACGTGAAATAGAGTCACAACCACTGCCTAAATCACTGAAAGTTCTCACCGGTAATGGAGTAGTAGAAGTCAGTCGGATATGATGTCCCATAAAATTGGGTGAAGGCGCTTTTTGTACCCGGTTGCTCGTTTTCCCAACAAGCAACTATGATATAATATTGGGTATGGATTGGCTAACTGCAACATTAGCCAATATAGATTGCGGTCAGGAAAAAATTTTCTTCCAACTTCCTGACGGAGAATTTTATGAATTTGTAAGAAACCAGAATGAATTCAATGCAGAAGAACTAGAGAAATTTGAATTACCAGTACTGCTGCAAGGAGTGGCAGAGCAATCATTTCTAAGGGTAGTGGAAGAATTTAAGGACGTATTCCCAGAAGAATTGCCAGGGCTACCCCCAGATAGAGCTGTAGAATTTTCTATAGATTTAATACCTGGAGCTGCACCCATAGCCAAAAAGATATACCCAATGAACAAGGAGGAGCTGGCTGAGTTAAACAAACAAATAAAAGAATTATTATCCAAGGGATTTATTCAGCCTAGCGCTTCGCCATGGGGTACATCAGTATTATTTGTGAAAAAGAAGGATGGTACCCTACGCCTAGTAATTGATTATAGGGCCTTGAATGAGGTTACCATCAAGAATAAATATCCCTTACCTAGGATCGATCAATTGTTCGATCAGTTAGGAGAGGCAAGGGTATTTTCAAAAATTGATTTGAGATCCGGATATCATCAAGTGAGGGTAAAGAAGGAAGATATTCCAAAGACTGCATTTAGAACTCGGTATGGGCATTACGAATTCTTAGTTATGCCATTCGGGTTGACAAATGCACCAGCTATATTTATGGACCTGATGAATCGAGTATTTTATCAATATCTGGATAAATTTGTGATTGTATTTATTGATGACATTCTTATATACTCCAAAAATGAAGAGGAGCATGAAAAGCACTTGAGGATAGTACTGCAAACTCTGCGGGAGGAACAATTATATGCCAAGCTAAGTAAATATGAATTTTGGCTGGACCAAATACCATTTCTAGGACATATTGTCAGCGGAGAAGGCATCTCGGTAGACCCGAAGAAGGTAGAAGCAGTTAAGTCTTGGCCGACACCTAAGTCCGTAGCAGAAATCAGAAGTTTCCTAGGACTGGCTGGTTATTACCGAAGATTCGTAGAGAATTTTTCAAGAATTGCAGAGCCTTTAACCCGTCTTACCCGGAAGGAAGAAAAGTTTAACTAGACAGAGAAATGTCAAGCAGCATTTGACGAGTTAAAGGAAAGATTAATTTCAGCCCCAATACTGGCATTACCATCTGGTTCGGATGGATATGAGATATATAGTGATGCATCAGGAAAGGGTCTAGGATGTGTACTAATGCAGCACGGAAGAGTCATAGCATATGCGTCCCGACAATTAAAGACACATGAAAGAAATTATCCAACTCATGATCTCGAACTTGCAGCGGTGGTATTTGCACTCAAGTTATGGAGACACTATTTATACGGAGAAAGAATCAAAATATACACAGACCACAAGAGCTTAAAGTATGTCTTCACACAAAAGAAAATCAACATGAGACAAAAAAGATGGATGGAGTTATTAAAAGACTTTGATATGGAGTTAACATATCACCCAGGCAAGGCTAATAAGGTGGTTGATGCCTTAAGTAGAAGACCCGAAGCTTTCTTTTTGAATACACCCAAAAAAATCCTTGAGGATTTGAGAAAAATGGAAATTGAAGTAATATGCCCGATAACTGAAGGGATATGGCAAAACTTACAAGTGCAATCCTCCTTAATAGATAGAATTAAGGAAGCCCAACAAAGTGATTCAAAACTTCAGAAAATTTGGAAACAAACGGAAGCAGGGCTCCAGACCGGGATAAGAAAGCATCCGGACAGATCGCTAAGATTCGGAGATCGATTATGTGTTCCCAGTGGAGATTTAAGAACAGAGGTCATGACAGAAGCCCATAACTCACAATATTCTATTCATCCGGGCAGCACTAAAATGTATAAAGATTTGAAACAAACGTTTTGGTGGCACGGGATGAAGAGAGAAGTCGCCAGATTCGTATCCAGATGTCTCGTCTGTCAACAAGTAAAAGCAGAGCATCAAAGGACAGCAGGACTTCTTCAGCCGTTGCCCATACCCGAATGGAAGTGGGAGCATCCCACAATGGATTTTGTGACAGGACTGCCTAGGACCCAAAGGGATAATAATGCTATTTGGGTCATTGTAGATAGACTTACGAAGTCCGCTCGTTTTCTTTCCTTTCGAGTTGGACAGTCAACAGAGATACTGGCAGAAATATACATGAAACATATTGTCAGTCAGCATGGAGTACCAGTGAGTATAGTATCGGATAAAGATACCCGATTTACTTCACACTTCTGGAAAAGCTTACAAGAAAATCTTGGCACTCAATTAAAATTTAGCTCCGTCTACCACCCCCAAACCGACGGCCAGTCTGAAAGAACCATTCAGACACTAGAAGATATGCTGAGAGCTTGTACTTTAGATTTTGGGAGAGCATGGGATGATCATCTACATCTGGTAGAATTTTCATATAACAACAGTTATCACGATAGTATCAAAATGGCTCCTTTTGAAGCACTATATGGTAGAAAGTGCAGATCGCCGGTATGTTGGACCGACGTAGGAGAAAGACAATTGCTAGGACCAGAACTAGTAACACAAACTGTGGACATAGTCAAGACAATAAGAAGTCACCTGCAAGCAGCCCAGGATAGACAGAAGATGTGGGCTGATAAGCATCGAAGAATACTAGAGTTTCAACCTGAAGATCACGTCTTTCTGAAGATTTCACCAACTAAGGGAACCATCAGATTCGGGACCAAAGGAAAACTGAGTCCGAGATACATTGGACCCTTCGACATATTGGAGAAAGTAGGGAATGTATCATATCGGCTTGCTTTACCTCCAACACTAGAGGGAGTTCACAATGTATTCCATGTTTCCCAATTACGAAGATATGTGTCGGACCCGAGCCATATACTCGACCATTCAGAAATCACCGTTGGGCCTACACTACGGATAGAACAGAAACCCGTTGGGATCTTGGATCGAAGAGAGAAGGTACTCCGCAATCGGATCATTCCATTAGTACGAGCTGCATGGAGCAAGGATTCGCCTGGAGATTCAACTTGGGAGAAGGAAGAAGATATGCGAAAACAATATCCGTATCTATTTCCTAAGTCAGGTCAGTAATCATACCGCTACTCTAGTTATTTCAAATTTCGAGGACGAAATTTTTTCTAAGGGGAGTAGACTTGTCATACTCTTAGTTTTATTGTTATTAGTATGATTATTTTTTATTATTATTATTATTATTATTATTATTAAGATAATTATTATTATTATTATTATTGTTATCAATATTAATTATTTCCATAGCCAAGTGTCCCTACAAACTAAACCTAGCCATGGCCAAGTGTCCCTACAAACATAAATCCTAAGGGGCCAAGTGTCCCCCATGTGTCCTATGGACTTATGTGGAAGGGGGACACTGTCACGTCCCGATTCCGTAGAATCGATAGTCGTCCCCTGGGCGTGATGCCGTGCGAACCTAAGTTGCGATCGCACAAGGCATAGTCATAAGGTTATCCGAAACACAACATCAAGTTAGAGTACGCAGAGAAATTGAATGACACATTTGAAATAGAAATAGACTTTTTCATTGATAATAAAACTTCATTTACATTGACTTCATTACATCCATTGCCGCGCGGGCTACAATATGACTCGACTTACAAAATGAACGCCGATGAGATAGTCGTTCCATATATTACACCCCTTTATACAAGCAAAAACCATTACACATTTCTACCTGCGATCGAGGCAAGTCGAGCCGCCATCATCTTTTGGACTGAGTGCGGGGTCTTCTTCAAAAGGAAACCAGAAGCAAGCCTTTACACGGACGAGGCTTCAAAAGTGTCCACGCCGCCTTGAGATTTTAGGTGGCACGCCCTTCGTGGTTCGGGGTACCTGCGTGGAGAGCGAGGATCAGTACGTTACACTTTGTACTGGTACGTGGCAAGTTAAGTTTCAAGCTCTCATTTGGTTGAATGAGTTTATATGACTTAGTTCATGAATGTTTCTAACCATCCTAATGAATTTCAAGCGAGAAATGACAAGCATAATGAAATTTACGTTGAAACTTACCGACGGCGGCCCGCGCCGCGCCTTATGAAACTTACCATGTTCTTCCCTTTCAATTGTTATCATTTACATACCAAGTGCAATATTGCGTGTGATTGGCCACTGGCATGCCAAGCCATCCTGGACTATAGCTTTGTTAGCCGGGACCCTTGCAGCGCAAGTAGCGAGCCCCGCTGCAAGTCCCCGCTTAACCCGTGCTATCATCCAGCACAGCTATACCGTGTTTTCTCCTAGGCCGAGTCGGTCCCGTGGCCGCGGGTTGTCGCTCGAGGAAACTCTCCTTTGTCGACAAGTTGTCCAATGACCGAGTTAAGACATTATTCAGTTGTTAAGGTATTGCCTACGTTCATTTTGAATCTCGACCATTTTACCGTGCCCGTGCCTCTGCATTCAATCTTTCCTCCACAACAACACTATTGATTTACTTAAGAAGGGGGTCGAGAAGAGAAGGGTCAGCCACTCACATTGAGTTTACTTCGACGAGAGGACTTGTTGGTCGCGCTAGACGTCGCCTACGCGATTACCTGAAATCGCACAAGCAACCGATTTGAGCACTGCCTTATTCAAGGAGTTCGATAGGAGATGCGAGTTCGAAATGCAAGCCATGAAAACCATCGAAAACATTCACGAAAGCGCATTCAGAAAACAAAGCCAAAACCAACGCAAGCGACGTGAAAAGCAGAGCAACGGGAGGTCTCTCCCGACTCAGCCGCAGAGTCAATCCTCGAGGCGCAACCCGCTGAGTATGGGACTTGGTTCCAAAGAAGACATTCCATAACGAGGAATGGATCTTAATTCAACCGTTCCCGTTCGATCGACTCGGTCGATCCCGACCTATCGGTCCCGACCGAATCGATAGCGACAGTGTTCCTTTCTCGCGCACCCCGTGGACAGAGTACAGGGCACGATGTAGGGACGGGGCACTACACCATAACCAACTAAGAAAAAGTTTCGTCCTCGAAACTTAAAATAGAACCTACCTCTACGAAAACAACGAAGGAAACTTCTCCTTCATTTCTGACTCAAGCTCCCACGTCGACTCCTCAACTGAATGGTTTCTCCAGAGGACGCGGACGAGGGGAATAGCACGGTTGCGGAGAAGTTTATCCTTGCGCTCCAAGATTTGCACCGGCTCTTCGACATATGACAAGTCCGCCTTCAGGTCCAGCTTACCCAAATCTACAACATGGCTCGGATCATGCACGTACTTCCTCAATTACGATACGTGGAAGACGTCATGTACCTCTGACAACGCAGGCGGCAAGACGATTTGGTAAGCTACCGGGGCGACTCGCTTCAATATTTCGAACGGACCAACAAATCTTGGGCTCAATTTCCCCTTCGCACCGAACCTGGAAACTCCACGCATAGGCATCACCTTCAAGAATACATGGTCGCCTTGCGAGAACTCGAGGGGGCGTCGGTGCGTGTCGGCATAGCTTTTCTGCCGGCTTTGTGCTATCTTCAATCTTTCTCGTATTAACTTGACCTTCTGCACAGTCTGCTCCACCAGCTCCGGACCAAGTATCTGCCGTTCCCCGACTTCATCCCAGCAAATGGACGATCTACACTTCCGGCCGTACAAAGCTTCATACGGCGCCATTTGGTGCTGGACTGTTAGCTGTTGTTGTATGCAAACTCGGCCAGCGGTAGATGGACGTCCCAACTTGACTTCAAGTCGATCGCACAGAGTCGTAACATGTCTTCGAGAATTTGGTTCACCAGCTCTGTTTGGCCGTCAGTCTGAGGATGATAAGCTGAGCTGAACTTCAACTTGGTCCCCAGTGCTGAATGAAGACTACTCCAGAAGCGGACGAACCGTCCATCCCGATCAGAGACGATAGAAACTGGGACCCCGTGCAGCCGAACTATTTCATCAAGGTATATCTGAGCAAGGCGGTCGACGCTCCAAGTAACTTTGATGGCGATAAAGTGCGCTGACTTGGTTAGTCGATCGACGATGACCCAGACGGCGTCGTTTCCCCACGGCATCCTCGGCAAGCCAACAACGAAGTCCATAGTGATGTGATCCCACTTCCACTCTGGAATAGCAAGGTTCTGCATCTCCCCGCCCGGTCGCTGGTGCTCGGCTTTGACTTGCTGACAGGCCATACATTTTGACACAAAGAGCGCTACGTCCCTCTTCATGTCGTACCACCAAAAGACAACGCGGAGGTCCTTATACATCTTGGTGCTGCCAGGATGCAAGGAATATTTTATATAATGCGCCTCCGACATTACCTCCTTTCTAAGTTCTGCGTCGTCCGGTACGCATAGCCGTCCCTTCACGCGCAACACTCCCGACTCGTCCTCTGCAAAGTCGGACGCTTTCCCTGTTGATATCAGCTTCCGCATCTTCTCTAGGTAGGGGTCGTCCTTCTGTGCAGACTTGATCCTCTCCAGTAGGCTCGGTTCCACCCGCAGTTGCGCCAGTTTCATGTCCCTGAAACGAACTCGGAGCTCGATGCCCATTCCTTCCAAGTCACGCAGCAGTCGATCGTTGATGCATAATGAAGCTAAGTACTTCCGGCTCAGCGCATCCGCTACCACATTTCCCTTGCCCGGCGTGTAGTCGATTGATAAGTCATAGTCTTTGATTAGTTCGAGCCATCGCCTCTGCCGCAAATTCAGTTCTTTCTGGGTGAAGAGATACTTGAGGTTTTTGTGGTCCGTATAAATCCTGCACGCCACGCCATAGAGATAGTGACGCCACAGCTTCAACGCGAACACAATTGCCGCTAGTTCTAGGTCGTGCGTGGGGTAGTTCTTCTCGTGCGACTTCAACTGCCGGGAATCAAAAGATATCACCTTATCCCGCTACATGAGCACACACCCCAAGCCCTGGCCAGAAGCATCGCTGAAGATTTGAAATCCCTCCGTCCCTTCAGGAAGAGCAAGTATCGGGGCCGAAACGAGCCGTTGTTTGAGCTCCAGGAAGGAAGCTTCACAGTCGTCTGACCACTTGAATGCGACTCCTTTCTGGGTGAGGCGAGTTAACGGCGATGCGATCTTCGCGAAGTCCTTCACGAAGCGTCGGTAGTATCCCGCCAAGCCTAGGAAGCTTCGAATTTCGCTAACTGATGTGGGCCGTTTCCAATCAGCAACTGCCTCGACTTTCTTCGGATCGACTGTGATGCCTGCGGCGGAGATGATGTGCCCAAGGAATGAGACGCTGTTAAGCCAGAACTCGCACTTGCTCATCTTCGCGTACAACTGATTCTCTCGAAGGGTTTGGAGTACCGTCCGCAGATGCACTGCATGTTGCGCTCGATCCTACGAGTAGACGAGGATGTCGTCGATGAAGACTACTACGAATTTGTCAACGAACGGACGGAACACCCGATTCATTAGATCCATGAAGACGGCAGGGGCGTTTGTCAGACCGAACGGCATTACCAAGAACTCGTAGTGGCCGTAACGAGTGCGGAAGGCAGACTTCGGCACGTCGTCTGGCTTGACTTTGAGTTGGTGGTAACCCGATCGTAGATCAATCTTCGAAAACACCGTTGCACCTTGGAGCTGGTCGAACAAGTCGTCGATGCGGAACAGGGGGTATTTGTTTCGGACAGTGGCTTTATTCAATTTTCGATAGTCGATGCAGAGTCGCATCAATCCATCATTCTTCTTCACGAATAGCACGTGCGCACCCCACGGCGAGACACTCGGACGGATAAACCCTTTGTCGAGCAATTTCTGAAGTTGTGCCGTCAATTCTTTCAATTCTGCAGGGGCCATTCTGTACGGAGCCTTCGAGATCGGACGGGTGTCGGAGAATGTGTCGATGGTGAACTCTATTTCTCGATCGGACGGCATGCCGGGTAGCTCGTCCGGGAACACGTCTGGGAATTCTGCCACAACGTCGGTCTGACCTGCGTTTGCACCATCCTGTCGCATGTCTCGAACGGAAGCTAGATAGCCTTCGCACCCGGAATGCAGCATCCGTCGAGCCGATATTGCGAAGATCACCATGCAGGTCGGCGACGCCTCACCACACGAGTAGCAGAATTCAGGCACTCCAGGTGTGCAGAATGTGACCTTCTTTTCAGCACAGTCTATGGTTGCGTTGTACGGCCCGAGCCAATCCATTCCCAGAATGATGTCAAAGTCCTTCATGTCTAGAGCTATCGCATCAAGACCGATCTTTTGACCGCTGATACAGATAATCCCGCCGGCGCAGGCTAAGTTTGTAAGAATTGGTGCGCCCGAAGGTGTGCTTACGCTAAGGTCGAGATCTAATGATATTACAGTAAATTTGTGCTCGGCGGCGAAGTCTGCCGATATAAAAGTATGCGAGGCGCCTGAATCAAATAACACACGAGCAGGTACATTATTGAAATTTAATATACATGTCACAACAGTGTCGGAAGTATACGCCTCGTCTCGAGTCATGGCAAAGGCACGCCCCTGTGCATTAGGGCGTCGGGTTTGGTTGTCGGGTTGAGTGGGCTGAGGGGGTCGGGGAGCCTGTCCTCGATTCTCTTGACGGTGTTGTTGGGGTGGTGCGTTGGGATGATTTGGTTTCCGAACAGGGCAATCTCGAAATTGGTGCCCCCTTTGTCCGCAAAAGAAACATCCACCTTCGTGAACACGACAATCATTGGGATGGTGGCCGGGGTTATGACATTTGCTGCAAGGAATCGAAGGGGTTCGCCCTCTGTTGCTGCCATTATTTGGACGCTTTGACGCGTAGTTGTTTCCTCCCGTATAGCTAGGACGTTTATGATTGGAGTGGCGCACAATGTCGTCAGCACTGGAAGGATGCAGGTTCTCAAGGCGGAGCGCGTGATTCAGAGCCTCGTCCATGGTCTTGTACTCCGGGACCCCGACATGCGCACCGATAGAGTGTCGCAGACCCACTTCGAACCGTCGCACACGGCACTCTTCAGTAGACAGAAACTGGCCAGCAAACTTAGACAACTTGTTAAATTCTGCGGCGTACTGTTCCACTGTCCTACTCCCTTGCTTCAACTGCATGAATTCATTCTTCTTCGCTTGAAGAACGGCTGACGGAAGGTACTGGACTTCGAAAGCTTTACGGAACGTGGCCCAAGAGATCGGCGCGGTGGTATTGTCCGGTCGGATCGCTCGCTTGCGCACGGCCCACCAGTCGTGCGCGTTCAACCGTAGTTGAAGTTGTGCGCAGGCGACTTGCTTCGACTCTTCAATGCCGAGAAGCTCGAAGTGATCTTCCAGCTCTTCCAACCAGTCGATCGCTATGGAAGGACCCTGGGTGCCGCTGAAGGAAGTGCGGCACGCCTTCTTGAATTCTGACTCTTCAAAGTTGTACTTCTTCAGTGTCGCTGGTTGACGCTCGGGCTCCTCCGTGTCGACTTCAGTGGGTTGGATCATCGGCCCGGTGGTAGCAGGTACGGTGATGGTAGGCACAGTCGCAGAGTTTCCGTTGGCCGCCATTGTCTGGACGATCTGCTGCAGGGTATCTAACTGCTTCTGTTGAAGTTTGGCATGAGCGAGCTTCGAACTGGGCCTGTCGTTCCTCCGTCTGTTGATGTCGGTTCTCGGACTGGTTTCGCTGTGCCTCCATCATACGCAGCATCCTTTCGATGGTATCGTTAGAAGGTCCGGCCCGCGGACGATGCGAACTACTAGAGCCGCTAGAAGCGCTCTGTTCTTGCTCGGTCGTGGGTTCCGTCCCTTCTGCGATACGAAGGCAAACGCATCAGTCACAAAATATTACGGACTCATTGTATGGAACAACTTATCTCATCGATGCGAGGTCAAAGGATGTAAAGCCGTGCTCTGATACCATTATGTCACGCCCCGATTCCGTAGAATCGATAGTCGTCTCCCGGGCGTGATGCCGTGCGAACCTAAGTTGCGATCGCACAAGACATAGTCATAAGGTTATCCGAAACACAACATCAAGTTAGAGTACGCAGAGAAATTGAATGACACATTTGAAATAGAAATAGACTTTTTCATTGATAATAAAACTTCATTTACATTGACTTTATTACATGCATTGCCGCGCGGGCTACAATATGACTCGACTTACAAAATGAAAGCCGATGAGATAGTCGTTCCATACATTACACCCCTTTATACAAGCAAAAACCATTACACATTTCCACCTGCGATCGAGGTGAGTCGAGCCGCCATCTTCTTTTGGACTGAGTGCGGGGTCTTCTTCAAAAGGAAACCAGAAGCAAGCCTTTACACGGACGAGGCTTCAAAAGTGTCCACGCCGCCTTGAGATTTTAGGTGGCACGCCCTTCGTGGTTCGGGGCACCTGCGTGGAGAGCGAGGATCAGTATATTACACTTTGTACTGGTGCGTGGCAAGTTAAGTTCCAAGCTCTCATTTGGTTGAATGAGTTTATATGACTTAGTTCATGAATGTTTCTAACCATCCTAATAAATTTCAAGCGAGAAATGACAAGCATAATGAAATTTACGTTGAAACTTACCGACGGCGGCCCGCGCCGCGCCTTATGAAACTTACCATGTTCTTCCCTGTCAATTGTTATCATTTACATACCAAGTGCAATATTGCGTGTGATTGGCCACTGGCATGACAAGCCATCCTGGACTATAACTTTGTTAGCCGGGGCCCTTGCAGCGCAAGTAGCGAGCCCCGATGCAAGTCCCCGCTTAACCCGTGCTATCATCCAGCACAGCTATACCGTGTTTCCTCCTAGGCCGAGTCGGTCCCGTGGCCGCGGGTTGTCGCTCGGGGAAACTCTCCCTTGTCGACAAGTTGTCCAATGACCGAGTTAAGACATTATTCAGTTGTTAAGGTATTGCCTACGTTTATTTTGAATCTTGACCATTTTACCGTGCCCGTGCCTCTGCATTCAATCTTTCCTCCACAACAACACTATTGATTTACTTAAGAAGGGGGTCGAGAAGAGAAGGGTCAGCCACTCACATTGAGTTTACTTCGGCGAGAGGACTTGTTGGTCGCGCTAGACGTCGCCTACGCGATTACCTGAAATCGCACAAGCAACCGATTTGAACACTGCATTATTCAAGGAGTTCGATAGGAGATGCGAGTTCGAAATAAAAGCCATGAAAACCATCGAAAACATTCACGAAAGCGCATTCAGAAAACAAAGCCAAAACCAACGCAAGCGGCGTAAAAAGCAGAGCAACGGGAGGTCTCTCCCGACTCAGCCGCAGAGTCAATCCTCGAGGCGCAACCCGCTGAATATGGGACTTGGTTCCGAAGAAGACATTCCATAACGAGTAATGGATCTTAATTCAACCGTTCTCGTTCGATCGACTCGGTCGATCCCGACCTATCGGTCCCGACCGAATCGATAGCGACAGTGTTCCTTTCTCGCGCACCCCGTGGACAGAGTACGGGGCACGATGTAGGGACGGGGAACTACAGACACCTCACCCCCTTCTCTCTATATAAATTTCCCCCCCCCCCCCCCACACACACACAAAACCCACACACACAAACCCACACACTAACACCACCAGCACCCTCTCCTTCCCTATATAAACACACCCACACACACTTTACACAAGGAAAAGAAGAAAAAAAACACACACACACACACACCCCCCCCCCCCCCCCCCCCCCCCCGACCCCCGCCACTGCCGCTGCCGCCCGCCGCCAGCCTGCCGCCGCCCGCCTGCCGCCAGCAGCCGCCGGCCACCCCCACCACTTCCTCTTCTTCATCCTCCTCCTCTTCCACTTCAATTTCCAAGAAGAAGAACCCTAGGTAATTCTCATCTTCTTCCCCAACCTTATTTCTCCATATTCAAACTAGTTTAGAATCGCTAACAAGAGTTGTTATTTGATTTTTGGAATTCAATTAGGGTTTGTGGAGAAGCCTAGGTCATTCCCGATCCAAGGTAAGTCCTCTTCCCCTCCTTCTCAAATTTGGGTCATCTAGGTTAATTTAAGTAATTACGAAATAAAATTAAAATTCTGAAATTTATTAGTTTAATCATACGAAAATTTTGATGAGTTTGGGTAATACTAGGAAATTCGAATTATAAATATGAAGTCTCATATTAATTTCTTCATCTCAATATCATAATTTGGAATATAAGTTATGAAAATATCCCTAATTATGGTTTAATTACAAATTCTGAAAATTTAGTAGCATTTAAACAAATTTGAGATATCTAAAATTTTTGCAATTTTGAATTCAAGTAATTTTCAATTTTGATAGACATAGGCAAAGAAATTAAATTTGTTAGACTTAGATACTGGAATTATTATTTGTGACGTATCACGGATAAGTGTATATGCGTTGGACACAAATAGAGGAACCAATTGTGGACATGAATTATTGAACTTGAATTATTATGAACAAATGAACACATATGGACATATGGGGCTCTCCATGGTAAGTCTGACATACACATAAGAACTGAACAGCTGGACCGCACGTCGGGAAGGTAAAAAGTACAAGGATCCTGTTTTTTTCTATTTTAGTACTCAATTTTGTGTGTTCATATTTAGAAATAAGTCTCGTTTCTACATTTTCCTACTTCATGCACAAGAATTAAAATGTTGATATTGAAGAATTTCGGTTTGATTTAATTTTCTTTATAATATATATATATATATATATATATATATATATATATATATATATATATATATATATATATATATATATATATATAAAGTCTTTGCATATTAACTAGTATAGTTGGATAAACATTTGTTCTATTTTGATAAACTGCAAAACAATTAGCAAGCCGCGACCCGACTAATCGCTAAAGGAAAGGTAACCATTGCTTGCTCAGGTAAAAGTCTCCAGTTCCTTTTGTTCTTTTATAACTGCGTGGTTCCGATGTTGAGAGTTGCTCCACCGAAGGGGTCGACGAGCCCATTCATTTGCCTGCGTGGTTCCGGTGTTGAGAGTTGCTCCACCGAAGAGGTCGGCGAGCCCAGATTTTACTTTTATCATATATATATTTCTTGTAAATTTCGGGGCTCCTAAATAGAAAGGAGACTCTGCCGAAATTTTTGAAAAATTTAGGAGATAGACAAATTTCTGACTTTCAAAAATTTTTAGAAAATTTCTTATCCAAGAAAGCATTTGGGAGGAGAGAACAACTGAATATCCCTAGATATCCCGTAACATAAATAACAAAAGCTGATCAGTATTTCAGAAATCTCGTAAATCAGTACATCTAGTTTCAACTAGGGTGTACTAGCCCAAGGGAGGCTCGGAAATCTCGAAAATCAATGCATCTATTTGACAGTAACATCATATAGATGATTTTAGCCCAAGGGAGGCTCGGAATTCACAGCCTGATTCCGGGTTAACGGGATTGTTCACGAAAAATATTTAAAGGATTATTGGGAGTATTGTTCTCAAAACTGCATTCCATTAAATTTCAATCTTACTCCAGAATCAACGCTGCCTATTATAGGTGGACAGTTTTTCCCTAATTGCTCAAGGAAAGCAATTCCTACTAAAAGCTCAAGGGAAGCTCGAAAATCTCATTATTCATGGAGTATGACGTTGTTTTCATTCATGTTTTACTAAAGCAGATATATATATATATAGCAGTGCAAGTTGGCATACCCTGTACATTTTTTTTTACTACATATCTCATATCTTATTTTACTTTCATCGTCCTTGGCCGAGGACTTGCTTGTCGTTTTCTAAACGACCTAGTATTTGTTCACTAGGTGAAGAAGAAGAAGACGCCTCCGCCGAAGTATCACCGCACTACAACGAGGAGTAAACTGTCTGGACTACCTACAGTTATGGCCAGTAGTATCGTAGCTATTTTGCAAATTTACTTTTGTAATAATCTGTAATAGTATTGTTGGAAAAGTTCCATGTATAATAGTTACACTATATTTTTAATACCATGAAAACTCCTTGTATTTTCCATTCTGCTGATTACGGGCGACAATCGCGAATTTCGGCGCGTAGCCGGGGATGTGTTTATGACGTCACCATTCCATCCGGGAAGCGGGACGTGACAGCGCGGGAGTTCAAGACCACAAAGTTTGTCCTGTTTGACTTGGTTGCGAACGCAGCAGATGTGCCCAAGTGAGACAAGGACTTTGAAGGTCGGCTCGTTTCTGGCGCAGAAGCACCCGAGTCAACCTTGTACATCTTACCATCAGCAGCGCACATGATTGTGAGCGCATGCTTCTGGTTTGCCGTTGACATAGCACGTTTGAGACGTATGGCCCGTGCCGCCTTGGACTTCTTCGTACCAGCCCGCTGGGACGCATAGTACTCAGAGTCCAAATTATCCTCGCCATGACAGCGAGTGAAGAACTTGCAGCCAACCCAGAAGAAGAGAAGAACTACTGCAACTTTTTGTGGCTCGAACGGGCTCCCTGGATAACGGACTCCCTTTTCTTTATTTATTTTGGTGCCCTTTTCAAAGGAGGCAAGAGGGCTCTATATATAGAGTGGAATGAGACCTCTCTTTTTCTCCTTTCCGATGTGGGATTAAAAGTAATATTCCTCCTTTTTTATGCTTCTATAATATGTTCTTATCGAATATAGTATCTGAAGGATGTAACAGAATCAATAAGATGAACCCACAAAATGTAATACTAAGACATTATCTACTACTAATAGATGTAGTGATAGGTTGTTGTATCATCATTGCCGAGGGATGGGGGTCAGAGGACAGTCAACTTTATCTACGGCTACATAGTTTCTGCCTCGCCAATCGAATGGCTGCAGGGACTATGTCTTCATCACGATGTCGTACCGTAAATTAATGCAAATTTCTTATAGCAAATGTCGTACATAGATTTCTGCCTCGCCAGTCGAATGGCTGCAGGGACAGTGTCTGACTGGTATATGTAATTCAAAATCAGATTAATGGGACAGTTAATTCCTCTCCCCATATATATACTAACTGATATAATACTATGGAGTTGGGGCCCTACCTCTACAGCTATAACTTAATTTATTGCGAAGTAGGGAGAACTTGAACTAACCAAGTAGGGGACTGATAAGGTTGAACATAGATGAAACTAAACTGGAACAGGGGACTGGTCACTGAACATTTAAAGTAGGACTGGATCCTATACTACCTGGGAACTGAAGAAGAAGTTTTGGACTGTACAAGATATAAATTTGAGGCTGAACATTAATATTAAGGTTCGAACATATAAAACAGGGACTGACACAAAGGATAACAAGACTAGACATGTAATGAATGTAGCGACTGATACATTACTAGTGGACTGAACAAATAGTGCAACTAAGGACTGAACAATGGGCTAACTGCTAACCCCAATGCCTCTGTCCATTGATACCTCAAACATGGCAGTCACACTGCTGCCAAGGGCCAACTATGCATATGCAGGGAAGTTCCATGTTTCTAAGGTCCAAACTGGACCCCTAAACAGTCCTGGACCTGCAGGACCAATTGGCCTGACCTGTACACTACTGTGGTCTTCCAAGGCAGGACATGACATGCCTCCCTCATGATTTCCCCCTCATCAGTTGGCCATCCCTTCCCTCTAATCAGTTAACCAATGCTTATTCCCCTTTTTCTTCTAGCCCTCACTCTCCTCCAACCAACTGCCATATAACCCACTTACCCCGAGCTCATACCTCTATATCACTGATACTATAGGCTATGGACTGAACAATAGTCTAAGGTAATCTCTTCATCCCTTCTAACTGATAATGATTTAATCAAAAGGTTGATACATGGGGCATAGAGGACTGCATAATAAATACAAACCTCTCCTTTATTGATACCAAAATGAAAGGATAAACCAAGGTAGCCTACAACTCGAGCCTAACCCAACTGAATAATGTGGTTGCTAAGCCCTCCCTTAGGACTGAACCAAATTAAGCAGGGACATGTTTTGGTTGGGTGTGGACAGTTTTGATCTCCATCTCTAAGGGGATCCTGACTACACTTGTAATTTTGTGAAGAGCCACAGTTTTGCGGAGAGCGGCCGCCTTTTTCCACAACTGCAGGGGGGGACAACTGCGGGAGTTGTACCCAAAGTAGGAGCAATCGCTCGCTAGGAGGTCTCGTAGCGTTTCAAGACTACCAGCCTTCCATCGAACATCCAGGGGTCACCACAAAGGACATTTTCCAAGTCCTCGACTAGGAAGAACTTAACAAAGAAGTACCCGTTCTCCCTAGAGAACACGTCCAAGGTCCATGTCATTTTATAGCCATATTTAACACTTACTAACGGCTCAATAGTTCATGGTATTTAGCTGTTATAAAAAAAACAGTTCATAATATTTAGTTGTGAAATCGTGCAAGTTCATGATATTTAGTTCCAAATAAGTTTATGCCTTACTTAGTTTGCATATCTGTTCTTGAACTCTCATCCTTGCCACAATTTTAGAATTACAAAACATGTCCTTGTAATGGTCATGGCTGAAACAGGTACTGACATATATGATACCTAATGTAATGAAGACTGATACTTAAGGGAGGATATGGACTATAGTTCAAAGGGACTGCTCTGGATCTAAAACTGATACCAAACTAAACAAGGACTGATACATGTAAACCCTTACAAACTCTCATGCTCTCAAAGCCTTTACCATAGATATTACATGGGGGCCCATACATTTGATATCAAGCTTCAAACAACAAAATATATAAAATGAAATGTCTGATACATTCAAGCTAGATGATTGATTGCATATTCTCCCACACACCCAAATAACTCCAAGTCAGTGCCTTGGGTAACCCCATACAAACAAATCCCCCTCTTGACAGGGACTACTCATCCTCTAATGGAGCACACTAGCCTCGGTCTCACCATAATTGAGGATGAAAGCAAGTGCCATTAAAGCAACCAGATCTCACTGGCCAAAGATGATATTTGTTACATTTGCAGTTTTAATTCCCAGGGATAGTTTTTTTCGACACTGAAAAACAAATTTGGAAGTAAAAAGAGCTACCGGAGGAGAATGGAGGCTACCTGAGGATGGTGCGAGGAGGAGGAGAGAGAGGGGGGCTACCCAAAATAGTCCCAAAGCAGTGTCCTAGAGAGAGAGAGAGGGGGAGAGAGAGAGTGGGGGGGGGCTACCTGAGGAGAAGGCCGGAGGAGGGTGCGAGGAGGAGGAGGCCGGAGGTGGAGGAGGGTACAAGCGCCGGAGGAGGGTGCGAAGGAGGGAGAGCGAAAAATTTGGGAAAAAAAAAATTCGGCCGGAAATAATAGAAAAGAAACCCTCCTGCACCCCATATGAAACATTTAGCGACGTCCGCATGCGACATCGCTAAACGTCGCTGATTATTAATATCCGGCGACGTAATATAACAGTCGTCACTACGCCTCGCTATATTAAAATAATTAGCGACGTGTAGCGACGAAATTGCGACGCAGATTCCCATTTAATATACTAATATCGCTATTCGTCGCTAGTAGTCGCCACCAGCGACGGATAGCGACGACACATTTACACGTCGCTAAATTTCCAAAAATTAGCGACGTCATCTCATGGAGTCGCTAAATTCGTCACAATTTTGCCATATTTTGGTAGTAGCAATCCTAGGACTGACTGCCCTATAAAATGTGGAGTACGCTTAGAATTTACCATTTCTCCGAGAACAAGGTCCAGCGTGACTTTAAACTTAGGCATGTTATTTCGCAGAAAATGCAGAAACTTGAACTTGAAAAGAACTCTACTTCAATATCTTGCTAATCAATATGAAAATATATAGCCAGAGGTAGGGGTGGCGATGGGTAGGGTAGGGTAGGGTAAGGGCAGGAAGAAGGCAGAGCAGGGCAGGGTAGGGTAATAATATTTTTTTGATACCCTAGGGGAGTCATGAGGGTAGGGTAGGGTAGCCCTCTTCCAAAAAATCAATACCCATTACCCGTCCTTGCCCTTTCCCCTCACAGGGTAGCTGAGGGTCAGGGTAGGGAGGGTAAGGGTATCACCCTTGCCATTTCAGTTTTGTTTACTTTGAAAATTATTTTTTTTGCTAGTAAACACCTTAATACTTAAGATTTTTACAACATTCAAAAACCATAACAACTTAATAAGAAATAACAGGGAAAATATTTTTTTACTAAAGGCGCTGAACCCAGTTATATAGTAGAACCTGAGCTGCCTACATACCCAAGGAGGGGGCTAGACCTGACTCCTTAGGATCAAGCACTATGTAGTTCTCCTAATCCTAAGTACTAACTAATTACAAAAAACTACAAGTATGTAGTAGTAATACTATGGCAGTGGGAGTGTGGGTAATTAGGTTTGGGAGAGGGGTAGGATCGAGGGTTTGAGAGGGTTAAAGGTAGTGGGTAGGATAGTGATTCAGGGTAGGGTAGGACGGGTACCCGGGTAAGTGTACTAGGGTAACAAGATAAAATCCTTACCCTACCCTAATTCCAAAAGGGTAAGGGTAGGACTTGCCCTCCTAGGGTAGAGGGTACCCATGGGCACCTGAGGGTGCAGGGTACCCGGCTCGGATAGAGGGCACAAGGGCAAAATCGCCAGCCCTAGCCAGAGGTAGTAACCAGTAAAAAAAAAAAAAAAGCATAAAACTACTAGCAAAGTACTCGGACAAACAAACTGCTGCAGCTCAAGATCATTTCTTCGCTCTAATGCGTAGTTGATTCATCAACCTTTACTTACTACACTAAGACGACACTTCCAACTGCAGTCTGCTGAGATTTGCTCTAAGGCGTATATGTCGTCGATAGCTTCCTCTCTGCAGCAATTATGTCCCTATCCTGCTGCCGAAGCCTCTCCCCTTCACGGCAAAGATAGTCATGTAATTTCTCCTGCAGTAAAGATCAAAGAAGAAGACATGTAATTCTTGAACTAATTATATTTCTGAGAAAGTGCAACAAAAGACACCAGAGATTATGGAAAATTTCATACACACCATCAAAACATGTCCAACATCCGTGGGCAAAACAGCGGACCAAATTCTTTCATCACAAAATAAGGACAAATAAATCGGTCCGGTCTGATATTAACCAATTATTTGAAGAACCGTCGTTTTTTGTCTTCCAAAATCAGATTTAACCTGTGAATCAGCCGAACCGGTTCACAATTAAATCGGCCATTTTTGATTTTTGATTTTTTTTGAAAAATAACTCAAAAATATTTATGATGGAAGATTTGGACCGTTTGGTTCTTGGTTTGGTTTTGGGAGACCTTATAGTTGCAAAATTAAACTAAACCAAACATGCTAAGAATCAAACCAAGAAATAAATGTAGATATATTATATATTTGAACCAAACCAAACAAAGTCTATTTGAACGTCAGTTGAATCTGGTTGAACCTATACCCAAAAAATCGGTTCAATCATTGATCTGATTTTTAAAACATTGTATGCAAGTACCGCCATTGACAATAAGCATTTTTAAAAAAATCGGACCGATGATCGAACCGAAATTTTTGGTATATGTCGGACCGGGGTTCAATCAGATTCAACTGGAGTTCAAATAGATTAGGTTTAGTTTGGTTTGGTTCAAATAGGTAACATATCCATATTTATTTTCTTGGTTTAATTTGGTTCTTAGAATGTTGGTTTGCTTTGGTTTAATTTTACAACTATAAGGTCTATCAAAAGAATCAAATGACCCAAATTTCACATGATAAAATTTTTTGAATTTATTTAAAAAAAATAAAATTGACTGGTTCAATTGTGAATCGGTTCACCAATTGAACCCCCATTTTGAAAAACATCCACAATTTTTTAAGAGAACCGATTTTAGCCGAACCGGACCATTTTTTGGCATAAAAAAGTTGGACCTGGTCCAATGGTCGATCCGGTCCGATTCTTACAACACTAACAATAAGTTCATGAGCCGACTAGTTCACCTTCATGAAGCTACGAAAAAGTGTGTATCGTTGTCTCCCACGACTACATGGACATCCTCCTCGATCAGGACAGATCCACGAGGGTTGCTATCCGAAACTAATTTTAGTTATCCCTTCATCGATATTTGTTGTGGCTCGATCATCGCGACCCTGGCCTCTATTGAGGTCACACTGAACCTGGGAGAGTTGTCTTAAGCAGAAAGAAATTATCCAAGCCCAAAATCTTGTCGAAACCGGGCCCAACCTCGATGCAGGCCCATTGCGCCATCGTCTGATGTCCTACCCGAGTGTAAACTCGTAGAGGGACATTGGTGCGTGTAACGTCTTACTTCTTCGCAAACATGATGGCGCAATGGAAACTAGTCCCTTCAGACTGTTAAATTGTAACATCAGAACATTTGTGATAAATTATAATAGGAAAAATTCATGCAAATTAATCATGCATGCGTTTCTGTTAATTATAATACAAGTAAAGGAAGAAAGAATTGGGGGAGCAAAGCTAAATTTGTAAGAGCACCGTTAGCAGATGGTGCTCAAAATTTAATATTGAGGTCCAAATTTTTTTATTAAAAAAAGGTAAATGCAGAATGAGTTGACCTTGTACGAAAATAATAGACAATAATAAAGTTAGTTTCGATCCCAAAGATTGTGGGATCAAAACTTAATTTGAAAAAAAAATAATGTAAAATCTAGAATCTAAAAAGTTGGACCGAAAATGAAGCTTACTACTCTACAAAATGAGTTCATAGAATCTAGAATTTGAAGAGACCCAAGCCTTGGGTCCTATGGATGAAATGTAACCGAACATCTAGAAATTGAAACCGAAAATGGAACTTACTATTCAACCAAATGAGCTTCAAATTTCGAAATTTAGAAATTGGAACCGGAGATGAGCATATATGCATGCATATATTGAAGGCAGCTATGGTACCTTTCCGCCAAGAAGGAAAAAGTGAGAGAGACCAAGGGCCGCTATTCCACCCCAAATCACCACCGTTGAAGTTAGCAGCGACCACCTCCTGTATATCATCTTCTCTTCTCCTTCAGTCTTCTCTACCTATTCTGATAACTATCACAATAATGGAATATATATAATAATCAATACAAACTAACATAGTGTGGATGCCACTCGACCATTCTAGATGACCCTGTCCCTAGCTAGTAGTGGATTGGGCTTGGGCTTGGGCTTGGGCTTGGGCTTGGGCTTGGACCATAGAGTTGGAAACGAGAGTACTTGAAATAGCTTTAGAAAGCAAGATAGATTAAATTTATATTTTAAAAAATAACTATGTTTTATTTAATAAAGTAAATTTGTGTCTTCGATAAGAATTGTAAATGTTAACTGATAAAATGTTACGGTTAAGAAATAGTGATATTTTTCAAAGTGTGTATACATTGTCTACAAAATATCAGGATAGGTAAATTATTTTAAAGATATTATTATTAAAGAATATAAAGGCTAAGTAATTTAAGAAATTATTTTATCGGATGCTGGAGGTACGAATCGAATTATAAAGCAATTATGCTATTTGGCTCCCAAAAATATTTGGGTGATTACATCTCCCATTATGTGGCATCTGACATGGCAGTTGACATAACAGCTGACATGACAAATTTTAACCCAAAATATTAATTACCCAATTTATTTTAATGTTAATGTTAATGTTAATATTAATATTAATATTAATATTAACATTAATATTAATATTAATATTAATAATATTAATGTTAATATTAATATTAATTTTAATGTTAATGTTAATATTAATTTTAACGTTAAGATTAATTTTAATATTAATATTAATGTTTATTTTAATGTTAAGGCTAATTATAATGTTAAGGTTAAGGCTAATGTTAATTATCATGTTTATTTAATATTAATTTTAATTTTAATGTTAAATTTTGTTATGTCAGCAATCATGTCATATGTCACATAATAGGAGATGGCATCACCCAAATATTGTGGGAGCCAAATAGCATTTTTGATTATAAAGGGTGTTGAAGGCAACGGGGCCCAAATTATTAAGGCAAATGTTAACGGCCACCCCAAATTACTAAGGGCAACCACCATCCTCTTCCATTTTTACTAAGGGCAACCACCACCCTCTCCAAATTACTAAGGGCAACCCTCCTCCTCCTTCGCGCAGCCGCCACCCCACCGTCGTCGGCAACAGCATCTCCGCCCTCCGCAAGAACTTCCCCGTCCTCTCCCTCCTCTCCTCCTCCCCCTCCTTCGACTGCGACCCCACCGACAACGAAGACAGGGACGCCGACAGCTCCGACGCGGACGGCGACGGCGACGAGGACGACTACTTACGGCAGCAGCGGCGGCGGGGCGGGACCTCGGGGCCCACCTCTATATCCGGCCGCTGCTCTCCGATCGACCTCGCCTGCCACCCGGACCTCAAGCTGCTGCGCCGGCTCGGCGAGGGCCCCCGCCCCGGCCAGGAGGCCTGGTCGGTGACGCTGTCCAAGTCCGCGCCCTCGTCCTCCGCGGCGGCGGGAGCAGGCGGGTGCAGGCACCGGGTGGCGGTGAAGAGGGTGGTGGTGACGGAGGAGATGGACGTGGGCTGGGTGCAGAGCAGGCTGACTCCGCGCCAGGAGCACGGGGAGTTGGGAAGGGAGGGGTCCCAGGAGGAGAGGGAGGAGAGGGGATCAGGAGGAGAGGGAGGAGAGGGGATCTCGGAGTCCGACGGGCGGGGGGAGGCGGCGGAGGATGAGGAGGAGGCTATGGAGACGGACTGCAGGCCTTGCCTGCAGTCCTGTCTTCAATTTGGACTGCAGGCGAGGCCTGCAGTCACTGCAAGTTTAAAAAAAAAAAAATCGTCATTCGGGGACTGCAGGCAAGCACTGCAGTCATGTATTCACTTTGGACTGCAGGCAAGGCCTGCAGTCCGTCTTTGACAGAAGTGGGTGGCCCTTAGTGTTTTTAAAATGTCAAACTTGTAATTTGTTTGAAGTTTTAAATTAGTTGCCCTTAGTAATTTGGGGGTGCCCTTAACATTTGCCATTATTAAAGTTGTAGGAGACACAGAGATTTTTAGTGTAGAACAATATTATTCCCTTGTAGGCTTCCTTTGGTTTGCAGAAAGGAAAGGAAAGAAAAAAAAATTGCTTCTATAATTTTTAGTGTAGAACAATATTATTCGTGTAAAAAACTTTCAGAACCGCTCGTTAGTGAATTGACAAACATGGATTGGACTTGCTTAAAAACAGCTACTTAAAAAGCATCCAAAATCGGACCTCTCATAACCATTCATAACCGATACTCTAAAATTACCTCATAACCGCTACCCCTACAATTGTCAAGCAGACCCTAAGGGGTTGGTTTTTAATTACTTTAACATCTTATATCTTGTATTCTCTCTCTTGTAAAGTTGTAAGGGATCGACTCTTGTGTGGTGCATTCTCCTTCTTGAGAAGTTGCAAGGTGTCGGCCCCTGCGTGGTGTATTCTCTTCCTTCGGAAGTTGTAAGGGATCAGGATTTGAGGCAAATAAATCGTTGTATACTTCAAATCAATCTTTTATTATATCAAAGGTTGAAATATATCAAAGGTTGGAATTTTTCAAGGTCGTCATATGTATATGAAAAATATTTTATGTACCTCCAAAAACTCACCGCATATTATACTTGAACTGTGTTTGGTTCTTTGTAGCCTTGCTTTCTTTGTGTGAATTTAAATGGTCGTAGTTCTCGTGTACATTGAAAAAATATATTGTGTCAGTTAGAGATTGAGTGCACATTTGAACTTTTAAAATGGAGTAGTAATAGAATTTATATTCTAATAGAATAATATAAGTAATCGAATTCGAGTGGCTCTTGTGGTTATCAAGAAAATGTACGTATAAGATACTAGCAGGATGGCGGAAGATCAATAGATCGTACCACATGGACTTACTATTCTTTTCATTTATTTGGTAGGAACAAAAATATTAACCAATAAACCTACACCACAAAATAATAATAGGGAACGACTCACCACTAAACAAGATTCACAAGACACAAACTGTTAAGTATTGTCTAGTTTTAGTCATTAGTTTAATCTTAATTATATGTATTGTTATCTTACTCATACTTAATTCTCTGTTTATAGTTTTTATAGAATATATGGTATAAAGTTCTAAATAACAGTATATATATATATATATATATATATATATATATATATATATATATATATATATATATATATATATATATATATAAACCTCATGACATGCCCCAATATATCTCGTTTTTTCTACCAAATGTCTCAATTATTAGATTGTTCAACCTTTTCTTTCTCATTATAAATTATTGAGGGATGGAATATAACACAAAAAGTTCCAGGTGTGGTTAGCCTAATCACATCACAAGCATTTAGGTTCGGATTAATTAATGATTGTACTCAACCAATATGTTCAACCTTACTCATCTTTATTAAACTCATACTTTACTCCACGTAATTGTCAAATTGAGAAGCACCAATAATATATAAACATAGTTAATAATGGTCCATGTTGTTTGATCAAGACAACTTCCCTCCTCTGACATATATACTATTCCAATTTTTTCAGTTGATGTAAGCTAGAAAATATGTTCCTTTAATTTACTCTCCCCATTGATGTAAGCCTACGAGTCATGATGATAAGAATTAAGTGTGATTTCCCATTCTATGGCGCCAATGACAGTACCAATTTGCTTAATTTATCTTGTAAAATAACATTTTGATGAGCACCTCAACAGAACTTTAGACTCAACAGTTCTCCAAGTGTTATACATGCAGTACACATATTGGGAAATTCATATGAAAATATAGCAAAATCGCAGGCAAGGCAAAAAGTATATAACAATTACATATTAATATAGATATTGAGGATCATATTTTGCTAGGTTGCTTCAACTACTGCAACTAAAATTAGTCGCATTCCAAACCTGACGTATATACCAAGCTTTCATAACCCATCTGGAAAGAAATAAATAATTGACATAACCAATGTTTAAAAAATCGTACCGGAGATTGATCCGGTCAGGACAGTGGGTTGGAAAAAATCGGTCAAACCAGTGAGTTAATTCGGATTGAACCAGTTATATAGACCTCCAATTCTTACATTTAATATATTACATAATACACAATTACATATATACTATTTAGAAGTTATAACTTGTTTACCATAGTAGAATTATTCAAGAAACAAACATATTAACTTTGGCTGTATGTAAAGTTCAAAACAAAAGTAGAAATGCGGAGTCAAACCGGTTCAAAATCAAAATCCACCCTGATTAAATGGTTCGATGGTCTGTCTGGCCGGTGATCGACTGGGTGATCAAATTGACTGAATTTTTGAAATTAAAATAAATAAATAAATCAATATTAAAGAGTTGACATAACAACTATACCCCGTCGCCAACTGATGATCCAATTTCTTGAGAAAGACGCGACATGAGTTAATTAGGCCAATTAGTTTGCAGGTCAGCAATGTACGTAACATCTCAAATCAAAATAATTAAACAACAGACTTTGCCATAAGTTCAAGTTATAGCACTCAACCATTCAATAATTGTTTGATTATGCGTTCACCTTCTGTGCCAAATTTAGAGTTTAACTATAATCAAACTTCCGTTGTCAAAAGCTAAGGATTCGGACGTAATAGTTATTAATCAAACGATTCAAACTTTGATTGTCCAACTTCCTTTTCCTCTTCCTCTTCCTCTTCCAATCGATTCATTTTTCGAATACTATTTTTGGTTTCGAACCACGTTATATGGGTTTAGAAGTTTAAAAAATCGTGACAATTTGGTTAGGGACAACGAAATAATGTCAGGATTATGACACCCCTAACAATAGTCAATAAATATATATATATATATATATATATATATATATATATATATATATATAACTCTCTGTTATGGCAGTCCTAACAACAGTCTCTAGTTTTCTAACAGTTTTTTGTCGTCCTCAATCTGACTCATGATTTCTATAACTTCCATACCCCCTATAATGGAGCTCAAAACCACCAATAATTATATTTAAGAGTAATACTATTTGCACCTCCAAATTGTTCCTCCAATTTATTCCTCCTTATGTGTCAGCTGGCGTGACATATTAAATAACGTTATGTGGCAACTCCATGACAAATTTCAATCAAAAAAATTATTTCTCCGAATTTTTTTTCATGTTAATATTAATGTTAAATATAATGTTAATATCAATTTTAATTTTAATTTTAATGTTAATATTATATTAATATGAATATGAATATTTGTGTTTATACTAAAATTAATGTTAATGTTAAATTTAACATTAATATATTTTATTAATTTTAATTTTAATTTTAATTTTAAAATTTGTCTCGTCAGCTGTCACATTAATGCTATGTTTGGGAAGGGAGGAAAATGGGGGGAAGGAAAATTTTGAGGAAAAAGTGGGTGGAAAATTAAAAGTTGTGATGTTTGGAAAGAGGGGAAGGAAAATGAAGGAGAGGAATTTGGGAGAAAAATTTATGTAGGTCCCACCCAAAAAATTTACTCCCAAGAATGGAAGAAAAATGAACACACAAGAGAAAATCTTGGTAAATTTACTCAACTACCTTTCATTTAATTTGTTGTTTTTTTCTATGTTGAGAAAATCAAAGGTTAAGTAGTAATTTTATCTATGTTCCAAAAAAAACAAAAACATTAATTCTTACTTTCCTTTCGTTACTTTTTTGTCATCCAAACAAAGAAAGGTAAAATTAATTTTTCGTTCCCTCCATTTTCCTTCCTCTCAAATTTTTCTTTCCCTCTATTTTCCTTCCTCTCAAAGTTCCCAAACATAGTGTAACAACCACCTCTAACATGTAAGGAGGAGTTGATTGGAGAGACAATTTGAAGTTACAAATAATATTATTCTTATATTTAATTAGGGGTTTGAAACCATCCATATCGTTTTTTTTTAAAACAATAACAGCAACTAAAATAAAAGAAATAATAAAGATCACACCAAACAGAGAAGAAAATTTGGGATTTTTTGACTTTCATCCCACTTACTAATATGAATTTGTACTTACATCCCACTTTTTACTTTTATTTGACTTACGTCCCACTTTTCGTCACGAAAATACTTTTCGTGACAAAATAAATATTTTTCGTGACAAAATAAATACTTTTCGTGACGAAAAGTGGGACGTAAGTCAAATAAAATTAAAAAGTGGGATGTAAGTACAAATTCATATTAACAAGTGGGATGAAAGTCAAAAAATCCCTTTTTTTTTCCACATTCTTGTCCTAATTCGATATTGGTTGCCCCACCTAATTTGGTGCTCTATGACTATGGCGATTGTCTACCTTTAATGATAGTTCTGACTTCCGACAATGTTCTCGACAATATATAGTTATAAGTTTTTGAATTTGCAACAGAAATTCAATCACCTTCTTTTCTTTTTTTTTTTCTTTTTTTTTTCTTTTTTTTTTACTAAGGATCTGCTTGGTGTTTTCACATGTTCTGGAGTGTTTTTGAACCGACCATTTATGAAATTTTTTGCTTGTTAATTTTTTTGAGGTACTGATTTTGATCGGCTCAAAAACCCTCTAAAATCGGTGTAATACAATTTTGGATGGCTTTATAAACACCCTAAATCGGTAGGTTTTGAGTGATTTTTTTATTTTATTCTATTTATATCTTCACCAAAAATATATAATTGTAATTACTAATACTCTTCCCTATTTAATTTTATTCATATAAAAAACTTTCAGAGCCCCTTGTTAGTGAATTACCAAGCATGAATTTGACTGGTTTAAAAGTCGTTACTTAAAAATCATCCAAAATCGTTTATAACCGGTACTCTAAAAATACCTCAAAACCGCTATTCTTAAAGCAGATCCTAAAAATCTTAGTTACGCTAGTATTTCTTTTTTTTTCTTCTCTTATTTGTATGAAATTTATCTAGCTCACGAAAAATTGACTGCAGAATTTTGAATTCAAAGTATAACACATTGAGCATAGGAAATAAAAGAATGCATATATTTCCCAAATGTACATCTTTCAAAACAGCAAATGGCGCGTTACTATTTATATATGTATTCTGTCAAAAATCAAGATAGATAAACCTGAACACTACCACTCATGACACAATTACAAACGGGACAAGCCTTCACGACGCCGGACGCACTGCATTCCCCGCACAGCGACACGTGCCGACACGGCAAGACCAGCGCCGACACCGCCCCCGTCCCGCAAGTCCGGCACGCCGGCGCGGTGTGCGCGGCATCCGTCAGCCGGTCCGCGTCGACGTACGCGGACTCGGCGTCCTCTACCGGAGACCCCCCGCCGCAACAGTTCCCGTTCGCCGCCGCCGCGGTGGCGGCGCTGGCCCGTTCGAGCTGAGCGTGGAGGGCGATGGCCTTGGAGTTCTCCGCGACGGCTTTGGCCTGCCACGTCGCGGACTCGACCTTCAGTCGGGCTAGCCGGCTCTCGAGCTCCGAGGCTAGCCGAGCTGCCCGTTCCAACTCGGCGTCCTTCTCTCCTATAATTCTTGTTGCTGATTTCTCCGCTGCAACTAGTAATGATTTATAGTCCTTCCGTTGTTTCTCGGCTAACGTTCTACGGAGTTGATGCGTCTGTCATTAATGTAGAGTGCTTGTTAGTCAAAAAAGGATTTCAGAAGCACGCTATATCCTTCAGTACCCTCTCCCCCTCCCACCGAAATTCTGCGACTGTGGCCGACGGATCAGAACTGCAGTTCAAATCCGCAGTCAAACTAGAATTTTTCTTATAACTCTTAGACTAAATTACAATCTGATACCTTTAACTATTCAAAATTTTCAACTTGATACCATCAACTTTGCTATACGTCAATCCAATATCCTAAAATTTAAAAATGACAAAATTAGCCTCATCCCATCCCTCCCCTCCCCTCTTTCCCATCAGAGTGGACTCTTGCGCTCCCCTCTCCAGCGTCGCGTCATCTCCCAGCAGCTGCACCCGTGCGTCCCCCCTCCTCCAGCGTCGCCCCCGTCTCTCTTTACCAGCGGCGGTGACAGCACACGTGCGGCGGAGAAATACGCGGGGTAAGAAGGGGGGGGGGGGGGGGGGGGGGGGGGGCAGGGCGCAGGGTACAGCTGTCGAGAGGGGACGCAAGGTACAACTGTCGAGAGGGGGCGCAAGGTAGCCGCCGGAAGGGGAGGCCCTGGGGAGGGAGGCCACTGGGGTGCAGCCGTCGAGATGGTAAGGCACGACGCTGGAGGCGCAGGGGTGCAACCACTGGGAGGAATAGTTCGTGTGGGCGGGGATAGGAGTGAGGGTAATTTGGTCTTTTTAAAATTTTAGGGTATTAAGTTGGTATCTATCAAAGTTGAGGATATCCAGTTGAAAAAACATGAATAGTTGAGGGCATCAACTTGTAATTAAGCGTAACTCTTATTATAATTGTGACAAATTACCTGTGCACGAATCAACTGGTCAAGTTCTGTGTTGTAATGGTTGATCTTGATCTGGGTCGCAAAATCGATCCGTATGGGCGAAGAAGACGACGTGATTGGACTCGATTGATTCAAATTGTGGCTAATGCTCGGCGGCTCGGCGGAAGCCAGTTGCAGGCCGGTGCAAACTGTAGGAGGACGTCGAGTGTGCAGCTGGTCCAGGTTTATCATTGCATGTGGAGAAATGGTTGATGGCTGCAAAAAACTTGCGCCACCGATTGGAATGTCTGATGCTTCCTTCTTCCTCTTGCTTGGTGGATTATTAATTCCTGGAACCATGTCAATATTTGTATATACAAGTTAATTTTCTTAACATTTAAGTTTTCGTAACTTAATATCGTCCGTTGGATTAACATCCAACTTGTTATAGACTTGTTTTGTTATTATTATTAATGAAACAAGACATTAATTTACCACCGTTTTTTTTATCTAAGCAAAAAACATCCAACTTGCTATGGACATTTTTTATGATTAACAAAATTGATCCTACCTAATAATTATTTCTTCCCCATTACCAAATCCTAACCCTAATTATCCTTAAACCTAATATTAATGTAACTATAACCAGGAGGATGTGGTTGATAGAAAAAGTAGTGGGGCTGGAAAGTATAGATTATAGACTTATAGTTGGTTAGAATTATGAATTAAGAAGAGGAATGTATGAGCATAGTGGTCTGTTTTTTTTAAACCGAGAGAAGTAACAAGTTGCAAATATGTTAAAGTTTAGGGTATTTAAGTGCAAATTAGATAAATCAAGGACAATTCAGGATACTTAGTTGCAAATTATCCTATCATCAGTCTACAATGAGCTTTTAAATATTTGTACAATTGGTATAGCATAAATACCCCAAAATCAAGCAATATTTAAATTTTAAATGCAAAAAGAACATATTTGTAAACTTTCATGACTACATCAAAAGGACCAGGAGAGAGATAATAAGGCAATTCCAAATATAAAAGGAAAAAAAAACTATTAAGTACTATTTTTACTTATTATTTACATGGGCTTTAAAATGGAAAAAAGAAAGAAAATGAGCAATGGTAACCCCCATAATTAATCAATTTCGTGAAAAATATAGAAAACTGTGAAAGAGGAAACTCTTCTCTCCAATATTGACATAGCACAAAAATTTAAAGAGGGAGGGCGCCAAAGCGATGGTTGCAAATGAATACACAATATTGGAATGTTTGAGAATGGCAAAATAGAAGAAGAAGAAGAAGAAGAAGAAGAAGAAGAAAATGTATTGAAGAAGAAGAAGAAGGAGAAGAAAATGTTTATTTTTTCTCCGGCTTGCAAATGCGAAGGGAGGATTCGAACCTACGCCTTCTGTGTTGGAATCCGTTGCTACCACTAGACCACAACCCACGGAAAATTAATAAAAAAGAAGAAGAAAAGTATAGAGAATTCCCAAACCATCAAAAAAATTCCAATATTTATACTTAATAAGAAGAATTTCCAATATTTATACTTAAGAAGAAAAAGAAGAAGAAGAAAGACTGACTTATTACCTCTATTAGAGAAGATTATTGCGGTAGAGTACTGATCATCTAACGATCCGGAACCCGGAAAATTCATCATTTCCTGCCCACTCCTGCAAGAACAAAAACAAACATACAAAATCAAAACAAACATAAAAAAATAGAAAAGAAAATATATAGATTAATTCATCATCGGGTCAAGAAGAAGAAGAAGAAGAAGAAAAAGAAGAGTTAGTAATAACCTTTTGAAATGAGTCACTGCCATCACTAACACCACAAGAACACGTTCTTCAAGTATAGTACTAGAGAGAGAGAGAGAGAGAAGAAGAAGAAGAAGAAGAAGAAGAAGAAGAAGAAGAAGAAGAGCAGGGGAGGAAGGGAATAAGTCCAAAGGACCGGCCCTTGTTTGCTTTAAAACTAACGTCCGTTTTGCTAACCTCCCATTAATTTGCTTCATGATCTCTAGCCCCACATATTCAATTACATTTCGTTTTATAATTAATTGATTTGTTACTAAAAGACATCATATATATTTCAAAACATAAAAATTTGCATGGGGGGAGGGGTCAGTAATAGTAATAAAGTAAACGTATATATATGTGCATTTATCAAAAGGAAATATACATTTATATATTTTGCTTAGGGTCCATGATAGCTTCGTTCAAACTTCCCAACAACACCTGGGCTGTCTTTCTTATCTTAGAAAAATAAATTTAGAGGAGAGAGCCTTCCAACCTAATTTTCCTGCTTGATTTGAGCATCTAGTTGTCCCAGCTGCAACCCTAACCTTCCAATGTTCATATTAGGCTGTTGTGTTGACCAGATTACTTTGGGACCATTTTTTTTTTTAAATTAAGGCCTCGTGTGGTTCGCGGAATGGAAGGAAAAGGAAATCAATTTTTTGCCATTTCCTTTCCTTTGAAATTTTTATTTTTCATTGATTTTTCTTTCCAATGTTTAAAAATGCCAAGAAATTTGGAAAGGAAAGTGATTACGTCAATGTGGGAAAGTGATTCATCCTTTCCTCCTCAATTTCTTTGGCACCCAAACATAGGAAAGTAAACACTTTTTTTTTCCAATCCAGAGATTCCGCGAATCAAATGAGGCCTAAAGGTTGATGTCAAAATTTGCTTCTCCTACCACTCCTTAATTGAGACGTTTGGTCTGACTGGACCTAATCCAGCTAGATCATCATTATCAGCCAAGTTAAAAAAAAAATTGACATAATTGTTGCGCTAATAGTGTTAAAAACACATCAAACTTTGTAATTTTAAGTTTACAACAAGTAGTTTGTCAATGATAGTTTTCATGTATTATATAGTTCATTTGTACGTATGAACAAGGTATTGACCCACTATAATCTAATTTCTTTAACTTGAAGGATACCAAAAAAAATTGAGATCATAGAAAATAAATAAGGTAGGATATTTAGATCATAATTGAAGCAGCAGATAACATTTCCACATCATATATAATTTGATTGAGTTGCTAAGTTGGAGGTCTCCTATTTGTTATGATCGCAATAATTTAGTGCCTTTGGAAAATATTTCAATACTCATCATCAATACCTGAATTTTTTTGCTCGACACTTATCAAGAAAGTTGGTATCTCGACAAAGCCTGAAAGCAGCCATCACCATCATTTTGAAATGAGTTTATTCTTGAGCCCATTTTTATTCACACACCAACACTAGAGTGAACGTTGATCCTTCCACTCAATCAAATTGACAGCGACGGATGATCTAAGCGATGATGCCACTCGGACGAAGTGGTCTTGTTATTGGAGAAAGCAACCAATGGAGAAGACTTGATAGAACGGACCGGCCATTCATACACGCCATACTTAGTTTGTCCTTATAGAAGTATTGCGCCGTGTGAGTATCCTTCACAAGAAATGAAGAGGATAAAATTCGATAGATGTATTGTTAGATTTACAAAATTGAGAAATAGAAATAAGATTTTTATGCATTTTAGGAACACAAGTGTATAGAGATGTAGAACCAGCTGATAGGATCAATCAAATAGAACTAGCTGATAAAGATATCAATACATAAATGTCAATTTCTATGATTTTATATTATATTGTAATCAATAGGATATTGATTTAGAGTATTGTCTAACTGTAGAAGGTTTGTACGATGTTAATTACCTACTGAAGATTGATAGTTACTATAGATTGACTTATTATATATTCATAATTGTAGGAGATTAATTACCTACTATAGATTTGTACTTATCTATTATAGATTAGTTGTATTGTATATATTTATTTTATTTTGATTTATGACAATGAGAACCTCATGATTCTCCATAAAGAACAAAAAATATATAATTTGCTAAGAAAAGAAAAAGCAGCAAAATCAAATCAAGAACTTGCTTCTACTAAACCCTAACTCCATGATGAAGTTATTTATAACTCTTTACCTTTTTGTATTATCATTAGTATCATAATAATGATCTTGTTGGATCCTGGCGCAACTTATCGGAAAAGCTTTTGTGATAGCCTATAGGTAAGCTGGAGGACCACTTATGGTGCCATCACAATTAATCCATGGTCAGATTGGAATAATTAGACTCAGCAAGCGGTCCGCTTTGGGGACCTCGTCGAAATGAATTTGACACAATTTATTGTCATCACAAGAAGAGGCACGGAACAAAAGAGAGTCAATTAGGGAGAGAATGAATGATAGATAGGTCAGTACGAGAATCGAAGGTTGGAAAAGAATTGCTGGTGCCATTATGCACCATC
Organism: Iris pallida; assembly: GCA_029216955.1. Taxonomy (NCBI): domain Eukaryota; kingdom Viridiplantae; phylum Streptophyta; class Magnoliopsida; order Asparagales; family Iridaceae; genus Iris; species Iris pallida. The sequence goes on from JANAVB010020999.1 coordinate 4,881,285, forward strand.
GTCTCGAGTGTGGGCCCACAATGGGGTGGCAAATTTTGTCCGGACAATGTTAAGATTATAATTAGGGTTATTTTGTATAAGGGTACCAAATTTTTGATATAATTAGATTTTGGGTACTGGGTTTGTCCGTTTCAGATTTTGGATACTGTAATTTTTTAGTGACACATTTTAGTGACGAACATTCGTCGTTAAAAGTCTTATTTCGTCACTGAAAGTCCACTTTTGTCACTAAAATGTGTCACTAAAAAAATTCGAGTACCCAAATTCTAAGACGGACAAATTCAGTACCCAAAATCTAATTACATCAAAAACTTGGTACCCTTATATAAAATAACCCTTATAATTAAGTAGAGTCATAATTCTTTACAACCGTCACCTATCGGTTGTCAATTGGTCTTCTTTCTCCATATAAAATTGGGAGGAAGGAGAGACCAATTGACAACAACCACACGGCGATTATAAGAAGTTATAACCCTATTTGGGTTTAATCCTGGCATTATTGATTTTGTCATACCAGCAGAACATTACTACTTCACTGACATAAGGGCCATGCAGCTGTCAGCTAGGTGGATGTGGGCCTGTCCCAGCTTTATGTAATTCAGATCTAGACCTTAGACCATCTCCAATGGTGATTTCTAAAATTGAGTTTTTATCCTACTTGGCATTGCACTTTAAGGAGATTTCTATCCTAGTTGGAAGAGTTTCTACATAGAAATTGTACATATACAAAAAATACTCTCCAATGGTTCTCCATTTCTATCCTATGTGTCACATAGTAAAAGGACTAATTTAATGGTGTGTGACGCAATAATAATTGTCATGAGAGATAGTAGAATTTCTATGAGAGTTTCTACATGTAGAAACCCTCCTATAAAGTTTCCATCCTGCATCATTGCCACCTAGGATAGAAATGGTGATAGAAACTACCATTGGGAGAAGTTTTTTCTAAAATGAATTTCTTCCATAGAAATAGGGAAGATAGAAACCCCCATTGGAGATGGTCTTAGTTATGGCAGGGTAGGATCCAATCATAAAAAAGGGACTGTGCCTTCAGGTTCATTAAATTTTGTCCTATTTGAAAGATAAAAAAAAAATTACAGTTAAAATTTAAAAAAAATTATTTTTATGCTTCGGTAGAATATGCTAAAATTTTAACAGTTAAAAATTATTTTTATGCTTCGTTAGAATATTCTGATTATGTTCCTAACAGTTAAAATTTTTATGTTGCAAAAATTTTAACAGTTAAAATTAAAAAAAATATATTTTTATGCTTTGGTAGAATATGATTAAAGTTAAAATTGGAACCATATTCCCACCAATTTTTTTCTTTGTCAGAAAATTGATTCTCAAGTTTGTGGTTACCAAACAAAGAAAATGAACAACTTTTCTTTTTTGATTCCTTAAATCCGTGAACCAAACGAGCCCTTAGATTAGCACTACATGGACTCTACTTGCCGATGGCATCCCTACATGGACGCTACTTTGTAATAAGAGCATCCATCGAACTTTATACTTAATTTTGTTGTACTAATACTTAGGTAGTTTTACATTCCAACATTTATTTCAGTTCATTGTTTATGTTTTCTGCACTTTTTCCTATTGATGAGATCTAGTTACTTACCTTATATTCATATAATTCGTGAACCAGTTTCACTGGTTTAGTGCGAATTATGCTTCGGTAGGACTAATAGAGTTGGTTCTTCCCGATATGGCTTAGTTATACGATTCAATCCCTCATATTTTGGTACTGGAACGTGACAACGCAATCCACGAGTGGATGAGAATTTGGAAAAAAAAATTAGAGGGCTTGTTGCAACAGAACTCGCTAGGGGTGAGTATTCGGTTTATTTGGTTCCAACCGAACCGAATAACCGAAAATCGAATTCGACCGAAACCGAATAAGTAAAACCGAAACCGAACCGAATTGGTCAATAACCGAACCGAACCGAACCGAACCGAATTAAATCGGTTCGATTTTCGGTTTATTCGATTTTTTTGGTTTTCTTTGTATTTTTTTTTTTTTTGTTAATATATATAATAACTAAATATACCTAGATATATTTATTATATACATATAGTATATACCTATATATATATATATATATATATATATATATATATATATAAACTAAAATTTCTTATTCGGTTTTCGGTTTTAGACCGAAACCGAAACCCAAAACCGAAACCGAAACTTAATAAAAAAATTTAGTATTTTCAAAACCGAAACCGAACCGATTTTTTTCAAAACCGAACCGAATCTCTTATTCGATTTTCGGTTCGATTTTCGGTTCAAAATCGAATAATGCTCACCACTAGAACTCGCGGCCTTCTTCTATGCAAGAGAAGGAAAAAACTGAAAAAAGCTACCAGCCTCTTGGCATCAACATTAAATAATTTTTATATGATGGTGCTTCTGGCTCAAGACTAAACCCATCATCCTTTACCGATGTGGAAATCCATGTCGAAACAATCAAGGAAGAAAATGGAGATCTGAGCTGGCGTGGAACAGAATTGGACGTCCCGTGCATGAAAACTCAACGGTTAGGGGCGTCGTGCGTGCGGTCAAGGACATGCACCATTCTACCACGGATATAAACGACGGCCGACCACGTGGCCCATCGTGCGGTGCCCAATGGACGTCGGAAAGACATCGTAAGGATGTCGTGCGCATAGGGCGGCATCGGCTGTCGTAGGCGTCGTGAAGACGTCGGGGGCCCCTTCGACGTCGGGAGCAAAGCGAGGCGTTCATGAGTTGCCGACGTCGAAAGACGTCGGCCGTCCCGTGAGGCTCGGGAGCGCGCGGAGTGCGCGAGGCTTACGTGTGGGACGATGATGAAAAAACCAGTGCGGATAAGATCCGCACGAAGAGTCCGAAGCGACATGGCGAACGGCTGAAAATCGTGTGCAGAACGACACACGATTTAACTGAGCCCGCACGTGCTGGTTTATAAAATTAAAAAAAAAAAGGAGGGGAGGGGGGGGGGGGGGGGGGGGTGGGTTGGAGAAAATGGAGTGGAAGAGCATAGCCTCATTTAGTATGTCTTATATTTCTCTACCAAGATGATACTCTTGAACACAATAATCTACCGACAGTAGGGAATTCTCCAGACAAAGAGACCTTTGTTCGAGCAGATGAGACATTCATCCCCTTCCTTGATGGTTTTGACATGTCCGCACGTCTACTTTAGTGAAGGGAATTGGCAAGATTGGCGATGTTAAGGTGATAGACTTGCGGTCAGCAATCAAGAGTCTTATCAAAAGGCGGGCGGGCGGTGAAGGTTGGAAGGAGCGAGTAATGCTACAGTTACAACCAAATGCTTACAACCCTTTTACAACTTTCATCCATTGCTGACATATGAGCCATGATCTACATGTCAGCAAATGGGTGAGTGGTTGTAAGAGGATTGTAAGAATTTGGTAGTAGACTTAGCATTGTTGTGGAAGGAGCTCTGCTCTCATGATTGGAATTGTGATTGCTTATGTGATCAAGTACAATAATGGGGAAGTAATATGTTTAATATGTTTCTTTACCAAGTTCCTTGTTGTTGGTAAGAACCATAAGACATTTGGTTTTGAAGGGGATATATAGTAGGCAACTCTAGGGTGAGCATTATTCGATTTTGGACCGAAAATCGAACCGAACCGAATCGAATAAGAGGTTCGGTTCGGTTTTAAAAAAATTTGGTTCGATTTCGATTTTGAAAATACTAAATTTTCTTATTCGGTTTCGGTTTCGGTCCAAAACCGAAAACCGAATAAGAAATTTTAATTAATTAATTTATACATTTGTGTGTGTGTGTGTGTACTATATATATAAGTATTAATATATATAGGTATATACTTAATTCGGTTCGGTTTGATTCGGTTTTGGGCCAATTCGGTTCGATTTCGGTTTTGCTTATTCGGTTTCGGTCCAATTCGATTTTGGGTTATTCGGTTCGATTTAAACCGAATAAACCGAATGCTCACCCCTAGGCAACTCATCATTTTAAGAGCTCAGGATGGTAAAAAGCCACAACCCATAGAAGTGATATGGGGTGGGTTAATAAATCGAGGAAGGTTGAAGTTTAAAAGTGACGATGGACCGAAGAATTGGACTAGTGGAGTTGATCTTGGATGCCTTCTCGAACTTTAGGAACTCCGTCTCATCACAAATGGTGGAGGGCTTCAAGAAAGCGTTTGAAGATCAATGAATAGCCCTGACAACAACAATTGATTCCACGGTAGGAGAGCGATCCCTTAATTTGTGCACCCTCCAAAAGGAGAAGAGCACAACAATGGAAAATTTAGCGAACAAGTCCATATAGTTCAACACTATAAGTGCAAGATTTTTAATGTTGGTGGCAATCCCATTTGTGCTTGCGGAAGGATATGATATCGATTGGACATCTAATCCAGACGACAACACAAGAAGTCGAGTCGAGTTCTCTACAAGAGAAGGGATCAGATGCGAATGCTTTTAGGTCCAAACTGTATGGATCCATTTTTTTTAGCATATTTAGATGATTTGACCAAATCTTCTATGCTTAATTTCATAATTATCTTTTATACACTTTCAAGTTTGCTTAGGATTCTGATTTGGATGGACCTTTGTATATATTTTTATAATTATTTATTAGATATTTTTCTGGTTTGATTAGATTTATTTCTTATGGCTTTAAGTTAGGTATTGCTTATAAATAAAGAATCGTAGCTAGGAAAAAATTATGTTATGGTGAATTTGATTTGATTAAATGAATTGCTCCATAAAATTTTATTTGCATAATTTTCGTGTTTGAAAATTAAGATACAAGTCCTCGTATCTTAGGTTGTTGGTTCGATCGACATTTTCGAACTGTGTCAGCTACAAAGGGTAAATAGATATGTGACAAAAGCAGCTAACTAAGTTGCACCTATTTGTTGCACTAGTTGCTCATTTCGTAGGGAGAAACAAGAATAGTCCCAAATGCACAGCTGGTGGTACGTATGTGATTGGACTTGGAGCTAGGATTGAAGGTTCGGAAGTTTTGAAAATAATCAAGCACCCTCCAACAGATTTGATTACATGGTGTTGCATTGAGTAGAGGTTAACTAGCTAGAAAAAAAAAATTGAAAATTTGTATGGATGGATGTACCAGAACTTGAGTGTCTCTTGTGGTTATCGAGAAGAGATATAAGACCTTGACTGTAAAGTTTTGTGCGTATCATCGGACATGTAAAAAAATTTGGACGAAGATCTCTTTACTTAATTTTTTTAAGGATGTAATCAAGCAGAAAAAAAAAACAATTATAATACAGTACAAGTAGTTCACCAATAGGATTTTGCAAGGAAAAAAATAAATAAAAATAATTAGAGGTTAGCGCAACCAACTTTTTTGATATTACATTTTCGGGGGAACCGACAACAGTAGAGTGGATTCCAAAGACGTTGGTGATCCAACTTAACAAAAACAACAACCAGAAACCTCCTAAGATTTTCAACAAATAAAATAAAAATTAAACAATACTGCCAGTTGTGCAAGCAACAACAACGTTGAATTCCACTAGAGCCATTTTTTGGTTTACGAAATCAGGACTTTGAAAGAAAAAATTATTTATTTTCTGTATTTGAATGACAAAGAAAATAAGTAACCAAAAAAAAATTTCAAAAAAGAAGCAGAGAATTTTTTTTATGGAAATTGCAATTTCCCATCATAAAAAGAGAGAATTGCTTTGCTTTCATTTCATTTCATTTCATTTCCTTTCCGCGAACCAAACTAGGCCTAAGAGTTCCTTGAGTTAGAGGTTTTTATTTTGTTGTGGTCGTTTTGGAATTACCACTTTAAATCTTCTCAAAAACAGTAAGCTGGGATTTAACGATTCCCATGAAGTCATTGGCTCCTTAATAAGCTACGTACAAAAGTCTAATATACTCTGCGATCCAGCTTAGGCACTTGGACTCTTGGAGTTACATTTTTTGCTTTTACTTATGACACGTTTTCTTGGTTAATTTTTTGCTCTCTTTCTTTCTAATTTTAAGTTAATTTTTTGTGTGGGACTAGTTTCAAAATGATTGAAATTAAGATGCACTTTAAAAGTACAATACGTACCAGCTTGAATCAAGGACAAACTGCAAGAAATTATTCGGTATGCACATTTCTTTTCATCTACTTGATGTTGAGTTTTGGTCTTTTGCAAAGTAAATTTTAGTCCCACATCGGCTAGACCAAAGGAGTTGTATCTCTATATATTAGCTTTGCTACTTTAGAGATGCACATGTGGTGTGGAGGTGCCCATGGGTGTGCCATGTGGGGTTATTTTTCTAATAGAAAAAAGGCTAAATCAACAATAGAAAATATTTATGCTTTTTGTTCTTGGAAAATTTATTTCCATGGGAGCTAGCGACTCGGATTCGGGCTCATGGGCTCATGAGGCATTTTGTTGGCGCACTTTGCACTTTGCACGTTGCGCAAGGTTGCGCAGTGGCGCAGGTTGGCGCAAGTGGCTCAGTGCGCGGAGTGTATGGTGCGCGCAGTTGGCGCAACTTGCAGCAGAACATGCGTTTGCATGTTCTGGACGGTTGCTACATGTTCGGGGTGGTTTTTACCATGTCCCTAACTTTGTGGCAACCGAACAGTTGCTGCAGGGCCTATATGAGGCATTCTCTCTCTCTCTCAAGACGAGATATATACAAGTAAGAGAAGCCACCACAGAAAGTTTACGAAGTATTTTTTAAAACAAATAAACAGAGAACTCAGAAGTGTTCTTTAACACTGTTCTGATCGGAACTTGCTTGCGAATTCCAGCAGCCTTCGAGAGAGAGGAAAGGCGCCGCACCAGCGTTGTTTTTGCACGGGAGTTCGTGTCCATCCGAGGAGTCAGAAGAGCAGGAGTGTTCCAAGTTCTCCGACGAACTTGCTGGTTCCTGGAAGCTGTTCGTGTAGGGCGAATAGATCTTTGAGCAACGGTGATTATTCACTCCAGCAGGAGATCTTCCATCTTTCGCCAGTCACCTTCTTCATTGCTGCCAGTAATTTTGATTGTATCTTCTTTTTAGAAGTACTACGATCGATTGCTGTTGATTTCGAAATCATTTTAGATTCTCGTAATTCAGAATCACCTTCTTTGAAGTGTTGATTTGAAACATTGATTTTACAATCGTTTCAGATTCTCAAGTTTTCCATCGAAAAATTGTGTCCCGACACTAACACTTGATGACATGGAGATAAGTACATGCATGCAAAATAGTTCTTCTCATCTTTATATCATCAAATATATGAGAAGGAAGGTGCATGATGAGTCCGGCTCCTGAATAATTTTTAAGTGTACTGCTGGGCCTTATATATCTTTGCTACTTTTTTCTCGATCCAAATGAATAGCTTTACTTCGAAAATGATGTGAATGGCAGAAGCACAAGGCGGAATTTTCACCCAAGGTGCTCTTATTCTATGAAGATAAGAGACGATTCCTTTCATTATTGAGAAGAAAACACCAAAACCAAATTCTTGTTTAGGCGCGTATTGCCACTTGTAGCAAGTTCAAAGATTAAGAAAGAACGAGACAAGTTCAAAGATTAAGACTCTATTTGGTTTAATGTAACGTAATCCTAATCGCAATGCAATCAAATGAAAAAAAAAATTATTTGATTATATTACGATTACGAATTTACGGTTACGTTAAAACCAAACATGGTTTAACTGTCTCCCAATGTTGTAAAAACCGGACCGGACCGACGGTTGGACCGGGTCTAACCGGTTTAAGCAAAAAAAATCGGTCCGGTTCGACTAAAACCGGATCTTTTAAAGAACCGTCGGTTTTTTGTCAAAATCAGGTTCAACCGGTGAACCGGCCGAACCGGTTCACAATTGAACCGACCAATTTTGGTTATTTTTTTATTGTAAAAAAATTCAAAATAAATTATTATGAGAAATTTGGACCATTTGATTCTTTATTTGGTTTTAATCGACCTTATAGTTGTAAAATTAAACTGAACTAACATACTTATGATCAAATCAAACTAAACCAAGAAGTAAATATGGATATTTTACCTATTTGAACCAAACTAAACCAAGTCTATTGAACTCCAATTGAACTCGGTTGAACCACGGTTGAACTCCAGTCCGACCTATACCAAAAAATTTTGGTTCGATCATCGGTCCGATTTTTAAAACATTGCACACTGTCTCCCAATCTTTGCGCGAAAACTACAACATGGGCAACTGTGGAAGAACATTTTTGTTTTCTTCTTCTTTTTTCCTTTCCAAATTAAGCATCCAAGCTTCGATGGAGATATGTAAGAGAGAGACCCTCCGCTAACCTTCATATATATATGCAGTGGATCATGACCTTCTTTGTTCATCCAAAGTGGCGGTTGGAGAATTAGCACATCTGTAGTGCCCAAAGCAATAAGGACCGATATGCGCAATCTGCCACAAGACTGATGGAGACTCCATGGATGTGCACTGTTCGGCGACCACCACCACGACGACGACACAACCGACGGATAGGCTAATTGATTCGGTGTCAACAGGGTTGGCAGGAAAGGTACAGCTGGTTGGTGGACATGTCACTGTGATGCTCTTGCGCATAATAATAATAATAACCTAATCTCAAAGGCATGTTCTCCACAAGCCATTGATGGATGCTTCTGAGTGCTCATTGTGGAGTGAGTGAGAGAAGCACTGTATATGGAACCCTAATCTTACTTTTGCTGACTACCTTCCTTTTAACTTCTTGATATTTAGAAAAAAAAAAAAAATGTTATTTGGCTCCCAAAATATTTGGTGCTGCCATCTTCCATTCTGTGACATATGACATGGTTGCTGACATGACAGCTGACATGATAAAATTTAACATTAAAATTAATATTAATATTAAATTAATATGATAATTAACATTAAGATTAACCTTTATAACATTAAAATTAACCTTAACACTAAAATTAAAATTAATCTTAACATTAAAATTAATATTAACATTAACGTTAACGTTAACATTAACATTAACATTAATATTAATATTAACATTAAAAAATTGGGTAATTAATATTTTGGATTAAAATTTGTCATGTCAGATGCCACATGATGGAAGATTGCATCATCCAAATATTTTGGGAGCCAAATAGCATAATTGTATTTAGAAAGGACTGCAAGTTGGTGATGATTTGGTATAGGTCGGACCGGGGTTCAATCGGAGTTCAACTAGACTTGGTTTGATTTGGTTCAAATAGGTACGACATCTATATTTACTTATTGGTTTGGTTTGGTTCGGTTCTTAGTATATTGGTTTGGTTAAATTTTACAACTATAAGGTCTATTAAAACCGAACCAAGAATCAAATGGTCTAAATCACATAATAATTTTTTTTGAATTTTTTTAAAAACCAAAATTGGCGAGTCCAATTATGAACCGGTTCGGCCAGTTTACCGGTTGAATCCCGGTTTTGGAAAAAAAAAACTTAAGTTCTTTACAAGATCCAATTTTAGTCGAATCGAATCGATTTTTTAGTATAAACCGGTTGGACCCGGTCCAACCGCCGGTCCGCTCCGGTTCTTACAAACTACTGAATCTCTAATTTTGGTTTGTTGAACTGGTTTGTTGGTGGTCCAGAATTTCAACCAAATTTGTCAAATTGATGAGTAATTTCGATTGACTTGAGCTTCAGCTGACAGCATGCATGCATGCATAGGAGATGGAGGAAGGTAAAGGATCGCATCGCAACTAGCTTGATCTTGTAAGTAGGAAATTGCTTAGTCTACAACCAAATACTTACACCCTTCTTACAACCTACCTCTCTCTCTCTCTCTCTCTCTCTCTCTCTCCTTCCCTTATACATGAGTCCCATCGGGTTCCACCTCCCCTCTCAACTCCTGTTAACATGGGCTCTATCCGATTCCTCTAGGGCTGAGCAGAAAACGATTTTGGAACCGTTAACCGACCCGAACCGACCCAAACTGGCCAATCGGGTCGGGTTTTGCATTTTCGGGTCGGACTTCGGTTCGTTAATAGAGATTGAACGGTTATCGGGTCGGTTCGCGGTTTCTCCATTCGGATTTCGAACCGACCCGAAAATCGATAAAAAAATTACCCATTTACCCTCTGCCCTAACCCACCCCCATAAATATCCAGCTTTCTCTCTCTCTCCTCACTTCTCACATTTCTCCGCAGTCCGCTCCGCCTCCACTCTCCACTCCAGGCCGTCCACTTCTCCAGCGGCCTCCACTCCTCCTCCTCCCGTCCTCCGACCACCACCTTCCTCCTCACTCCTCCTTCCACTCCACTCCACAGTCCACTCCACCGCCTCCACTCTCGGACTCTCCAGCCCCCTCCACTCTCTAGTCTCCAGCCCTACTCCATCCACTCCACTCCGACCACCACCTTCCTCCTCACTCCGCCTTCACCACTCTTCCATCTGTTCGTGACGACGAGATCTAGTCCAGATCTGTTGAGATCTGGTCCAGATCTGTTGAGATCCAAGCAATATTTGTCGAGATCTAACAAGGATCTGTCGAGATCTAACAAGGATCTGTCGAGATCTGGTAAGTTCGAACAGAAATCTCTTTTTTTTAATTTTTAATTAATGCATGTTATTTTTTAATGTTTGTAGATATGTTTTTTTTTTTAATGTTTGTAGATCTGTTCACTTGTAGATCTAGTCCAGATCTGTTGAGATCTAGTCCAGATCTCTTGTAGTCTTGTACATCTTTTTTTTTTAATTTATCATTAATGCATGTTATTTTTGTAATCATGCAGACCATCAGCTAGATCTTGTAGTCTGTAGATCTTGTAGATCTCTTCGAGATCTCTTGTAGTCTTGTAGATCTGTTACTCGATCCACAATCTGTTCGATATTTCCTATTTGAACTCACTGTAAGTCCCTTTTTTCCCACTTTCAAATTTGTATGTTGTGCATCTTTGTCGATTCTGGAACAGGTGCGCTGCTGGTCCGCATGCAAAAAATATTTGTTGCCAAAAAAATGTGTTGCTGCCAAAAAAAATTTGGGCTAATCTGTTGCTGCCAAAAAAATTGCCTGCCAAAAAAATTGGGGCTAATATGTTGCTGGCAAATAATATTGGATGCCAAAAAATTTGGGCTTATGAGTAATGGGTTGCTGCCAAAAAAATTCCAGCCACTGGCGAGGCACTCGTTGCAGCCTGCCATTGGTGAGGTACTCTCTTTATAGTCGATTTTAATATTCAAAATTTTTACTAAACTTTTCCATTAGAATTAGCGATGATGATTTGGCGCTCTTTGTCATTAGCGAGGCACTCGTTGCAGCCATTGGCGGGACATACATTGCATCTTTAATGACGCAATAAAAGCCACATTCTGAGCCTTTCTTTTAGTTATTGTATATAATGCAGGTTTGACTTACTGTTGAGTTTGGAATTTGGATGGAATGGAATCATTGGATGTGCAAACATGAACTATTCTTCTTGATTGTGATTTTGTAATTTGTATATTTGTTCGATCATGATTCATCTGCTGGAGACTTGTATATTTGATCGGTTCTGGATGTAAATGGAAGTAATTCGTCTGCTGGAGACTTGTATTCACTGGCCTTTTTGTAATTTAATGCACTTGTCCTTCTGGATGTAAATGGATGTTATAATAACTGGCCTTTTTGTTGCTGGCCTTTTTGTTGCAATTCACTTGGCCTTTCATCTGCTGGAGACTTGTTATTTGTATTATATTGTGGCCTTTTTGTTGCTGGCAAATAATATTTTTTCTTCATCCGGCCCATTAAAATCCGGCCCAATCCAGCGGCCCGCATAACCGAACCGCTATATTTCGGTTCGGTTCTGGACGGGTTTGGTTTAGGACGGTTCGGTTCTCGGTTATTAATGGCCGGTTTTCGGTTTTTGTCGGTTTGATTTAAACCGGTTCGGTTCGACCCGAAATGAACCGTTGCTCACCCCTAGATTCCACCACTTTCCCACCTCCTCCAATCGAAGTCCGATACGTAACGGTTGTAAGAAAATTGTAAGCATTTTGTTGTAGGTATAGCAAGATAGAAAAAAATCAATGTGCTCTAAGTAACTCATGAATAATAATAATAATAATAATAATAATAATAATAATAAAGTCGACTATAGTAATTCAAATAGAAACTTACAATATGGATACGACACGTGGCATTATTTTTTTATCTATATTCTTCATTTTTTCTGTTTAGGTCCTTGAACAAAAATCAAGTAATAAAATGTATTTCATCCAACGGCTATGTTCAGCCACAGGGATGTATAATTCCTTCATTTATAAAAAATGACAGAAGTTGGAGGCAGTAGGCCCAAAAGATATGTAACATGCACAAAGTCCTGTGCGTATCACTGGGCATCTCAAAAAAAAATCAACTGCTATCAATGACCGAATTTTTAATTTAAGAACTCATGAGTTCCTCTATGATTTTTGAATAAAAAGGACTTTCTAATATCACAAGGAGGGCCAATATATGGACATCAAAGCAGAAACTGCGAAAAACCAAGAGTTGTTATTTGTTTGAGTCCATTTTTGTTCACCCACCAAAACTAGGATGAATTGTCGCCCTTCACTCATGAGTTGTCACGTGTCATTTTTATCAACCTAAAGCGATTTTGGGAGTAATTTTGGGAACATCGAAAGTGATTTTGATCAACCTATAAGTGGAGGGTGACCAGTCATCCTTGTTAATTTAGATTATTTTTTGAGTGCTGCTAAATACTAAAAGAGTAATACTATTTGTACCTCCAAATTGTCCCTCCAATACATTCCTCCTTATGTGACAACTGACGTGGCATGTTAAATAATATTATGTGTCATCTGACATGACCGATGACATGACAAAATTTAATCCAAAAAGTTAATTACCCAATTTTGTCCATATTAGTTTAATGTTAATATTAATTAATGTTAATTTAATGTTAATATTAATATTAATTAATATTAATGTTAATTTTAATATTAAATTATTGTTAATATTAACGATAATATTAATTTTAATGTTAACATTAATTTTAATGTTAATTTGAATTTTAATTTTAAAATTTGTCACGTCAGCTGTCACATCAATATATCACGTCAGCTGTCACGTAAGGAGGGACGATTTGGAGGTAAAATTTGGAGATACAGATAGCATTATTCATACTAAAAATCACTCCACTATTCTGGCATGGAATCATTGGAAGGGTGGCTCCAGTAGTATGATTCTAAAGCCTCTATGTTCCTACTACTTCTTTCTATTTGAAAAAGCTACAACATCTTTCACAATTTCTTGGTACCTAAATATGAGTGCTCGCTAGAAAGAATTTTGATATTTGAAGTTGAAGTTGAGAAGATTAATACGTGTTTTACTTTTAAAGTTGAGAAATAGTCAGTAAAGGAAACTTGAGGACAGAAGGTGGGAGAGTGGTGAGAGAAGCAAATTCCTTGATTTGCTGAGTCATAAGATGCAACACTCTTTTGTTGCTTATATATCATTCCTTCAACCACTAACGAAGGAATTCCTCCTTTACACTCAATGAGCACCAAATCACAACAAAAGGGGGGTGACGAATGTGCTTCACGGAGAACTGCTGGATTTGTGATGAAGTTCCTGGGTGTATTGGAATAATAATATAAAAATATAATTTAAGCTATAGAGATTTGGTTGTGCAGTCGCTCGGGCCGGTTCAGCGGGCCGTCGATTTTTTTTTTGTTTTCCTTTTTTTCATTTGAACAATTTTTTTAACTTCATATTAATTTAAATTTTAAGTTTATTTTATTATTTTATTATTTTATTCTTTTTAAGTTTTTCTTTAATTTAATTTATTTTATTTTTTTAATTTGTTATGTTTTCCCCCCTCTTTAAGTTTTCTTTTTAATTTAAATTTTTTAAGTTAATTTATCTTTTTAAGTTTTCTTTTCATTTAATTTAATTTATCTTAATTTATTTATTTTAATTTAATTTATCTTAATTTATTTATTTTAATTTAATTTATCTTAATTTGATTTATTTATTTTAAAGTTAACTTCATATTTAATTTTTTATTTTAATTTAATTTATCTTTTTAAGTTTTATTTTAATTTAAATTTTTTAACTTTTTTTACTTTAATTTTGTTTTATCTTTTCCTCCTCTTTTATCCGGACTTGGGACCGGCAACACAAGCTTTGCTTGTCATAGGCAGAGTTAAAAAATTTTGTTTTAAGTATAGGATTTTTTGTTATTTTTTGATTATTATGTTTTTATATTTTAAGTTTTTAAAGTTTTACTTTTAAAGTTATATGTTAAGTTTGGAGTTTTAAAGTTTTTTTTAAAAGTTTAAAGTTTTAAAGTTTTGTTAAAAGTTTAAAGAGAAAAAATCGGGCCTACCGTTATATCAAAAAAACAAAACCGGGCCGGACTCGGGCTCGATTTAGAGAATCCAGTCCGGACCCGCAAGAATGTGGGTTTGGACGGGCCGGGCTAGTGGGCAGGTCGGGCCGGACTTTTTGGTTCCGGGCTAGGGCGGGCTCGGGCCAGTCCAGGTTGAACCGGACTGGATAACACCATGACCTATTCTTTCCTTAACTCATTGAATGACTGGATGCATAGGTAAAGCTCCAACGGAACTCTGACATTGACATTATATATAGACTAGTTCCCCATGTCGAGTGATGCTTGGAAGTCAAGTTGTGCATTGGGCCGGTCTAGCCCGGGCCCGCCCGTGGCCCGGACCGGCCCGCTGTTGGCCCGAACCGGCCCGGCCCCCCACTTCCATCCGGTTCGGGTCGGGCCCCCCCCCCTCCAGCCCGAGCCCGGCCCGGCCCGGACCGCTCCATTTTTTTTTTTTTCAAAGAAAACAGGCCCGGTCCGCTATAGGCCCGGTTGGACCGGTCCAGCCGACCGTTGGGGGGGATTTTGAATTTTTTTTTTCCAGATTTGACCGTTTGGGGGGGGGGGGGGTTTCTTTTACCAAAATTCTCCTCCCATATAACCGTTATTAAAACGTTGGGAGGAATATTTTGGTCATTTTTGGCCTAAAATTACCAAAATAACCCCAAAAAATTCCTATAAATAGGCCAAAAATTCTATTTTTCAAACACAACTCATTCCTCACAAATTCTCTACATTTCTCTACGGTGCTCTGGTGCTCTACTGCTTTCCTTCCCCGGTGCTCTGGTGTTCTACGACTTTCCCTCCCCGGTGCTCTATGGCTTTCCGATCTCCCTCCCAACTCCATTCCGGCTCTACGGCTTCCCGATCTTCCTCTCAACCCCTTACTTTCTTCTAGCGTAGTTTACTTTATTTTATTTTATATATGGCTGGTGAAGGTTCAAACCCACCTGATCTTGCTGGACAGACTTACCATTATTTTAGTAATTTTTTTGACGGTAATGAAATTTCACCTGAGCAAGTAGCCACCCATCCGATTCCGGAGGGGTGCCAACCATCTCCTCCGGAAGTAGCTAGTACCACCCAACGTCCTGAAAAGAAAAAAAGGTCTAAGTATTGGGATTATTTTACTTTAATTTTTGAAACTAATCCTGATGGTTCGTTTGTTTTAGATGCCAAGGAGGAACCGAAACCATACAAGGCGCAATGCAAGAAATGTTGCAACCAGTACGCATGGAAGAAGGGCGGTGGCACCGGGACTATATCCAGACACTACGACACTTGCTACGGGAAGGACACACTTCAAGCGTCCCAAACCCAAATAAGCTTCGGCGCCACCGGTCCTTCAATTGGTAACTTTACTTATTCAGCTGCTAGGCATAAAATCGAATTAACTAAACATATTATTCGTGACGAACTTCCTTTCACGACGGGTGAAAGCGAATCTTTACGAGATTATGTATCACTTTCTCTAAACCCCTCCTTTACTAAAGTGAGTAGGCAACAAGCTCGAAAGGAGGCCATTCGTCTCTTCAACGAGCAGAAAGCCGCTTTGAAAACGGATTTTGAAAATATTAGTAAGTTAGCTATTACTTCTGATATTTGGACTACTAAATGGAGTTATGCTTATATTTGTATTACTGCACACTATATAGATGCACAATGGATGTTGCAAAAACGCATCATCTGTCTTAAACTTATAGAATGTCCACACACGGGCGCTGTAATTTCAAGTGAGATTTCAAGACACGTGCGTGAATATGATATTCACGCTAAAATTTTTTCTGTCTCTTTGGACAATACATCAAACAACAATGCTGCTATGTCTTCTTTGTCAGTAATTTTTAAGCCTATTTTAGAAGGTAGACTTATGCATGTTAGGTGTGCTTGCCATATAATTAACTTAGTTGTTAAAGAATGTTTAAAATTTTTTGAACCCCATTTAGACACTCTGCGACAATGCTTGCTCCACCTAAACTCGTCTCCAAGTAGACAACAAAGTTTTTCATGCACTTGCGCACATTTTGGTATGACTTTTAGAAGATTTGTGAAGGATATACCAACTAGGTGGAACTCCACCTACTTGATGTTGAAATCTGCAATTCCTTTTAAGAGTGCTATTACATATTATTGTACTTCGGATGTCACCTTTGACTATCAGGTTACTGATGATGATTGGGTAGCAGCTGAAAGTGTTTGTGAATTTTTAGAAGTTTTTTACAATGCTACATTAACTCTTTCTGGTGTTTATTATCCCACATCTTGCTTAGCTTTACGTGAACTTTGTAACATGTCTTATTATTTTCTAAATATAGAGATTATCCAAATTTTGAAATTGCGGTGAGAAATATGGAAGCCAAATTCAGGAAATATTGGGGTGAAGTACCTCTTTTATATTGTTTGGCTTCCATATTTGATCATACAATCAAATTGGATGGCGTAGAGGTTTTATTAGAAGGATATGGAAAATATATGGGTATAGACGTTACTGACATGAAGGCAGAAGTTAAAGTGGCTTTGGACAGGTTAGTTATACTGTACGAAGAAGGAGCAACGTCGACCCGACCAACTCAGGGGGGGCTAGTAGTAGCTCCGGCTTGGCGTCTAAGCTATCAGCAGCCGGTCGCATACTACAAAGGAAGAAACAAAAGCAGTCTTCCCAACCTACTCAAGAGTTGTCTGCTTACCTTAACTCTTATCAAGACGAAGATGAGACTCCAGATCACTTCGCCGTTTTAGAATGGTGGAAGAGACACGACAAGAGATTTCCTGTGCTTTCTAACATAGCACGTGATCTACTGATGGTCCCGGTGTCGACGGTAGCATCGGAGTCCTGTTTTAGTGCAAGTTCGAGGATATTGAGCGATAGGAGGAGCCGCTTGAAGCCCGATATTCTGGAAGCAATCGTGTGCGTACAAGATTGGATGAATGCCAATAAAAGAACACAAAACCAGAAAGATGAAGAAGATCATGACATCCACGAGCTGGATTTGGAATCGCTTTCATTGCATGAAGGCGAACAACAATGAGGCTACGGTGCAAGGTATCAGGTATGTACGTTTAAACTTATACATTTCAATTTTAAATTTTAACTTATACTTTCAAAAACTATTTTTTTTTTACTTATACTATTCAAATTTTTAATTTTAACTTATACTATTCAAATTTTTTAACTTATACTTTCAAAAACTATTTTTACTTTAAAAAAAACATTTTTTAACTCCGCCTATGCCAAACAAGCATTTGTCGGTCCCAAGCCCGGATAAAGGAAGAGGGAGAAATGTTTTTTTTAAATTTTTATAAATTTTTATAAACATTTGTAATATTTGTATAAACATTTTTGTATAAACATTTGTATATATTTGTATAAACATTACTTTTATAAATATTTTGTATAAACATTTTATAAACATTTAAGTTACAAATTTTTAAAATTAAAATACAAAAGAAAATGATTACTTTTACATGGTTTTTAAAATGGTTTTAAAAAGAAAATACATATTTTGTAAAAACATTTGTATTAAAAAGAAAATATTTTATAAACATTTTATAAACATATTTTGTATAAACATTTTATAAACATTTGTATAAACATAAAATTATAAACATTTTATAAATATTTTGTATAAACATTTTATAAACATTTAAGTTACAAATTTTTAAAATTAAAATACAAAAAAAAAATGATTAAAAAACTAAATTAAACAAAAAACTGTAAAAAAAAAAATTCAACAAACCGAGCCGGTCCGGTTAACCCGGCCTGAACCGGCCCGAACCGCCCAAGGCCCGGACCGGCCCGTGGTCCAGTTCAGCCCGGACCGACCCCACTTGTGCCCGGTCCACTGGGCCGGGCTGGGCCCAGAACATTAAAACCGGGCCGGGCTTAGCCCGGACCGAATTATAGAGTGGGCCGGTCCTGGACCGGCCCGAACCCGGTCAGGCCCGCCGCCTCTGGACTGTGGGCCGGCCCAGACCGGCCCGAAAACACCTTGACTTGGAAGTTGAGATTTGTCAAGGTTTTGAACGTTAAAATATCTTTATATCAGCTATGTGTCAGCTTCACAACTCAAAATTGCTGTGGACTCTGGGTGCATTCATTACATGATCAAATATAGTTTTAGAGCATTGTTTATGTATGATATATTGTTCTGTGTACTCTTTCTATATTTTCTTCACTTCAAATAAATTTTGCTTGGACTCATCCTTCACTATCTACTTAATGGTACCTTAATTATAGCGCAGACATTTTTGACACCTTAATCTTTTTACTGCTCGATTTTGATAACCCAACTTCATAAAATATTTTTTTGAAATCCTTTTCGTCATTTTTTTTTATCCTTAATAGTTGTGTTTGTCGGTAGATAATATGTTGATTTTTGTAATAATGAATAACGAATTGTTTTCTTCGTGATGAACTTTTATTTACAACTAAATTTAGACAACAACAACATTCTAAAATCACGGTCGTGAAGCCTTCACGAACAACAACATTATAACAGTACTGTTTTGTTCATAATAATGATGGAGGTGGAAATAAGTTTGTAGAGTTGGCTGTCTATGCAAACCCTAATAGATCCACCCATACTGGATCCAGCCCACTTGGCCGGCCACATAGGGATAAATTGGACCGGTCTGAACCGACGGTTCGATTCAATGCCATCGTACTCTCACTCGCACAACCGGGTCGGAGACCCCACTATAGAAGCTCCTCTGTTTCGATCTCTGCTTCTTCAGCAAACGGAAGCTCAACTTGACAATGAAAATTTGTTTCAGCTCTAGTTTCAACAAACAAACAAAAAAATTTGATGCCAACTCAAGTTCTATAATAAGTCCCTCTACATGACCTTTTCAATCTACCATTGTACATATCTATGTAGTTGTGAATCACAAGAATTTCTGTTTGCAACTGCAACTACTCTGTACAGAACCACAAGAGTTTCTGTTCTCAATCTCAACCAAAGGTCCAAAAACTGGAACAAGCACGTCCTAACCAAAAACCTTTCATCTTATGTGCATTTTCTTCAGCGACAAGGGGCTGTCGCTGCCGTCGTCGCTCCTCGCAGAGGCTGGAGCCTGTCCGAACACTTTCCATAGACGGATAGTTTCGTCTGCTCCAGCAGAAGCCACTGTCGATCCGTCTGGACTCTTCATAGACAAAAAAAAAAAAAAAAAAAACTTAAACATCTTTACTTTACTTACGCAAATCGCTTGTTAAATCATACTGCGCTGAGTTTATGTACCTGGGAGAGGTGGAGGACTCTGGAAGAATGTCCCGTAAAATCTGTAATTTTCGACATCGAGGGGTAGCTCCATAAGCTCAGCTGATTCTGGCTGTAACCATGGGCACTCAACAGTTCCTTCTGATGCCTGTTCCACTCCAATGCACAAACCTGACCCACAGAAAAACGGTGTCCGCACCCGTACCGTGTCCTTGCACGTATCAGTGTCCATATTCGTACAACATAGACCGGTCATAATATAATATACACGTTGGATTGGAATTGAATTATTGGAATTGAATGGTTGAGATTATATGACTTAAAAAGTTGGTGAGGTCTACACCTTTTAATCTCAACCACTAAATTCCAATCCAACCTACATACGGTGGTTCCATAATACTAGTACCTGTGCACCCGTGTCGATGCTATCAATGCTCTTGCCCGACTGCAGGCTCCATATCCTGATGCAGCGGTCGGCCGTGCCACCGCCCGACGCCAGCAGGTTCGAGTGGAACGGGCACCAGGCGAGGGCTCGCACCGCGGCAGAGTGGTCGCTGAACCTGTGGAGGTGCCTCGAGGTGTTTGAAGACTCCCATATGTGGACAACGTTGTCGTTGCCGCCGCTCGCCAACAGGCTCCCCCCCTCCGACCACCTCAGGCCGCAGACTTCGTTCGAGTGGCCTCTGTAACAGGAAGCTGGCCTGCTCGATACTCTCACTGAAAATACGAGGATAAAATTCAAGTTAAAGAGACGCTAATGTAACTCTTTCTAGTATTTTAGAGATCGAGGAAATTGATCGGTACGCGCCGTCATGGTTCATGATGTTGGTGTCGCGGCTTCCTGATGTTAAGGTGTTGTTGTTCCATGAAAGGCTCCCAACTCTGCCAGTGTGCTTACTTATGGTTCTCACCTGAAATATGAATTTATCAAGAATGGATGTAAAAAATTTCAGGTGCTTAAGCGAAGTTCATGAAACTAGGAAATTTAATGATGTAACTACATGAAAACCACAGTTCGCAGTATCGGCTGATACCGATCCGATATGGCCGATACCGATACGGTTTGACATGTTCCGATCCGATACCGACCGATACCCGATACTAACTGATACCGACATCAGGAATCTCTTTTCCGGTCAATTCGGCAAAGAAAATTGAACGAAAAAGACCAATCAACAAGAGTGTGAAAGTATAGAAAGGTTATAAAAGGCATGTAAGAGAATAAAATTATCTATAGGATGTAATTCAATGAGTAAGGGTTACTACTATTTCATTCAATTTCAAAACTACTAAGAAATAATACTGAAAATACTAAAATTATGCCTAAGTGTTAAAATATATTTTCTAAAATATTTTTGCTTTCCGATACCAAATAATCTGATACTCCAATCCAAAAACCTCCGATACTGTCGATACCGCCGATCCCGATACTTATATGAATGGTCCGATACCGATTCCGATACCGATACTTTGAACCTTGGAAAACATTCATAATTGAATCATGATTCTACCAACTGGTGAAGGAAGGAAAATTTCACTTATATCGAAGATAATGTATCAGAAGTGTTATCAGTAAAAGAAATTGTTCGTATCAGAAGCGCGAAGAATTGAACATATAAAAGAAGGAAATAGATGAACAAGTACATATCAAGAACAAGTTAGCGGACACAAGAAAATCTTACATTGCGAAAGGCTACAGCATCCCAGAGCTCGATCACCGAGCTCGCGAAGCCAACAGCCAACATCTTCTTATCGCCGGCCCAGGAAACGCTTGTGGGATAGTCCCCCTCCTCTTCCCTCGAGAGCAATGCGTGTACCTGGGCATTGGATGCATTCCAGAGGTACAGAGAGTATCCCAAGGCGACGGCGATAGTGTTGTTCTTCCCCCAGTCGAGGAGGTTCAGATAGTAGTCATCGATTAGCTTCGGAGCGTCCAGTACTCGATCGGCTGTCTGTTCATCATCAGAAGCCAAATTTTAGACCCAAAAGAAATTTTTTTAAAAAAATATTATTCCATAAAGGAGGAGAAGATGGTTGTTTACTGTTGTACTACATATTCAATAACTTGATATGATACAAAGGAAAAACACAATGTTTTCTGTCTTTCATGCTGGTGTAAAATTTTCCAACATGATGTCTATATCCATATCGTGTCCGTACCCGTGTCCATGTTCATATTCGTGCAACACAGGTAACTACTATTGCACCATTTTGAAAATGTTTGCATCCAGTATCCATATCTTGTTTGTATCTGTATCCGTGTCCGTAATAGGGTATCTTAGTGCCATGAGACTCTTGCTAATGCACGATTTGGGACAGCCAAAACGTGTGCAGCCTTACCCCGTAATAAAAGGCTTTTGCTCGCAACTCAAACACGCATCCTCCTACAGGCAAGCGCCAAACCTTAGTGTCGTGTCAACGGGCAACCAAAACAAACAAACATAAGCTATATTATCCTGAAATTGAAGTTTACTAGAAACTGTTTTCACAACATACAGTGCTCATGAGAATGTTTGTATCCAGAATCCATATCTTGTTTGTATCCGTATCCATGTCAGAAATAGGGTATCTTAGAGCTATGAGAGACTTGCTAATGCACGATTTGGGACAGTCAAAATGTCTGCAGCCTTACCCCGTAAGAACAGGCCATTGCTCGCAACTCAAACACGCATCATCCTCCAGGCAAGCGCCAAGCATTAGTGTCGTGTCAAGGGACACCCAAACAAGCCATAAAATCTCGACTAAACAATTCATAAAATCTCGACTTGTCAGCTACATTGCACGGACACAAATACAACACAACATAGTACATGGACGGACAATGCATTTGGTTTTGTTGTGTAGTGTATTTTGGAGTGTCTGAGACGTGTCCTCACTGTGTACACTTCTCAAAGGGAAACCTGAACAAACCCTCATTTTTTTTAACTACACAAGAACTAGCCATCAATGGCAAACCAATTTTCCTATCAACAATCCGCAGTAAGGAAACATGGTCATTACCGGTGGCAGCAAGCGCGGGTATCGTCTAGCGGCACCAGGCGAGTCCTTTTCCTCCTCCGTTAAATCTGCACGATTCTTCTGGCTGGTTCTTGGGCTTCCCCGGAAAACCAACATCCTCCATGGCCTCCCTTCCGAGTCATTGTTCAGATTCTCCTCCACTCTCCTCATATACTCCTCCTGTCCCAAAAAAAAAAAAAAAATCTATTATAGTTATAAAACAAACCAAGATTTAGCGGAAAAAATGTGCAACAAAATTCGAGTCGAGCCGAGAAGAAGACCCTTGCAGGAGAGTAGACGGAACGTTTGGCAGGACTTCTCTTCTGCTCCATTGGCACAAGGTGACTCTGTGCAACTTCCATGTCCATTAAACTCCTTGTTGGTATGAACCTATCCCCCTTGAACCAAGAAAATGTAGGAAAGAAGGACCCGTGAGATGGAAAGAATTTCAAGAAAATGCTGAAGAAAGAAAGAAAAAGCAAAATGGGTTCACTTACTTGATCAAGAAACTGCGTCGAGACGCGGAATTCTCTAGGCCTGTTCATTGCTCTGTGCTGAGTTTCTTGACTTCTCCTGCAGAGAAAGAGAGGGGGAGAATGAAGGAAATATTTGGAGAAGTGAAGGAAAAGAGAAGGAAATGGGGACTAACGGTCGTTTGGAATTTGGAATTTGGAACAAAGGGCTTCTCTCTAGCCCGCCTAATTCGGTTTTGTTCATGGAAAGCTTGCCATAACGGCTACTTTATGTTGTTACTGTTTTGGTTGCTCAGGATTTTGCATATAGACCCCAAAGTATTTAATTTTTTTATTATCTATGTTGCATGATCAAGAACACTACGAGATACCCCAAAAAAAAAAAAAAAAATCAACTAACATAACACAGATACGAACATTATTTTGTTGTGTCCTTGCATCATAATTTTGTTTTTGTGAATGAGGACTCATATTTTCATTTATAGTGTGGGCTGATTTAGACTTAGCGACAGGTGTGGATGTAACTTTTATTGGCAAATTATAACTGATATGCAGGAACGGACACAGTAAAGAATAAGTGGGGTCAAATGATCCCACTATTTTTTTCTTTTGTTGCTAATACTCACGTGGTGATTTCAGTCCCCATGAAAAAAAAATGGACCCTCTATATATGATTGTCTCCTCCCTTACAAGATTCGCAACGAGCTCTCCTTCTACATTTCCTTAGTGGTTTCCAAAAACTCTCTTAGCAACGTCTTAAACTTCAAGCCAGCCAACCAAAGCTAAGGCATGGAGACATTGGCGAGCCCTATTCATGGTTCTCTAAGGCAACCCTAAGTAAAGAACAAATCTAAACCATCTTTAACAACCAATTTATATTTGAACCATTCATGGATCACACAAGATCCTGACTAACTGTTGTACCGTCGGTATACCTACGGAAGATAGTGTACGTGGATTCATTGGACCCCCAAACATATCGGAACAAAATTTTACTTCACCAATAGGCGAGTGGTACACCGACAGTATACAAGTCTAATACACTTGGCTCCTTTTAAGTCATGTTTCGCAGCTTCGACTCACAATGACCGTAGGTGTCCGTAGTTAAACAAGAGCCACATACAAACAACTATTCGTAGTTGAATACGAACCATATACAACAGGTATAACACAAAGGAAGTTGAACACGAATCATATACAGTAGCTATAACACAAAGAATATCTTTTCCCGAGCCAATAAGTTTGACAAATCTCATTATTGATGTAAAAAGTTTCTCAATCATTAGTCGAACCCGACTAGTATATAGAACAACTTTAATGACAATGTAGAAACATTACACGATAACAAAGCTACAAGTAACCAGCATTTCCTCGAAATGGTGAAAATCTAATCTCTGCAGAAAAAATCGTATCTAACAAAAACATATTTTGCAGAATTTGTTCATTTAGACAATCTAAAATGTCTTAAATGCGTCTTCTAACTTCTATTACAAAAGTAAGCTCATACAGAGAAGAAGGACAACAGAGAAGGAGGATATCTTGTCCAAGAACAAAACCTTTCTCCCTACACCACTACAGGTCACGTCTGTGCCGCTGAAACAACCGGTCTTCTGCTCAATTCCTTTTCCACCTTCGAGAACAAAACTGTCATCCGACTTTCCGGTGCTGAACAGAACACACCAAAGGGACGCACCCCGCTTCACTCTCCTCAGCCCGACTCCAACCTCCGTATGCTCCTTGCCGTGCAAGAGAGCGAGCACTTTCTTGTCTCGGAAGAGAACCTGGGATACAGCCTGCTCCGGATCGAGATACCTCCACTGGCATCCGACAATGTGACCGGATATATCCCCAACAGTAGGCAGCTCTACGCCGCAGTTGGGGGCGTAGACCTCTGTAATGTCGGCTTCCGGAGGCTCACACCTAAGCGTGTTGTTGCTGCTGCAGTTTCCGGTGCACTGAGAAATGTACTGCAAGGCCATGCACCCAAGCCCTGGGCTATTGTATAGTTTCAGCAGCTTACTTGCTGTCCGGTTCGCGTTTATGAAGCCAACGATCTCATTAGCAGGATTCCCTAGAGAAGGATACAACCACGATTGATTCAAGTTAGAAAGAAGAAATCAAGGTGAAAAATTATAACTAATCAACAAGATAGTGAGAGCAAGTTGAGGTTGGCTAGCTTCTCTATGAACATTAAAAAAAAGAAGCCAATTACAATTGGGTGAACATCTCGGAAATAAATTATCCAAATTTTTATTTAGGCCAAATAGGAAACTGTATCAACTTAACTTTTCTTCTAGACTCTTTTTCTAGACTCTTTATAGTCTAGGAAAACTTTGAGGGTACCCCTTGGTTGCATGAGCTTCAATTGCAAACCAAAACGTAGGTCTACCTACCCAACTGGTGGCATAGACCTTCTAACACAATACGGAACTATAGGGCCGATATGCTATAAGCAATAGTTACCAAAATCTAGCGGAAGCAAGTCTTGAACAATAAATTCTCAATAATCTAATGAGAATACTCTTAACAAATTATCCAAATATTCACACATGAACTAAGAGCAATAAAGAGTTTACCCAATTTGCCAAAAAAAAAAAAAAAAAAAAACAACAACTTGCGAGCATTGGTTACAAAGATGTGTGATATATTTGTGAGAAGGAGATGGAGAGGAGAAAATTAGGGTTCCGTCACCAATTTTATTTCCTCAAACTCATTCTCTGCAAAAATAAGTTAGTGTACATGTCCCTTCTGTGGGCCACAAAAATAAATCATAATCCTACTTATTTTGGTAATAGAAATCCAACCCAATCACATATGTTTAGTTAAATAAAAAAATAAAGTAAACCTAATCCTAAACTAATTTGTACACCAGATTCTAAGAATAGTACAAGATAGGTTTGAAGGATAGATGGTACAGGATTTTTGTTCTTTCATGGTGCAAGAAAGAAGCCCACGTAGTTTATAACATGTGAATGGAAATACTAAGGGCCTGCTTGGCAATTGTAGGGTAGCGGTTATGAAGTGTTTTTAGAGTACCGGTTATGACCGGTTATGAGTGGTCCGGTTTTGGGTGATTTTTAAGTAGCGGTTTTTAAACGAGTCTAATTCATACTTGGTAATTCACTAACGAGTGGTTCTGGAAAAAAATTTACACGAATAAAATTAAATAGGGAAGGGTGTTAGTAGTTATAATTATATATTTTTGGTTAGGGTATAAATGGAATAAAATAATAAAATTCCTTAAAATCCACCTATTTGGGGTGTTTATAAAGCCACCCAAAATTACACTACACCGGTTTTGGAGGGTTTTTGAGCCGATCAAAACCGGTGCCTCAAAAAAATTAACAAGCAAAGATTTTCATAAACGGTCGGTTCAAAAACACCTCAAAATCGGTAAAAACACCGTTACCAAGCAGACCCTAAAGTACAAAAAAAAAATAACATGATTCAACTAAAATTGACCTACGTCCACAGGATAAGGAGGGGATAATACTTTATTGAATTAGTGAGAGAAAATCTTACAATGATTACATGACAATTACTGTATGTGAAACCCTCCTTACCTTACAATGATTCCAACAAATTTTGGGCTGGCTCAGTTACATTCAGTGTTTGCTTGAGAAGGGGAAGTAGCTAGTAAAGGCGCTTTGGTTCTCTCTTCCAAATACATTCCCCTTCAGTCTGGAGGATTTGGGAGGGTTTGGGGAGTATGCTAGTCTACAAACTTTCTTTTCTCTATTTTTTTCTGACGTTGTGCCCTTCGACCATGAATTTTCTTTCGTATTATGTAGATCTAGGGTATAGTATTCCTCTTTCAGATTTTTTTTTTTTCTTCAATCCTTTCGTTTTTAAAGTTTTCTTTAAAGACTTTCTTCCATTTTTTTTGGAGTTTTGTGTTGAAGGATTTGGAATTTTTTTTTATAAATATTTTGTAGATCTAGGAATTTTTGTTCTCGATTTCTTCTTTCGGTTGCACAGATGAAGATACATAAAAATTTCCTACGCCTCTGATTGAACTTATAGAACATCTGATGTTGATAGTTTTGTTAATCGAATAGATATAGGCATATTGGGAAATGAGTATTAACTACAAGTTATATATCACAGGCTGATATATTGGTACAAAATGAAACTGATTTAATACTTGATGATCAATATGTCAGGCCTCATGATTTTGATGAATATTACGATGATTGGTGTATTCCTAAAAATAATATCAAAACTATATATGCAATTTCTAGAATTGAAAATAATATTATCATAGTTGTTGATGGCTCTTGTCACTGGTCAGCAGTTTGCAGAGAACAACATTTTTATAGAAGATTCGAAAGTTATTGCAAATTACAGATAATGAGATGATCATAAGGGAAAATTATGTGTTTGAAACCCTCATAGATGATGAAGATAATGAGCTTGGTGAATATATTTGTGATGATGGATGCTTATAAGCAATATTAGAATAGTGGATTTATCTACTTCTTTCCACGGTGAATACTAAACATCACTTTGACTTCGACGGAAAGATGGAAGAGACGATGCTAATTGTTACAAAAATATGCATTCCTTTGTATTAGAATATAGATTTAGTATCTTTTATATTTATAATTCTCTAGATTGAATGTGTGTGTATATATAATGGAAAGGAAATCTTACTAATGCTTAAGCATATCCCACCAATGTTAGATTCCCTTTTAGATCCTAGGTCAGTTGATACATGTTATAAAAAGTCTGGACGTGATATATATTAGGAGTGATTTATTGTTCTTATAACGTCTAATGACTAATTTAGTTGCTAAGATTATGTGTCTACACCCCGGCAGCTTCGCTTGGGTTCTCCCTAGTTCACTGTTGTTCTTCTATTGCCATGTTTGTTCTTCTATTTTCTTACCATGGGCACGTTAGCATGGTTGCAGAGATATATGACTTACAAAATTCATGTAGGGGAATTTTATGTACTTCTCCCTGGAGAACTTGGTGCAGAGAAATATGGCTTAGAAAATTCATGTAGGGAAATTTCTGTACAGCTCTCTGGAACATCATAACACGTGAATTTTTATTTTTATTTTTTACTTTCCAATGAGATTGTTCTTACCATGTAAAGCTCCCTGGAACCTTTTTATAGTCTGCCATAAAGTCTGATATTTTGGTTGTATTCCCCAATGGGTGAAGTGGTTACCAACTTAGTTACTTAGCTAATGCCCATGATAACTTTTGACATTATTTTATGTTTCCAAAATGGCTACGATGAGGCCCTGGATTTTCGAGGATTTGGGACAGTTCAATCTTTTTAGTTAATTAGTTTGGTTGCTTTCCTTGTCTTTCATAATGGGTGAAGAGGTGTCGATCGCATCACAGTCATATGGCTTGATACTGACTATATGCATTCCTCATTATATTTTGATGGGTGAAGTGCTAACCAACTATGCTAACGTGCCCATGATAATAAAATACACGACTCTGAGCCAACATTATCATCTAGATAATGTTTTTCCTCCTGTGTTCCTGTGTATTTTTTCCTGGATTTCATTTGAACTATATGCCTGTGTTCTGTGTCGGTGTTCTGTGTTCCTCTAAATTATGTGTTTGTCTTTATTCCTGGTTAATAAAACTCATTCCTGTGCGTTTGTTTCATATTCTTTGCTTGTTTCATTAGCTTCTTCTTGTATATGTATATTGACACGTTAAGGTGTAAATGGAAGAGGAGTTACGCTTACTTTTGAAACTAGGTCTAGGTTTAAAACAAAAGTCAATTTTGACCATTATATATCATTATTAGAAGAATTAAACATGTCATTTGATCAATCCAATATATTTAAAGAACCTATTAGGTCTTCTAAATATTTTAAAGTTGTCCAAATAGTTAGATCCATGAACAATTTATATTATTTGTTTATTACAAGTTATTATAATAGTTTGCAGGGAATAATAATTGTAAGAACGATCATGTTGTTTTTTTGGACGCATGGAGACAACTACCAATTATTGAAGTGCTTCATGTTAAATCCATATTGGACATTCTGCTTCTTCCACCTCCACAACCGTCAGTATCGCCGTAGGAATTCGTTATTTTTTCAGAAGTATTCATATTGATTGGACTACCGAATCAGAGGCCTTCAACCCTCCGCCATGGCTGATTTGGAGGACATCACCAAGAACATAATTCTCGGATTTCACGCTTGCATAATTCACCAGGAGGTGAATTTTTTGAAGTCGGGAAGGATGATAGAGAACCAGTTTAGATTTTATGTTACTATAGGAATATTTTAGACAGAAATTATTTTCTCTTTTATCCATTAGAAATTTAAGTTGGTTTTGATCGGTTTGACTTGTATTCATCCATAAATATAGTTTTATAATGCTATATATAGGTCATATACTCTCATTATTTGAAATGAAGAAGCGATGCCAGAACCCTAAAGTTAATCTCTCTATCTTATTTCTTCTCTGCCTCCGACTCCGACGTTGACGTCTAGTGTTCCAACCCACCCACACGCCATTCTAAAACAGATATTTCTAATTATTGTTTTTGTATTTCTATTAAAATTATTTGTGATAAAATTGATAATAGTTGATTCTTCAAATTTCATTTAAAGCTTTCGCATCAAATTTTTCCCAAAATTTCTAATTTCATATCAATCCTTTTTTTTCCTTAGGTCTTCGCCCGCGTCGCCTATACTCGTGGATAGGGTTTCAAATAGAGATTTTGAAGTTGGTTAGTATACTAAGGTAAGTATTAGAGTTTGATGTTTGAAAAAAACATATAATATATCAACAATCTTGTGGGTTGCACAAAATTTGCTTTTCGCGTGATGGCAACACACCGTTAGGTAGGGTTTGAAGTGAGTGGTAAACAATTGTGTTCTTCGTGTTTGAAAAATATGTAGTTGTACAAATTGGCAATGCGAAATACGTTTCTCTCAAACTTCGGTATCAATGAATTTTACAACCAGATTCTGGACAGTTGGTAAGTAATTGTTGATTTTTCATCGTTGCAAGAAAGAACCAACATACTTCATACTCAACATGATGATGTGCTACACTATATGTTAACTTTTTTGGGTGAAAGAAATCTGTGTAGAAAATAACAATATAGTCAACAAAATGAAGGTACTAAGAGAACTTTTAGACCAAGAATCTGTTGCCACAGCTAGTTTTGTTGGTAGCAGCCCCAAGAGTTATGCTTTCTCTCTTTAAGGATTAATTTGGTGAATGGTTTCTCAGTTTGACAGACGCATCTGTTCCTACTGAGCACAAAATTGAAGAGAAGTCATAAGAGGCATTACAGAGTTATAGTCCTAACATCAAATTGGGAATAAGTTCAGGAAAAAGACTAATTAAGATTTTATCTAGAGTTAATTAAGAAGATTATTAGCTACTAATTTTCTGTATATTAATACAACGAGAACTTTGAACTTTCAAGATTAGTTGCATTTAGAAAATGACTTCCAGTCTGACGACTGTTGGGTATCAGATGACACCAAAGAGAGTAGGGATGATAGCTTCGCCCTAATGTTTTTTTATCCTTGTCCTCAGCTACTAACAAGACCCCCTTCAATTAAATATTAAATTTTGCACGGGTATTCGAACCCACGTCCACTCCTCCTCCCCTTGCTGGTGCTAACCCTAATGAGTTCTTTTTTGTTCACCCATAGGATGTTTGTTCACCCTCCAACAAAAAATTGACACGTGTCAAATCCATTCAACATAAACCACTTTGGAAGTGGTTTTGTAAACATTCAGAGCGGTTTTGACTAAAGAATTTGACACGTGTCAATCCTTTAGGGTGTGTTTGGTAGGAGGGAAAAGTGGGAGGAAGGAAAATAGAGGAGGGAAAAGTGGGAGAAAGGATTCATTTTCTCTTGTTTGGTATAGAAGGAAAATGGGAAGGAAGGAAAAGTGGAGGGATTAGTTTTCCTTCATAACCTAAGAAATCCAATCCCCCCAAAAGTGGGAGGAAAAGTGGAAGAAAAAGTGGAGGCTTGTATTAATTAACAATTATACCCCCATATGAATGCATTATTTAAAAATTATTTATGAAGTCAAATGGTAAATAAGTGTTTTTAGTTGAGGGTAGAATTGGTAAACCCTATATTTTTTACTTTCTTTCCTTCCACTTTTTCTTTCATACCAAACAAAGGAAAATGAATCTCTTATCTTTTCCATCCTTGCTACCAAACACAAAGGAAGGAAATGATCTTTCCTTTCCATATGGAAGAAAAATGAATCCTTATCTTTTTCCTACCTTCCACTTTTCCATCCTTCCTACCAAACACAGCCTTATTGACAGGTGAACAAATACCCTAATTTTGGTGGGTGAACAAAAATGGACTCTACCCCTAATATTGTAAAAGGAAAGGAATAAGTTTAGGTCCTACTCTGTCACGCCCCAGAACCAAAATACTGGAGAGCGGGAGAATGACTCAGCCAGCTACGTATTACGGGTAGATGAATACCGTATAATACGGTCAATACTGTCTAACCAGACGAGGGGGTGCATACTACATAAAAGTCTTTCTATGGTCACTTCACATCTATTGTCTCAATCATTCGAACAAGGAAACAGAAATAGAGAACATGTAAGATAAAGCAGTAAGGCGTCCCAAACGCTCAGTCAAAATGTTCTTGAGATCTGGCTTTACAAAACATAGCCAGATGATATAGCAAAGTGTACACAATCGTTATCAGCTGCAGTCTGACTTAATTACAATTATGTAAAAGTAAGTACAAAACAATCCTACTAACATGTCGGTGCCAAACGGCTAAGTATAAAGTAAATAGCAAACCGAGCGGTGAAGTAAGGGACCCACTCGAGTCCTCCTGCGATCATTCCCCTAGTATTGACCATCTTGGAGGTGGAAGTAAGCTGGATCCTCGGGGACCGGCTCTAAATCTGGCCATGCAAAACCAGAGAGGTTAGACCTCTAATAGCAAGTACCACAAGGAAGGACGATATGAAGGACTAAACCAGTAAGTAAAAGAATATAATGATAATAGATCTCTGCTTTCTACTAGAATTCACATCACATCACGACACTTCGAACCAACCTCCCAACCAAACAAGGACAGAAGTTGGCCCGTCATGTCCTGACATTCTGATCATCCCAGTTAGGTAACAGAGTAGTGCAGTACACAAACAAATCATCTTGAACGGCCAATCAACTACTACGGCTTGCTAATGTGAGTTCCAAGTTATCCTGGAATTATGCAATAGGGATTCCTCAGTTCTTACTATGTGCGAGCAAGGCTAGTCTATCCAGTCAATTAATTGCGCCATGCATGAATTAGACGAGTCCCAGCAGGACGTCCGTCATCAATATACAATATACCATAATAATAAAAGCAGATATTGTTCCCTGCCCGTGTGGCAGATTTACAGTATCTGTGGGAACCAGCCGGCCCGTCGGGTACTACTCGTCCCAAGGGGGCTGCCATGTAAGAACTCGAAAATCTATTCTCTCCATGCCATCATTATTTTATTTAACTTAATGGTCCCTACGTTGAGTGAAATTCCATGCCGTGGATCATGGTCATTCAAATGAGTACTTTCGTACGGGGTACGATATGCACAACTCTACAACGATACCAGTGCGATTAGGTTGCAGGTCTTACATAGCGTAATGCAACAATCCAATCTAACCACGGTAATCATGCCTTGACCATAAAGTACACATGCTGTTTTTGTAAGAGAAATAAATAACTAAATAAATAAATAAATAATTTGAAATCTGCATGTGCCTGTATGCCAATATTCGGGATCGGCTAATCGAGTACGATAGTTCATTACATGAACGTGTCTCATTCATTCAATTCAATAAGACGACTAGCCAGTCTCTTAGTTCCAACTAGGAACGCATGATCAATTTTTAGTCAATGTCACAATCATTATCAATGGTGACAAGGCATGAAAGTCAATTAGCATTACATGGGGTCGAGTCTATAACTCCTCAGAGTTAAGTTCCAGTCTTACTAGGTATCCATCAATCAATCAAGACACAGGGCACTAATACACAATCATTAACATGCTAAGATTATCAAGTTCATAAAAGGCGTAAGGATATAATAAGAAAATTATCATGCTACCATTAAATGAATAAATTAGAGAACAAAATAGAAACACCAAAGTCAGGAAGTCACGCCAACAAGTCTATGCTAAGGTCGATAAGTCACGCAAGAAGTCTATGCTAAGACCAACAAGTCATGCAAGAATCGTGCGCGTAAAAAGGGTACGCCAAGTCTAGCCTGAAGGAGTGAGCGTATAAAATAATACACGCTGGCAAGCGGGAGCGTGGAAAGAAATCTACGCACGCATAGCGTGAAGGGTAATAAGTAATTCACGCACAGCCTAGTGTGGCATGATAGGAAATTCACGCACGCATAGAGTGAACGTGAAAAGTCACGCACGCAAGCACAGAGCGAACGTGATAGGAAATCCACGCACGCATACAAAGATGTGTGCGTGACTGAAAATACACGCAGACACGTAAGAACGTGTGCGTGACTAAAAATACACGCACGCTCATGAGAACGTTAGCGTGACTAAAAATACACGCACGCTCATGAGAACGTTAGCGTGACTAAAAATACACGCAGACACGTAAGAACGTGTGCGTGACTAAAAATACACGCACGCTCATGAGAACGTGTGCGTGACTAAAAATACACGCAGACACGTAAGAACGTGTGCGTGACTAAAAATACACGCACGCTCATGAGAACGTGTGCGTGACTGAAAATACACGCACGCTCATGAGAACGTTAGCGTGACTAAAAATACACACAGACACGTAAGAACGTGTGCGTGACTAAAAATACACGCACGCTCATGAGAACGTGTGCGTGACTAAAAATACACGCAGACACGTAAGAACGTGTGCGTGACTAAAAATACACGCACGCTCATGAGAACGTTAGCGTGACTAAAAATACACGCACGCTCATGAGAACGTTAGCGTGACTAAAAATACACGCAGACACGTAAGAACGTGTGCGTGACTAAAAATACACGCACGCTCATGAGAACGTGTGCGTGACTAAAAATACACGCAGACACGTAAGAACGTGTGCGTGACTAAAAATACACGCACGCTCATGAGAACGTGTGCGTGACTGAAAATACACGCACGCTCATGAGAACGTTAGCGTGACTAAAAATACACACAGACACGTAAGAACGTGTGCGTGACTAAAAATACACGCACGCTCATGAGAACGTGTGCGTGACTAAAAATACACGCAGACACGTAAGAACGTGTGCGTGACTCAGCCTTCGTCCCAGCCAGAAAATGAAGTTCCCAGCCAGAAGACACGCTAAGTTGGTGGACCAAAACCCATGAACAGCCGAAATACACAAACTTAGATCTAGAGAAAACAAGCCATAAAAATCAAAAATGCCAAGAACTAAACTCTCTCAGGATCATGAGAGGAAGAGAAATGAACCATAAAATGGTTCTCCAAGCAAGAAGCAAGATTGCACTTGCCTGCTGTGGTTGGTAGGTGGAGAAGTGATGAGAGGAAGAAGAAGAAGTAATGGTGAAGAATGAGAGTTATCAGGAGAGAGAATGAGATGAAAGCCTTAAATTGCAAGGGGGCTGTAGGTGGGAGCTATGGGCCGGGTTGCATTCGGGTCCAACAAGGCCAACCCGAAAGACTAACTAAAGCAGAGAATAAAATTGCAGAAAAACTAAAATGCAGATAATAAATTGCAGAAATTAATTGCAGAAAATTAATAAACATGAAAATTAAAGAGCAGCTAATTAATTAAGATGAAAATTTAAAGAGCAGATAATTAATTAATATGAAACATGATAAATACAGATAATGAATTATAGGAATTTAAATACAGGATGATACATGATAAATACTAAATAATTACGTTCAAGCAATATACGTATTAAAATACGCATTCTGGGAACGGGGAGTGACATCTCTACCCACCTAGAAAGAATTCCGTCCTCGGAATTTCAAATTCAAGCAAGATAGAAACATCGGGGCTAAACCAATCTAAGTACAAGCAATTCAGTCAAGCAATCATTTTACAATGTCCATAGCAAGTAACATATATGTAAATCCATCAATCTACGATATCAAGCAATTCTACCCATAAGGTGATAAGCATGAGGAATCAGGACAATCAAGGTATACAGAAAAAGATATACCTTGTGAGTCAAATAAGTGAGGATACCGTGATCGGATATCATCCTCACGTTCCCACGTTGACTCTCCCAAGGAGTGATGACCCCAAGCAACACGGACAAGACTAATTGTTCGGTTCTTGAGTATCTTCTCTCTTCGGTCCAAAATGGACACAGGCTGTTCCTCGTAAGACAGGTTGGTACCAACAACCAGCTCCGAATGATCGAGGATATGGCTTGGGTCCGATACATACCTACGTAATTGAGATACATGAAACACGTCATGCACCTCTCGTAACGAAGGTGGGAGGGATAAACGATAAGCAACATCGCCTATCCGATCAAGGATAACAAATGGGCCCACGTACCGCGGACTCAATTTCTCGCGAACGCCAAACCTAATGACCCCACGAGTAGGTGAGATCCGCAAGAATACGTGGTCCCCAACAGAAAACTCTAGCGGCCTACGATGCTGGTCCGCCCAATGACGATGCCGATCCTGCGCAACTCGAAGTCGCTCTCTAATTCCTTTAACCACTTCAACCGTCTGGACAATCATTTCTGGGCCTAACATCTTCCTCTCTCCGATATCATCCCATGCAAGCGGTGACCTGCACTTCTTACCATATAGTGCTTCAAATGGCGCCATCTGGATACTGGCTTGATAACTATTGTTGTACGAGAACTCGACCAAGTGCAGGTGACTCTCCCAAGACCCTCCAAAATCTAGAGTGCAAGCTCGCAACATGTCTTCTAAAGTCTGAATCGTTCTTTCTGATTGTCCATCCGTCTGCGGATGGTAGGCCGTGCTAAACCTTAACTTGGTACCCAGACTATGATGTAAGCTCTTCCAGAAATGTGATGTAAAGCGGGTATCTCGATCCGACACAATACTGACAGGGACTCCATGCTGCCTGACTATCTGTTGCATATATAACTCCGCCAACTTTTCTGTAGATTGTCCTACTCTGAAAGGAAGAAAATGTGCTACCTTCGTAAGTCTGTCCACTATTACCCAAATAGCGTCCTTACCACTTGGTGATCTCGGTAAACCGGTCACAAAGTCCATTGTAATATGCTCCCATTTCCATTCCGGAATGGGAAGCGGTTGCAATAACCCAGCTGGCCTCTGCTGTTCTGTCTTCACTTGCTGACATACCAAGCAATGGGAAACAAATCTAGCTATCTCCCTCTTCATCCCGTTCCACCAGAAATGCTGCTTGATATCTTGGTACATCTTGGTCCCTCCAGAGTGAATAGAATACTGAGAACTGTGAGCTTCTGCCATAACCTCCTGTCTGATATCTCCACTAGGCACACATAGACGCGATCCAAACCTAAGTGTACCATCTTCATGAATTCTCATCTCCTTCCTGAGTCCTGACTCACATTCTGCCCTAAGCTTCTGAATCCTTGGGTCCTGTGCCTGAGCTGCCTTGATCCTGCCTACCAAGTCGGATTGAACTTGCAGACTTGTTAGAACTCCTACATCACTGGGAAGTATAACTTCGATGTCCATCTCCTGAAGGTCTTCTAAGATATGCCTCTGCGTTGTCAACATAAATGCGCCGCCTCTCCTGCTAAGAGCGTCTGCTACTACATTAGCCTTGCCTGGATGATACTGAAGCTCCACGTCATAATCCTTGATCAACTCCAACCATCTTCTCTGCGTCATGTTCAGCTCCTTCTGAGTAAAGATGTACTTCAGACTTTTATGGTCTGTGTACATTTCCACTCGGTCACCATATAAGTACTGCCTCCATAGCTTCAGAGCAAACACTACTGCTGCTAACTCCAAATCATGAGTTGGGTAATTCTTCTCGTGATCCCGAAGCTGCCTAGATGCATACGCTATCACCTTCCCATGCTGCATAAGGACACATCCAAGTCCTTTACCTGATGCATCACAATATACTGTAAAACCTCCGGGTCCAACTGGCAATGTAAGAATAGGTGCTGATATCAACTTCTGCTTCAAAGTCTCAAATGATGCCTGACATTCTGCCGACCAAACGAATGGTACATCCTTCCGGGTCAAGCGGGTCATGGGTGCTGAAAGCCTTGCAAAGTCTGACACAAACCTTCTGTAATATCCTACTAATCCCAAGAAGCTCCGCACATCTGCTACGGTCTTGGGTACTGGCCAACTCTCTACTGCTTCTACCTTCTTGGGATCTACTGCTACTCCAGCTCCTGATATGATATGACCCAAAAATGAAATGTGATCCGACCAAAACTCACACTTGCTGAGCTTGGCATACAACTGGTTCTCTCTCAGAACCTGCAACACTTTCCTGAGGTGGTCTTCATGCTCCTCTTCCCTAGCAAAGTATACGAGAATGTCGTCAAGAAACACAACGACAAACTGGTCTAAGTATGGCATAAAGATACGATTCATCAAATCCATGAATATTGCTGGAGCATTGGTCAAACCAAACGGCGTTACTAAGAACTCATAATGCCCATACTTCGACCTGAATGCTGTCTTGGGAATATCTTCCTTCCGAACCCTCACCTGATGGTACCCTGAACGAAGATCTATCTTGGAGAAAACTCCGGCCTTGCTCAACTGATCAAATAAGTCGTCGATCCTGGGTAATGGGTACTTGTTCTTCACTGTTGCCGCGTTAAGCTTCCTGTAGTCAATGCACAATCTGGATGACCCATCCTTCTTCCCCACAAGTACCACTGGTGCTGCCCATGGTGACACGCTAGCTTGGATGAACTTCTTCTCCTTCAGTTCCTCTATGTGCTGATATACCTTGGCCTGCTCTGAATCCGCCATTCTGTAAACCCGATCTGATATCGGTTTAGTTCCTGGTGCCAATTCTATACTGAACTCAATATCTCTGACTGGTGGTAGACCTGGAAGTTCTTCAGGAAATACGTCTAGAAATTCTTCAACTACCTTCGGAATCTGAACTTCTTCCATTGCCGTTATTACTCCCTGCTCATGCTGAGTTGCCTCTGATCTGACTAAGGTGAACCTCTTCATGCCTGGAATATCAAATGATACACTCCCTCTACGACAATCTATTGTCGCATGACTGTCTTTCAGCCAGTCCATGCCTAAGATAACGTCGAAATTTCCAACAGGAAATTCTATCAACCGAGCGGGTAAAGAATGCCCACAAACTACAACACTATACGCTAAAATAACTCTACTAACTCCTACGAGCCCATTACCAGTGAGTATATTCAACCTCCCTGGCAATGCCTCGAACTCCACTCCTAGTCGTGTCGCAAATTGTGCAGATATAAATGAATGGGATGCTCCCGAATCAAACAATGCTACTGCGGGATATGAGGCGACGAGAATGTTACCTGCCACAACATCTCCCGATGCCAATGCCTCTTCCAAGGACAAAGTGAATGCTTGCCCTCGACCTCCTTGCTGGTTCCCATGCTGCGGCCTAGCCTGATGTTGTTGCTGGCCCCTTCCTTGATGATGCTGGGGTGGTCTATGCTGGTGTTGCTGCATCGGCGGTCCCTGCTGCCGAAACATCTGAGCCTGCGGTACTAATGGACGTTGTGCCAACGGCCTTACTGCCATCGCTGGCCCTCGATACTGGCCTGCCCCTGGTGTTGGCAGAGCAAGAAACTGTTGCCCTGGTCCTCCTGACCTCGAATTCATGGGACATGTGGTAACCCGATGGTCTGGATTTCCACATATCAGACACAGTCCATTCAATGTCCGACACACATCTCTAGTGTGCCCCATCTTCCGACAATAAGTGCAGTCCGCCGGGGGTTGCTGGTTCTTCCTCTGTTGCTGTTGCTGCTGCCTGGGTGGTGCTGGTCCTCGTATCGCCACATCGTGGATACGAATGCCAGCGGATGGTGCTGTTGTTCGGGACGCTGCTCCCCCTCCTCCTTCAATCTGACTGTGGGATCTCTTCTGACCCCCAGTCCTGGTCGCAAGCCTCTGAACAGTGATCTCATGCCTTCGAGTCGCCGTCAATACTTCATCAAAAGTTTGATAATTGTGCCCCTCTATCAATTGCAAGAGCTCAAGATGAAACCCTTGCTGAAACCTCATAGCCCTCTGGCTCTCTTTTGCTACCATCTCTGGGGCGAATCTACTCAATCTGCAGAACTCCGCTGCATAAGCATCTACAGTCTTGCCGGCCTGCCTGAGGCTGATGAACTTCTGTTGTAGCTCAAACTGCGCCACAACTCCATAGTACTTGGTCTTGAATCTTGCGGTGAAATCGTCCCAAGCCACAGGACGTCTGATGCCCACTTCCTCTGATTCCCACCAATCACGTGCAAGATCCTGAAGTAACAACTTCACTAGATCCACACGTTCTTCTGCCGGTACCTTAGCTGCTGTCAGAATAGCCTCCATATCCTTAAGCCATGCATCTGCTGAGATAGCATCCTCTGTGCCCTCGAAACGGCGGGGGTTGTACTTGCAAAACCTGGCTGATGCTCCTGAATCAGTCCTCACTCCTCTTTCCAAAGCCGTCTGCAGTCCTTGGTTGAGCAACACATTCTGCTCTTGTAGCTGAGTGTGCATGCGTTGTTGGGCTAACATCTGATGTTGCTGAGTAGCCATCATTCCTCTCATGATCTCCAGAAGGGCTGGTGTGTCCACTTCCACAGGAGTAGGTGGAACTGTTGGTGGTGGTGGAACATCCGGATACTGCGATCCAGCTGCTGGTTCTACTATCACTTCTTCCTGGGTAGCCTCCTGAGGTGAGACTGGCCCTTGTTGCTGACCAACTTGGTCATGTTGTCCATGTTGCTCTTGTTGTTGCTGTCCAGCTCTGACCAATGCGGACGAAGTGCCCCTAAGAAAAGGGACAAGAGAACAATCAAACAACCGGACATGAAGGATCAATGAAGTCAAAGGATACCGGAATGTCAAGCAAGGGTTGAGAACAACGAATCATGAGATCAAGGGAGTACACATGTGATTGAGACATCCTATAAATCAAAACACCCCACAAGTCTGAAATCAGACCTGCATGAGCCACCACTAAAACCTTGTCACGCCCCAGAACCAGAATACTGGAGAGCGGGGGAATGACTCAGCCAACTACGTATCACGGGTAGATGAATACCGTATAATACGGTCAATGCTGTCTAACCAGACGAGGGGGTGCATACTACATAAAAGTCTTTCTATGGTCACTTCACATCTATTGTCTCAATCATTCGAACAAGGAAACAGAAATAGAGAACATGTAAGATAAAGCAGTAAGGCGTCCCAAACGCTCAGTCAAAATGTTCTTGAGATCTGGCTTTACAAAACATAGCCAGATGATATAGCAAAGTGTACACAATCGTTATCAGC
The DNA here is from genome assembly GCA_029216955.1 of Iris pallida. NCBI lineage: Eukaryota > Viridiplantae > Streptophyta > Magnoliopsida > Asparagales > Iridaceae > Iris > Iris pallida. The sequence continues at coordinate 4,921,692 of JANAVB010020999.1, forward strand.
TGCAGTCTGACTTAATTACAATTATGTAAAAGTAAGTACAAGACAATCCGACTAACATGTCGGTGCCAAACGGCTAAGTATAAAGTAAATAGCAAAACGAGCGGTGAAGTAAGGGACCCACTCGAGTCCTCCTGCGATCATTCCCCTAGTATTGACCATCTTGGAGGTGGAAGTAAGCTGGATCCTCGGGGACCGGCTCTAAATCTGGCCATGCAAAACCAGAGAGGTTAGACCTCTAATAGCAAGTACCACAAGGAAGGACGATATGAAGGACTAAACCAGTAAGTAAAAGAATATAATGATAATAGATCTCTGCTTTCCACTAGGATTCACATCACATCACGACACTTCGAACCAACCTCCCAACCAAACAAGGACATAAGTTGGCCCGTCATGTCCTGACATTCTGATCATCCCAGTTAGGTAACAGAGTAGTGCAGTACACAAACAAATCATCTTGAACGGCCAATCAACTACTACGGCTTGCTAATGTGAGTTCCAAGTTATCCTGGAATTATGCAATAGGGATTCCTCAGTTCTTACTATGTGCGAGCAAGGCTAGTCTATCCAGTCAATTAATTGCGCCATGCAAGAATTAGACGAGTCCCAGCAGGACGCCCGTCATCAATGTACAATATACCATAATAATAAAAGCAGATACTGTTCCCTGCCCGTGTGGCAGATTTACAGTATCTGTGGGAACCAGCCGGCCCGTCGGGTACTACTCGTCCCAAGGGGGCTGCCATGTAAGAACTCGGGAATCTATTCTCTCCATGCCATCATTATTTTATTTAACTTAATAGTCCCTACGTTGAGTGAAATTCCATGCCGTGGATCATGGTCATTCAAATGAGTACTTTCGTACGGGGTACGATATGCACAACTCTACAACGATACCAGTGCGGTTAGGTTGCAGGTCTTACATAGCGTAATGCAACAATCCAATCTAACCACGGTAATCATGCCTTGACCATAAAGTACACATGTTGTTTTTATAAGAGAAATAAATAACTAAATAAATAAATAAATAATTTGAAACCTGCATGTGCCTGTATGCCAATATTCGGGATCGGCTAATCGAGTACGATAGTTCATTACATGAACGTGTCTCATTCATTCAATTCAATAAGACGACTAGCCAGTCTCTTAGTTCCAACTAGGAACGCATGATCAATTTTTAGTCAATGTCACAATCATTATCAATGGTGACAAGGCATGAAAGTCAATTAGCATTACATGGGGCCGAGTCTATAACTCCTCAGAGTTAAGTTCCAGTCTTACTAGGTATCCATCAATCAATCAAGACACAGGGCACTAATACACAATCATTAACATGCTAAGATTATCAAGTTCATAAAAGGCGTAAGGATATAATAAGAAAATTATCATGCTACCATTAAATGAATAAATTAGAGAACAAAATAGAAACACCAAAGTCAGGAAGTCACGCCAACAAGTCTATGCTAAGGTCGATAAGTCACGCAAGAAGTCTATGCTAAGACCAACAAGTCACGCAAGAATCGTGCGCGTAAAAAGGGTACGCCAAGTCTAGCCTGAAGGAGTGAGCGTATAAAATAATACACGCTGGCAAGCGGGAGCGTGGAAAAAAATCTACGCACGCATAGCGTGAAAGGGTAATAAGTAATTCACGCACAGCCTAGTGTGGCATGATAGGAAATTCACGCACGCATAGAGTGAACGTAAAAAGTCACGCACGCAAGCACAGAGCGAACGTGATAGGAAATCCACGCACGCATACAAAGATGTGTGCGTGACTGAAAATACACGCAGACACGTAAGAACGTGTGCGTGACTAAAAATACACGCACGCTCATGAGAACGTTAGCGTGACTAAAAATACACGCACGCTCATGAGAACGTTAGCGTGACTAAAAATACACGCAGACACGTAAGAACGTGTGCGTGACTAAAAATACACGCACGCTCATGAGAACGTGTGCGTGACTAAAAATACACGCAGACACGTAAGAACGTGTGCGTAACTAAAAATACACGCAGACACGTAAGAACGTGTGCGTGACTAAAAATACACGCACGCTCATGAGAACGTGTGCGTGACTGAAAATACACGCACGCTCATGAGAACGTGTGCGTGACTAAAAATACACGCAGACACGTAAGAACGTGTGCGTAACTAAAAATACACGCAGACACGTAAGAACGTGTGCGTGACTAAAAATACACGCACGCTCATGAGAACGTGTGCGTGACTGAAAATACACGCACGCTCATGAGAACGTTAGCGTGACTAAAAATACACGCAGACACGTAAGAACGTGTGCGTGACTAAAAATACACGCACGCTCATGAGAACGTGTGCATGACTAAAAATACACGCAGACACGTAAGAACGTGTGCGTGACTAAAAATACACGCAGACACGTAAGAACGTGTGCGTGACTAAAAATACACGCACGCTCATGAGAACGTGTGCGTGACTGAAAATACACGCAGACACGTAAGAACGTGTGCGTGACTCAGCCTTCGTCCCAGCCAGAAAATGAAGTTCCCAGCCAGAAGACACGCTAAGTTGGTGGACCAAAACCCATGAACAGCCGAAATACACAAACTTAGATCTAGAGAAAACAAGCCATAGAAATCAAAAATGCCAAGAACTAAACTCTCTCAGGATCATGAGAGGAAGAGAAATGAACCATAAAATGGTTCTCCAAGCAAGAAGCAAGATTGCACTTGCCTGCTGTGGTTGGTAGGTGGAGAAGTGATGAGAGGAAGAAGAAGAAGTAATGGTGAAGAATGAGAGTTATCAGGAGAGAGAATGAGATGGAAGCCTTAAATAGCAAGGGGGCTGTAGGTGGGAGCTATGGGCCGGGTTGCATTCGGGTCCAACAAGGCCAACCCGAAAGACTAACTAAAGCAGAGAATAAAATTGCAGAAAAACTAAAATGCAGATAATAAATTGCAGAAATTAATTGCAGAAAATTAATAAACATGAAAATTAAAGAGCAGCTAATTAATTAACATGAAAATTTAAAGAGCAGATAATTAATTAATATGAAACATGATAAATACAGATAATGAATTATAGGAATTTAAATACAGGATGATACATGATAAATACTAAATAATTATGTTCAAGCAATATACGTATTAAAATACGCATTCTGGGAACGGGGAGTGACATACTCCTAGCTCCAGTGGCTAGTAGATTGAGACATAACGCATCCTGGCTGGATGGGTTCGATCCCACACAAAACGGATTATTTAGTCCAATTATGGTGGAACCGTGGAAGTAAAAAAATAATAATAATAAGTTTAGGAAATTGACAGTAAAAGGGAATGAATAAGTTTAGGTTCTAGCTCCAATGGCTAGCGGATGGAGACATAATGCATCCTGATTGGATGGATTCGATCCTATGGGAAGCAAATTGTTTCTTCCAATCAAGGGCGGACCTAAGTGTGGGGCTTAGGTGGGCTCCAGCCCACCCCAAAAAAAAATTGATTTATTTTTCATATATAATTTATTTTTTGGGTAACTTTTTTTTTTAGTCAGGCTATACCTAGCCCACCCTAACCCACTCCAGCCCACCCCATCTCAGGGTTTTGGTTCCGACCTTGCTTCCAATTGATGGTGGAAGTAAAGAAAAAAAAGACAAGGAAATTGACAGCATACCAAACGCCCCCTTAGGTTCTAGCTCTAGTGGCTAGCAGATGGAGACATAATGCATCCTGATTGGATGGGTTCGATCCTACGGGAAGCAGATTGTTTCTTCCAATCGATGGTGGAAGTAAAAAAATATATATATAGTTAAGGAAATTGACAGCTCTATGGAAAAAGTTGCTTCTTCTATTTTTAATGAGCCCAGATACAAAGATGCCCAGAATTGGCAGAATCTAATAAGTCTAGAAGACTCAAAACTGGAACTCAATATGGAAAGATGCACTCGGTGACTCAATCCACGTTATAGACTGGGTTCTTTGACCAAATTGACTAAATATAAGCGATTGTCTAACTCTAGAACTGGGATTTCAAGTGCCCTTTTTTCCTACAACTGGCTTTTGAGTTTCATAGGAAGTGTGTGCATTCTTGGTTTGCTCGTGCTATGATCTTGAGAGTACAGAAACAAAGTATGACTTACTCGATCGAAAGTTTTATGTAAAAGATGAGAAGTGGGAAATCACTTACCATGGTCCTTGGCTGAGGCAAGACACGCAGAGGTTGCGATGCTGAGGATGAGAACCTGCCACCACCATGACTTCCTCATCGCCATCACAAAGTGTTTGTGTGTGTGTGTGTGTGTGTGTGAGAGAGAGAGGAGAAATGATGGAAGTGATGGAGAAAGAAAGCAAATTTGCTTTTTTTGCACGGACAGCAGGCTCTGCATTATTATTCTCTACTTTTTCCCGAGAATTGTGGGGATGTGGTATGATGGGGAACAGAGCAGCAGCCTTGCATAGAGGCCAGACCAGACCACTCACCACTGTGCTGGATAAAACATCGCAGGTGGACCCCACTAGCCGTTTCCACTCGCATAGCTGTCGAAGTTGGCTTCAAAGTGGGCCGGGTCATAGGCCAGGTCGAAGGTAATTGGTTAGTAATTTGACATATGGAGGTTTTTTTTTTTTTTTTTTTACACCCGGCATTATGTACGAAATTTTGTGCATGTTACGTTGCATGCTATTTAAAATCACTGTTTTCAATTTTTACACACATACACCTCTCATGCGGTTAGATTTCGAGACCGTCCGTCTAGTCAAGGAGATTATAGCTCTCGTCGCTCACCACAAGAGTCAACTGAATTCAAATTTTTGACACATGAAATTGACATCACGTTGTCTACTTGTCACAAAAGAATTTTTTTGGAGCTTTCTTGTGCATTATTGGTGGATCCTCCATTGAAAAATGCTTCCAACTATGATATCTGTAAAGAATATCCGCTAATAACAAAACACTTAAAATCCCAAAATGAATGCCGTGTTTGAAAACATATTAATTCAAAGTAAAACTGTTTGATTCGTTTTTTGGTATTTGGTACCAAATGGCGTTCGAGATGGCATGTATCCGCAATCGAAGGGGGGCGAAGCTAGCACACTGAACAATGTAATGAATTCGATCTTCCCTCGTTCACATTGTCCTCAACTTAAGCAGCACGGACATCAGAGAGACCGGCAGGATTCGAGCCTCCAATCGTAAAAATGTGTAGGTGTGTATGGGCCGTAATAAAAACATTGTCCTCAACTTAAAATTCCTCTGGTAACTAACACAAACAAGCCACACAAAAAACCCACTAGTGCAAACATGGCTACTCATGTGATGCTTTGTGCACAAAAGACCCGTTATAAATCATTCAGTGTTAGTTCATCTCACTATAAAACTTTACATACCAGTTGCTACCAAAAGAACATAGAATCCATGCACAAAATTATTGCTTTATTTCAAAATTTTATATACCGAATAAATTATGTTCATATCTTAAATCTCATCGTATGAATTCACTAGACATATACTTACATTTTAAAACACATTAAAAAAAAACATCTCTTCTTGTTATCCTTCTTTAAAAAAAAATTATATATATATATATATATATATATATATATATATATATATATATATATATATGACAATTCAACGCTTGCTATTTTAAAAATATTTGAAAATGTTTAAGAACGAAGATCCGATTTTTTTTTTTTTATATATATATATATATGTCTGAACACCGGTGGAGACATAATCCATTCTGACTAGGTGGATTCGATCCCACGGGTTTACTTCCTCGAGGTTGTGACGGATGATTTATCCCTGCTTGAGCTAGTAGAGTAACGTTCCCCTGATTCTTTGAGCTGCATTGCCTGTTTCAAGCTCTCCACCACCTCGCTCATCTTCGGCCGGTCCTTGGCCTGCCTGACGAGGCACCTATCGGCCAGCCTCGCGACCTCGCGGGCGGCCCTGACGGAGAACTGGTACTGGAGCCTCGAGTCCATGATCATGTTGAACCTCCTGCTGTCGATGGGGTACTGCTTCACCCACTCCAGGAGCCTCTGCTCGTTGGCCGGCCGGTTCCTCTCCAGGCACCTCCTGCCGGTCAGGAGCTCGTACAGCACCACCCCGAAGCTCCACACGTCGCTGCTGGTCGTCAGATGGCCGGTGGCGATGTACTCCGGGTCCGCGTACCCGTACGTTCCCACCACCTGCAGGTCCATAAATCAGTCTGCATCCAACACTAGGATCCCTTTTGGTTCACTGTAATGTAATCTTATTCGCAATGTAATCAAATAGAAATTTTTTTTTTTTTTTCCATTTGATTACATTACGATTACATTATATTGTACCAAACGATGCCTAGATATGCCACTGAGACACGGACATGACACATATTTTTGTTCATAATAAGTGTATATTAATGGAATGTCTATACTGTATCAGATGTGGTGATTCCAATGCGACACAACCATGATTTTTGGAGTGTCTGTACTTCTTAGAAACGTATGAATGTGTCTATCCAGAAGCACTGCGACTGCTATTATCTAAGATCCTCCAATATCAATACGTGCGTGATCAATTCTACACATCAAAAACTAGATCGTGACTTGGACACTCTAAAATACACTCGGAATTGGTACGAAAGAAGTACGCTATGCTTACATCTGTCGATACGTGAGTCTTCCCTGCTGCCGGTCCCTCCCTCGCTAGCCCAAAGTCCGACAATTTTGGATTGAAGTCTTTGTCTAGTAGAACGTTAGACGCCTTGAAGTCTCGGTATATCACCTGACCACATAAGCAAGATATAGTTACACTATAAAAAATAAAAATAAAACCGTAGTTCAAAATTTTGGCTTGAAGTCTTTGTCTAGTTATTTAGTTTTAAGATCTTGTATAATAATCAAAATTTATCTAAATTTTGTGTTTATGTCTCCATATTTTCAGAAGAGAGTTTGGGTCACGTCTTGAAAGTTGACCTGAACTGACTGTCTAAAATGGAAACCTAAACACAAGTTTCAAATATTACGAAAATATAAACGAGATCTAACGGTCACTTCAAGTCAACCGTCGGAACGAGATCCAATTTTTCATGGGACAAAATTGTGTCGAAGTTAACTTACCTGGACTTCTAGGCCTTGGTGCAGATATGCCAGCCCTTGAGCCGCGCCGAGGGCTATCTGCAGCCTCAGGTTCCATGGAAGGCATGGGTAAGCCCTGTTGAATAAGTGATCCTCTAAACTCCGATTGGGCATGAATTCGTAGACCAGCAGCCTCTGCGTCCCCCTCTCGCCATCTTCCGCGCAGTAGCCGACGAGTTTCACCAGGTTCGGATGCTCCACAACGCCAAGGAACTGGACTTCCGTTAGCCATTGCTTATGTCCCTAAAATATATAGATTTTCTCAGGTTAAATTGAAGGAATTTTTGACCAGTCTCATATTTTACTTGTTCTTAATTTGTTTCTATTTACAAATATTAGCACATGTGAAGCCTTGTGCATAGTTTGTACATACGTCAAACGTGTAGTAGCCAAATCCCACCAATAGATTAATCCAAAATTTATCATTCTATATATACTCTCTATAACAGAGGACAATGACAGTGGTGAATACTAACAAGCTCTATTAATTTTTCTCAAAATTTAAGCAAGTACAGTGCTTGAGCTCATTCAAATCTAAAAATCAAGACAAGGTGATACAAAAAGAATTGGCCCAACCGTTGTGATTTTGTGTCCGAGTGAGAGATGCATGAACCCAGGGCCGGTCCGGAGGTTTGGGTTGTCCTATTCCGAACTAATTTTGGTTGCCGCTTGGCCCTTATTGTGAGCCAGTCCTAGTGGTCATCCTTGACCTTGAACCTTTGGTGGGATCATGTTGAGGCTGGAGATTGCCCTAACAGAGGGGAGTTGTCCAAGCCTCAAGTCTTGTCTGGCTTATCCTAGAGCCGGCCGTGCATGAACCAACACCATTTCAATTATTGTTCACATTTATCCATATTTTTTTGTATTGCTCATCTCAAACCCTTCCATTATCAAGCTGGAAAGTTTATATGTTCCAATAACCCTATATTGCCAATGTGCATATACTTGAGAAGTTTGAGTTATATAACATTGAGGGATCGGAATTCCACAGTTTAAGTTAGAATATTCAGTCAACACCAATTTTCTTTTACGTGTCACTCACTAATCTAGAATTTCTAGATTACTCGAGTCCCCGTGAGAACTTATATCGATGTTTAGTATTATACAATTTATGTTTAATTGTAACTTGATATTTTCAACTATACTAGATTCTAACTTAATATCATAAACTTATGGAAAGTGAGAAAACAACCTCTGTGGCAGGATTTACCAAGTCTAATTTAACGGGACCCTAGTCCGTCCTGTGGTCCTGAACCAATCGTTGCTGTCGTAGCTGCTTCGCCAATGCTGCTTTCGTACGCGGAGAGAGAGAGAGAGAGAGAGAGAGAGAGAGAGAGAGAGAGAGAGAGAGAGAGGCGAACGGTGGAATTGGGTTGTGTGTGTGTGGCCGAGGGGGGGGGGGGGGGGATTGCAGCCGACGGGGGGGGGGGGGGGGGGGGGGGGGGGTGTTGAATTGAGTTGAAAAGGGGGAGAGAGTTTCGTCTTTTTTTTAATTTTGGATATAAGTTAAAAAAATAGTTGATGGTACAAAATTGTCGAGTAAAACAGTTTAGGATATCAAAGTGAAAAACTGAAATAGTTAAGGGTATCAAAATTGAAATTTTACGGCCATCACGAAAAATCAGTCGGTATAGTATGATGTATACCTGCAAACCCTTCTGGTTGAGCCTCTTCACCGCGACGGCAATCCTCTCCCCGGCGGCCTTCCCGTCCGTGCGCTTAACGAAGCCCTTGTAGACTCCCCCGAACCCTCCCTCGCCGATCTTGAGCGTCCGGCTGAAGTCGTTGGTGGCGTTCCTCAGCTCGTCGAGCTCGAACGCGCGGAGGCTGCCGCGTCCTCTCTCCTCGTACAACGCCGGTATGCTCTGCTGCGAGGACGTCGTCGACGTCGAGCCCGAGGACTTGCTCGTCTGCTGCCCGCCGCCCGAGTCGTCGGACGGGCTCAGGCTGTTGCCGGAGGTGGCTTTCGGGTTGCTCTTGGATTTTGTCAACCAGAAGTTGAAGCAAGCCATTACGTACTCACAAGAATTATAAAAGTTGTCAGTACATATATACATATGTATAAAAACCTGGTGCACGTTGAGAAGCAATCAAAACAGAGAATTCTCTATATTATATACAAGTAAGGTCTATATCTTGATGAGTCCTAGGTGCCGAGTAGAGAGGAAAGTAGGTCAAGTAAAACGTGAGAATTGTGATGATCAGTGGAAACAAATATGAAGGAGCCAGCCATAGAGGACAGGTGAAGGAAAACTAAAACATTAATGGGAACGAAGGAGTGGAGCGAGAGAGAGAGAGAGAGAGAATATGAAAGAGGAAGGTGGCAATGAAGTTTGTATGTATGTGAGAAACAAGAGAGAGAAAGCATACATGTATTACTTACGCCATCTCCAACCATACTTTTCAAATATTATTTAATTAAGCGTCCGAGCTCTCTAGCCTAGTCGTATTAGGATGGACATTCAGAGAAGATTGACAAGATTGGAGTCTCCAATTGTGTGTGTGAGTGGGATATATATATATATATATATATATATATATATATATATATATATATATTAATTTTGTATTATAGAACCATCCTATGTTTTATGGATTGGATTGGAATTTAGTGGTTGAGATTAAAAGGTGTAGACCCACCACATTTTTAAAGTCATTTAATCTCAACCATGTAATTCCAATCCAACGTGTATAACATAAGTTGGTTCCATAATACAAAACCAATCGGTTGGTTATATATATATATATATATATATATATATATATATATATATATATATATATATTGAGTAAAAATATTGAGTAAATTCTCTCTCTCTCTCTCTCTCTCTATATATATATATATATATATTTTTTTTTTTTTTTTTTAAATTCTCTCTCTCTCTCTCTCTCTCTCTCTCTCTCTCTCTCTATATATATATATATATATATATATATATATATATATATATAGTAAAATATTGAGTAAATTCTCTCTCTCTCTCTCTCTCTCTCTCTCTCTCTCTCTCTCTCTCTCTATATATATATATATATATATATATATATATATATATATATATTTTTTGAGAGAATTTACTCAATATTTTTTACTCAATATATATATATATATATATATATATATATATATATATATATATATATATATATATATATATAAATAAAAAAATATTGAGTAAATTCCCTCAATTATATATATATATATATATATATAATTGAGGGAATTTACTCAATATTTTTTTATTTTATATATATATATATATATATATATATATATATATATATATATATATATATATATATATATATATATATAATTGAGGGGATTTACTCAAAATTATCACCAAATCGAGAGAATTTTGTCAAATATTTATGAGAAGCGTATTTGATCCTCAAATTTGAGATAAGAGGAAAAAATTATCAAATTTGAGAATCTACTATTTATGATTATTTTATCCTTCAAATTGTAACCAATTACTAAGTATATCTTACACATGTTAAACAATAAACTTAAGTAACTTACCGTATTTTTTAATTTATAATTTTAAATAATATAATAATTCTCCCATTAAAAAGTTCTTGTTGACATCTTCCCATAGAATCTAATATTGGATATATTTGTCTTTAGTATTATTTTTTTGTTTATTAGATTCATTTGATTTATAAAATATATTTAAATAATTTTACAGAAAATAATAGAATAATATCGAACTTTCTAAACTTAAAATATATTGACTTTCAAAAAAATCTAACAAGCACATCGAAATTTAAAATAACACCACCACCAACAACATTGAACTTAAAAAGTCTAAACGTTACAACAACATTAAAATTTAAAAAAAAAAAAAAAAAACTTAAAGCAATACAACATTAATGTATAAAATAATATTAAATAATTTGATTATACGAAATAATTGTGAATAATTGAATAATATTATCTTGATAAATAATATTAATAGTATAATATTAATGTATATGATTATATTAATGAAGAAATAAATCTATGTATAAATAAATAATGGTTGTTTATTATTTGAGGATTGATACATTAGAAATGTAAAATTTTGAGGATAGCGTAATATAGATTTTTTTTTAGTCCTCAAATTGAGAGAATTTTTGAAAATGAGTTGGAGATAACTTGGTCATGAAAAGATTTCTATATATCATTTTTCTTCAATAGTCAAAACATAACAGAGAAAGCCATGGAAAGAATCAAGGACAGGAAGGCTATCCCTTCCAAAGACGCGTACACAACAACAACGAAGTCCTTTCCTTGCAGTAAAGTCAGTTTGGTTCATTATAAGATTGTAAACGTAATAGAATTAAATTTGTAAATAACTGAATTTGTAATGTAATAGTGTTACAATTACATTGTCATATCTGGATGGAACATAAAATCAAATTATGTACTGTAATATTGATTGTTTCAAATTAATTTTAGTTTACCATGTAATGTAATGTAATGGATTTGTAATATAATATTTTTTTAAACATACAAATTAAAATTTTAAAATAAAATATAAAAAACTAATACAATATTGATTATTAAATATTAAAATACAAAAAATTAATAATAATAATAATAATAATAATAATAATAAAAAATGATTAAATATAGTTTTTACTTTTTTAAGTTTGTAAGTTTAATTGTAATACAATCGTGATTATATGAGTTTTATGATATAATTGATTAAAAATAAATGTAATTAAGTTTGTAATTATAATTACGTTACATAAAAAGTTCAACTAAACACTTTGATTAAATTGACAACATACATAATGCCAATAATATTACGTTGTTTAATCTTGCAAATCAAGTGGTCACTAAATTTTGGTGGTTGCTCTATGATTAAACTTGTTAAGAATCATGTTAAGAACTTATCTTAAACCTATCCTTATTTGATGTTTACATCTATTAGAATCTAATAGTTTGTTTAATACTTTATGTCGTTTTATTATTGTTGCACATCAAACGTACATGTGAATAGATAGGTAGGAAGCATATCTCCTCTCCAACAAAGAAACTTGGAGACTTCAAGACTGAAGTCTCTCTCTCTCTCTCTCTCTCTCTCTCTCTCTCTCCCTTTGTTTGAGGCATGGAGTGTGAAAGGGGGTTGTTGAATTATAGTGTGAAAGCAGGACTCGTAGATTGATTTGTTTCTGTGGGACACAGTTGACTTGGAAAGAAAAGTACACTGGATGGGCAGTCATCTGCCAATTTCGCAGAGGAAAATGCTAAGTCTACAATCAAGTGCTTACGAGCTATTACAATTCTTTTCCCATCCCTTACATTTATATCTCACCGGGTCTCACCTCCCCTCTCAACCTCTTGCTACATGGACTCTACCCCACCTGACTCTACCACTTTTTACAGTCGAAGTCCAACACGTGCCCACCTCCCCTCTCAACCTCCTGCTACATGGGCTCCACTCGACCCTACTACTTTCTCCTCCTCCAATCGAAGTCCAACACGTGACGGTTGTAAGAGGATATAAACATTTGGTTGTAGGCATAGCAAAGTGCATTGGCAAACAATTGCAAACACATAACAGTCAAATATATATATTTCTCACAACCACCACCACCCCCACCACCACCGTGATTCTGGAATGATTATGTAAATAGCTTGGTTTCATTCAGTATGGTGAACAAGAATATTTTAAAAATTACTTTATATAGGAGTACCAGATTTATAATGTAATTAGATTTTTGATATTGGATTTGTCCGTTGATAAAGTTAGATACTCAAAAAAAATCTAGTGATGAACAATCGTCACTAAAAAGCTTATTTTGTCACTGAAAGTTTAATTTTGTTACTAAAATGTCTCACTAAAAATTTCGAGTATTCAAATTTATTAACCGACAAATTCAGTATCCAAAGTCTAATTAGACTTAAACTTGATATCCTTATACAAAATATTTAAAATTAAAAAAAAACTCATCAATGATTGGTGGATGCAAAAAAATCCAGCAGTTTTCTGTCAACCATTTTTTTTGGTTATTTTTAGGGGCACCTCATTTTCTACTGGGGGACAACCCAAAAATTTTTTGAAAAATTTACAAGTTTGCCATTGGGTTTTTTTACTAGGGGGCAGCCCAAAAAAAACTATAAAACCCAATTTCATTTTATTTCATCTCTCTTTCTTCTTTTCCTACTTCTCTTCCTCCACTTCTTTTTTTTCTTCTACTCATATAAACCTATATCTAACCTAACCTAGGTGAAATTGTCCCCCAACCAAAAATCGTTGAAGATTTTTGGTAGAATACAGTGTCAATCACTTCTCTCATTTATTTGTAAGTCGTCGAATTTATTTTTGTGTAATATTTTAAGTTTTAACCTAAATTTTACATATAAAAGTGGAATTTTTTGTTTAATGTATAAAGAAATAGACAATGGATCAACCCGGACCATCAAATGCTGGATATTATCCTCCCAACACATCCGAAGAACACTTGACGCATCGGAATCATCGTGGTAACTACATTTGAACTTTACGTAGAGTGGAAAATTGAACTTCGACACAGAGGACTGCCACAGATTGGGCAGTCCCTCACATATATAGGACTGCCAAAGATGTGGCAGTCCTGTATATGTGAAGGACTGCCACATTTGTGGCAGTCCAATGTATGTGAGGGACTGCCCAATCTGTGGCAGTCCTCTGTAGGAATGTGTGTTAATGTACATATGTATATATTTATAAGTGTTGTCTTAAAGGTTGATGGAATTTCACTTGTAGCCTATAGGTTTAATGCCTTCTAAGTTATTTGTATATCACACCAATATGTGATTTTCCTTTTAGTACTATCTAACTAGTTAATCCAGATTTATATATATAACCCAAATATGAACATTGATCCAAATGGACAATGTTACTTTGAAGTGTCTCAACTTGTGACCAAGAACAAACTTCTCTATAAATAATAATACAGACTCCTCTATAAATAATAATACGCTTTATGTAATTGTTTAGTTTTGACTTTTAACGTCTATTGTAGGAGTTACGATCTTTCGAGGTTGCGGTACATGCTCCAATTGCAATCGATGTAGGGCATTTATTTTGGACCGATCTTTCGTTTCAATCAAGCGATGATGCGGTACAATGGTGTCGAGAAGTTGGACGGAAAAACAACTTAGTTCTAGAGCACCGGTCGAAGCCAGAGCTTGGACCACACCTTTCGCTGATCAAATCGACCATTGTAAGAAGTTGTTGAAGTTTGAGGAGCCAAGAGACTTACCTGCTGACCACTGTGACGTCGAAATCGACTGAGTATCAATGTGTTATATGGAGGACCACTTTTGTATACATTTTGACATTTTGGTTATAGAGGACCACTTTTGTATACATTAAACTATGAAATATGAAGTCCAATATATGTTTCTTACTTTTATCCATGTGTTATATGTGCTTATCTGGGTGTTATACATATGTGTTTTGTGTGTTTGGCTGAGTATTATACATGTTTTACATGTGTGCTAAAAACTATCAGAGGACTGCCACACCCAGGGCAGTCCTTCACATGTGTTGGACTGCCCTGGGTGTGGCAGTCCTAGATGAAATGTTCTGTGACTAAATCACAGAACATTTCATCTAGGACTGCCACACCCAGGGCAGTCCAACACATGTGAAGGACTGCCCTGGGTGTGGCAGTCCTAGATGAAATATTCTGTGATCTAGTCACAGAACATTTCATCTAGGACTGCCACACCCAGGGCAGTCCAACACATGTGAAGGACTGCCTGGGTGTGGCAGTCCTAGAACTCCAGAAACACTCCAGTGCTGCTGCTAATGCTTCAAGGAAGTGGCAATATAGGTGCATCTATTACTCAGAAACACTCCAGTGCTGATGCTAATGCTTCAAGGAAGGAAACTTCGGATAATTTTTCTGTATCGAGTGATACCACTGGAGAGGCCAGTGAACTGAAAGGAAAACAATATAGAGTTGCTGTTAGAAAAGTTCCAAGTAGCAGATACAGGAAGGAAGCAAACGAGTCTACCCAGAAAGAGATATCATTAGGTACCCCTCCAATATCTTTGATGATAGTACAAGTGGGAGTTCTGAGGACGAGTTTGAGATTAACCACTGACGGACTACCTTGAAAGCTGGCTTGGACAATTCGTCTACTTCTGCTGACTCAGATGGGGACCTTGAAGAAACACAAACAACTAGTTCGTATAAGACTCAAGAATATATGAATTCCCCAGGTAATACTTATTTCTCTAACTCGTAAGCTTTGTGAGCATTCATCCCATTTATAGAAGTATCTTAGTGTTTGGCCTATTGGTTCATTCCTCACTCGGAAGCAGCATGACATAGATGTTTGGATGCAACACATCTTTGATAAAATCCAAGTATATACGTTGGTTTTAAGTTAGAGGACTGCCACAATCAGGGCAGTCCTTCACATGTGTTGGACTGCCCTGGGTTTGGCAGTCCTAGCTGAAATGTTCTGTGATAGATCACAGAACATTTCAGCTAGGACTGCCAAACCCAGGGCAGTCCAACACATGTAAAGGACTGCCCTGGTTGTGGCAGTCCTAGATATAATGCTCTGTGATCACATCCGTGCACACAAGGACATTACATTCTCCAGCCTTGTTTAAGGCTCAAGGCTCCCATTCTCTGTGTCTGTCAGAGACAATAAGCATGAGTGACGAACTAGTGTGCTAGTACATGTTACAAAAGCTCTATTAATGAAAAAAAAAAAGGAAAAGATAGGTCAATGATATTCCACTCTCAAGCTGTTAGTTCATGACGAAAATGCCTCAAGAATGCATAAATTCCAACGAATTCCAACGAAAATGACGAAAATGCCTCAAGAATGACATTCCAACGAATTCCAACGAATTTGGTGGAGGAATTAGGATTAGAGTGGTGGAGGAAAATTTTTTAGGGTTTAGGGAGGGAGAGAGAGAGCTCTTCTTCTTTTTCTTTTGGAGGAGAGAGAGAGGAAATGATGAAATGGGAAGAAAATGTGAGTTTGGGGGGTTGGACTGTCCCCTAGTAAAATTTGGACTGCCCCCTAGTAAAATCTCCACCAAATGGGTTGTCCCCTAAGTAAGGGCTGCCCCTTAGTAAATGTGGAGGTGCCCCTAAAAAAAACCTTTTTTTTTTTCTTGTCCAGTTGCTCACAATGTTTCTTGAACTGGATGGTGACTGCTTTACCACACTTGCATGATGGGAAATGTGAAATTGTAAGCCGAAGTGTTGTTATCTTAAGTTTATACTTAGTAGCGAAGAATGGTACCATAGAAATGAAAATTACACACAGGATCGCATTCTTGCTTATTTTCTAGTTGGGTTACCAAGAGAGAAACATTACTCAGGAGCTATGTTCCATCACAGACTTCCCATTCATTATATATGTTGAAAACATTTTTCTCGTGTGAAATCAATTGCACTTACAACATATTTAGCCATTTTCTTTGGTCAAAATTGAGTTTGAATAATTAAGCAACAATATTAGCTACTCATTTTAAGTGAAGTGACCATATAGTTGTGAAATTTAATCCACCAATTTGGAGGAGTACACTTTTTTATTATAGAAAAAGTGGCGATAGTCCACCAGTTTCATTGAGGAGAATAAACAAAACAATCAAATAGACACAGTTCTTTTTCTCTACTACAAAACTACATAGAGAAAACCAAAATACAACCGAAAATGTGCGCTCCAAGCAGAGAGTAGTCCTAATACATTGCACTCCGCAACTAGAAACTCGCACAGACGATATGTTTGTTGGCCCAATGATTGTATCATATTTTTGAATATGGTTAATCTGTTAAGTTTAGCATTTCATTATCACTAATCTTCATACTATCACTATAGCATTTCTACTTATACTTATATCTTTGGTGATATGTGCCCATTGGTTTACATCTTAGTGATATGAGCTTATCTATCTTAAATTTAATTGGGTTGCCAAAATCAAAACTATGTTTTTGATTGTGGTCATTCAATTAAGTTTAATCATTATGATATCACTAACATTTATGCCATCACCTTAGCACTTATACTTAAACTTTGCATAGTCCTAATGTGCTTTAATTTATCATATTTGCTACTATGTATATTGCTTTGTTCGTCTAACATGTACATGCAGAAAAGCAATAAGCAAGATCAATGTGGACATATGCAATGAAGAAATCATTGTGGGCCAAAGACGACGGATCCCACAAGATTTCTCTGAACCACCCGACGACATCTCTGGAGCCACGCACCGGGGGTTCCGCTGCCCGGTCAGCGGACGGGGGTCGAGGGGGCAGCGCCCCTCGTCGGGGGTTTCGGGGGCGAAGCCCCCGAAAGGTATTCAGTTTTCACAAACTGGATATCTTTGGACAGCTACCGCCAAGGGAAAAAGCCAGCACCTATCAAGGAAGAAGCCAAGCCATGCCATCATCATTTCAAGACTCTGAAGAAGCCTGCACCTACCTAAGTTTATCTGGAGTCTGTAATGAGTCTTAGGAATTATTGTAAACACAAGAAATGGATGGCAAAATCGAAAGCTAGGGTAGATAATAACCCAGGACAATCTTCGGAATCCTGGCGGATAATCTGGCGGATCTCGGCGGAAATCCGGCGGAAGATCCGAATGGTCTCACAGAATACCTTCTGTGAGTGTTCGGATTATCCGGCGGAAAACCGCGGAATTCCGGCGGATTTTCCGCTATATGACCGTTTGCATTCCAACGGTCGAATTTTACGAACGATTGATCCCAACGGCTCTTTTTATAGCCGTTGGACTATTCAGGCGGATGATCCGGCGGATTTCCGCAGAAATCCGGCGGATGATCCGTCAGCCTGAGAAAGTTGCATTATTGCACTTTTCTTTGCTTTGGTTATAAATAGCCTTGAACCCCCTTCATTCAAGGTTGATGCTTTGAGCCTAAAAATTTCCAAAACCACCAAAGCTTATCCACATACAACTCTACAAAGCCTTCATTTGCCATCTATAAATTGTGTTAGAGTTATTGAGTTGAAAAGTAAGATCTTCATCCTATTGTATAAGGAGATCTAAACCTATTGTGAAAGGTTGAAGTTGGGGAGTCTTCGTATCCAAACTCTCGGTTGAAGTTGGAGAGTCTTCGTATCCAAACTCTCGGTTGAAGTTGGCGAGTTCTTCGGATCCAAACTCGTGTTGAAGTTGGCGAGTTCTTCGGATCCAAACTCGTGTGTAACTATTTACTCAAATAGTGGATTAAAGCCGGAGAGAGTTCCGGGACTGGACTGCCTCTTAGGAGGATACCAGGATACATCGGGTGTCGGTATTGTGTTTGCTTCTTCTCTTGCACTTATATTTTTAAATTGCCTATTAGCTTGTGCTAAGTGCTTGATTAGTTAGCTTGACCCTATTCACCCCCCCCCCCCCCCCCCCTTCTAGGGTTTCTTACAATGCTGACACTAGGACTGCAAATGAGCCAAGCCGTTCGCGAGCAGCTGCTCGAAGCTTGGCTCGATAAAAGCTCGTTTGAGCTCAGTTTGTTTAGTAAACAAGCTGAGTTCAAGCTTTATTTTTGAGCTCGTTTAATAAACGAGCCAAACTCAAGCTTGAAAGTACTCGGCTCGATTGAGCTCGCGAGCTGACTCGTTTATAAGCTCGCGAGCTGCGTCGTTTAGGAGCTCGTTTATGAGCTTGTTTAGAAGCTCGTTTGTTCTTTGTTAAATTCTATATATATTATATTATATATATATATATATATATATATATATATATATATATATATATATATATGGTTATATATATATATATATATATATATATATATATATATATATGGTTGTGTATATATATATAAAAATATATATATATATATATATATATATATATATGGTTATATATATATATAACCATATATATATATAGATATATAATATATATATATATATATATATATATATATATATATATATATATATATATATATATATATAACCATATATATATATTATATATATATATACAACCTTATGTCCTTAATAAGTGATATTAAGAAACTTTTTTAATTAAAATTTTATAAATAAATTGTTAATATTTCTGATACTTGAATTCAAACCTAACTAGCTTGAAATCAAGCTCGTTAAGCTTGAAACCAAGCTTAATGCGCTTGAATTAAAGTTGAGCGACAAGCTTGATTTCAAGCTTATTGAGCTTGTTTATCAAGCTTCCTTATCAAGCCAAGCTCAAGCTTAATATAAACAAGCTCAAGCCTAGCTCAAACTTCAAAATTAAAAATTTTATCAAGCTCGAGCTCGAATAATTCTAGTCAAGCCAAGCTCAAGCTCACAAAAGCCCGGCTCTGCTCGGCTCATTTGCAGCCCTAGCTGACACAAACCCCTTCATTATCTTCTATCGAACTAGTCGTCAAGATTAGTGAAACAAAATTTACAGGCTTTTTCCGGATAAATAAATATAGTAACCTCCCATGTTTTATAAGTATTATAGAAACTATTCCTATCCTAAAAATAATTACACTGACCATCACTCTCATTTATAATTGTATAAACATAGGGATGGTCAGTGTTATAAGCTTCTATAGAAAATATAAACTATAGAGATGGTTTGTGTAATTAATTTCAAAGTAGATGTGATTTTCGTAAGTGTAAAACATAGGAATAGTTATTGTAAAATAATCCTAGGTGTCACATCTATATTAACTTATATCATCATCATGTTCACATTATTGGATTTGTTCCATTCTTATGTGAAGAATATCCACGAGTGAGACTAGCATCATCCATATCTCGAAATAAATTGGAGGGTCGTTGGCGACAAAATGGAGTCGAATCAAAGAGCATCGACATATCGGTGGTATATCGTCAGTATATCAGGAAGATCAGGATGCATGCTACAATAATTTCAGTCAACCCAAGAGAAAACATTACTTCGTCTTCGATTCTCAATTTCGATAATTTCTTGTACTCTCAGCTGAATTTATTTTCATTCACTGTAAAGTTACGGCAATCCATTAGTGAATCGGTAGAAAAAGTCTGTACAAGTCAGTATATTTCCTCACGATGGTAGGTAAATAAATTTGAGATATATCCACTCACGGTACAAACCCAAGAAATATAAAAATATATAAAAATAAAAAAAAAAATAAAATAAAATAAGTCTAACGCAATTAAGTTAAATACGTTCAGCACGCATGCTTCCCTAGTATGAGTCATTTTAATTGCCACATTTCTCAAAAAATTAATATATCCCCCTCCCTATAAAACAACCAGTTGATAATAATTAATTTGGTAAAGCACGCATATGTCCTTGAGTACTCCTTGCCCTTGAATGGGAGTAATTTCAATTCATGTTAAAACGATTTTATAATGGAGCGATCATATTCTTGAATTCTTCAATGCTTTTTATTATCGTCTGTCAATCTACTGATTTTCTCATCCTTCCTAAAACACTTTTGACGAGGCTATGTTATACTTTTGGTCAAGACCAAAAATTCGAACTCGGATGAGTTGGAGTGGATTAAAATAGACTAGGTGTGAACTGATGCATATAAAAATAGTAATAATATTATATATATATATATATATTTCTGGAAATTGCTGAGAAATCCAATTTCGGAGTTGGGTTGTATGAAAAACCCACCCGCATGATGGGTTTTATGAAATGCCCAGAATTATATAATTCCACGTCAAATATTCAAAGATTCCCTTTAGATGTTCTGTATTTACAAAATTAATACCATAACTACCCCTCCGCACAAACTCAGATCTGAATTGTGATTCTCTTCTTCTTCTTCACGAGAGATCTGAATTCCATTGCTCTCATCTTCAGCAGAGATCGCAAAGATCGTTCGTAGTTCACCATATTTTTTTTTCCAGTCGAACTCCGATCATCGCTCATCTTCTTCTTCTTCTTCTTCTTCTTCTTCTTCTTCTTCTTCGACAATTAGGTCAATTATGGAGAGAAGATCTCTCTTCTTCTTTTCCATAAGAGTTAGCATCGTTTTGAAGGAAGAACGAAAACTCTTGAATCTTTATTCATGTCAAATTTCTTTCCACAAAACAAAAAAATAAAAAAAATTAGGTTTTCTGTCAACTGTTCTCCGTCGATATCACACGAAGAATAGTCATTCTCCTGCACTTTTAACAAGGAGAATGCCATTCTCCGTGTTGAATGGCATTCTCCGTGTTTCTAACACGGAGAATGGCCATTCTCCTGTGTTTTAACATTTGAATGACCATTCTCCGTGTTATTTAGCACGGAGAATGGCCATTCTCCGTGTAATTTAGAAACGGAGAATGCCATTCTCCGTACTAAATTACACGGAAAATGGTCATTCTCCTACGTTTT
The DNA here is from genome assembly GCA_029216955.1 of Iris pallida. NCBI lineage: Eukaryota > Viridiplantae > Streptophyta > Magnoliopsida > Asparagales > Iridaceae > Iris > Iris pallida. Next base: position 4,943,090 of record JANAVB010020999.1, read on the forward strand.
AACACTGAGAATAACCATTCTCCGTGTAAATTAACACGGAGAATGTCATTCTCCGTTTTAATTAAGACGGAGAATGTCATTCTCCGTTTTATTTAACACGGAGAATGACATTCTCCGTGTTAATTTACACGAGGAATGGCCATTCTCCTGCGTTTTAACACTGTAATGACCATTCTTCGTGCTAAATTACACGGAGAATGGTCATTATCCGTTTTATTTAACACGGAGAATGACATTCTCCGTGTTTCTAACACGGAGAATGGCCATTCTCCTGCGTTTAACACTGTAATGACCATTCTTCGTGCTAAATTACACGGAGAATGACCATTCTTCGTTTTATTTAACACGGAGAATGGCCATTCTCCTGCGTTTTAACACTGTAATGACCATTCTCCGTGCTAAATTACACGGAGAATGGCCATTCTCCGTGTAAATTAAAACGGAGAATGGCATTCTCCGTGTTTCTAACACAGAGAATGACTATTCTCCGTGTAAATTAAGACGGAGAATGACATTCTCCGTGTTACTACACGGATAATGGCCACCCTCATGCGAAATTAACATTTTTCGTGTTCTAACACGGAGAATGACCATTCTCCTGCATTTTATGGTCAGTTGAAACTTTGAAGGGCCATAACTTTTGACTGGGAGGTCGAAACGATGCCCCGTTTGTCCCAAAACGAGCGTATCTTCGAGGAGCCTGAAAGTAACAGCTTTTTCGTGAGACGGTCTTTTGAAATTTTAGAATCGCAAAAAAATGATGTTTGGACCTCCATTTTAGCACTTTTGCCGTTTGTTTCGGTCTTTCCGAAAATTTTCGACGAGTTTTGAAGATTTTTGAGGAGAAAACCTAAATTCGAAAGTGAGCAGCGTACGGAAGAAGATGAAGTATCGAAACATTTTTTTTAAGAGTAGTTTCATGGGTGTTTTCAATAAATTAGAAGGAAGGGTAAAAAGGTCATTCGGAATCCTCTTTATATATTTTTTGCTAATTCTGGGCACGCGATGAAATGTTATTGTGCGGTGGATTTTCATAAAAAAATTTCGTTTTTTTTTGGGTATTTCATGAATTTTCCCTATATATATATATATATATATATATATATATATAGAGAGAGAGAGAGAGAGAGAGAGAGAGAGAGAGAGTTAGAGAGTTTGCCACAAGTAACCATTGCTTCAAAAAAATATTATATATATATATATATATATATATATATATATATATATATATATATATATATATATGAAAAAAAAAAAAAGTATACTGTAGCCCACTCCAGTCCCTAAATAGTTCACCGCTTTCTTTTGGTTTCCGATATCATAAGTTACATATAGATCCATATAGATCCGCTAATGTAGATCAACGTAGATCATATGTCAACTTCTCTCATTTGATTCATTTTGATTCAGATTTGGCAACTACTGGAGACCATTTTAGAAGAACATTGAGCAATCTTTAATATAATGTGTGCTTCTTTATACTATTTCTCATGCATTTCATAGCTAGTAATGCACCTTTCAAAATGACTATAATTCTCCAAGTACTCCATTACTTGGAAAATTATATTGGTGGTTCCTCAAAGTTCAAGGTTGTGATCATCACAGAGTTTTTTTTTATTAATTAGGCTTTGTCATAAAACTTTAATTTTTCATATGGGATAAACTTAACTTTTTCTAGGTTCTGCTAATAAAACAGTTCTTCCCTTATTTTGAAAAAATTATGGGTTAATTAGTATTTAGATCCTGAATTTTATATCAGCTTAGAATTTTAAATTTTAATATGTCCAATTAAAAATTTTGGAATCTGAATTTATTTTTGATTTTCTTTTCTTCCTAACCCTTCTTTTCAGCATGTGTTGATTTGTTGTTCTTATACTCATGTTCAGGATATAATAGAAAAAAATGGAAGCTAAAATAAAAAGTTAGAATTCAAATTTTCTAATTGGACATATCAGCAGGGGGCAGATCCATGTATAAACCTGAGGTGGGTTACAGCCCAGCCCAATTTCTATTTTTTTTTTTCCTTTTTTTCCATATAGTTTTTTCAATTACTTTTTTTTTTTGTGGGAATTAATCTACACCTAGCCCACCCCAACCGACTCTATCCAAACCCAGTATGTATTTCTGGATCCGCCTCTGCATATCAGGACTTAAACTCTAAGCTGATATAAAATTCAGTCTAAAAGCTAATTATCCCAAAATAACAGAAAATTTGCTGAAGAGTAACATTTTTTTATAAAATTACAGTGGAAGTAACATGTTTGCAATAATTTGGAAAAGAAGACCTTTCCAACAGACGTACGCCAGTCTGACTGTCGGAAATCCCTCATGAGTTTGGTGGTTTTGGGTTGGTTTATTTTAGAGTCGGTTTTTTTAGTGGGTTTGTTTAGTCGGTTTTTTTTAGTTTGTTTTTTTAGTCGATTTTTTTACCATGAATTACAACGGGTACTTCAACGAATATATTTTTATCACATCTGTGGTGGGGTCCTTCCGGAATAAATTCGTCGTTTTGACGATCCATCTGATACAAAGACCACATTCCAAGATAATAAACACAAAAAAAAAAATCATAATCAAAATTCTTGTAAAATTTTTACCTCTCTGTTATGCTTCTTACTCTGCTTTCTTGTTCTCTTCTCGTTCTCTCTTGTCTTCTCTTCTGTTTCTCTTCTCCTTTTTTTCTTCATTTCTCTTGGCCTTCTGATCTTGTGTAATGCTTCTTATACACTTAAACCCCACCTCCCCTATATTCCATCACCCCACTATCAAACAAAGTATTCCACTATCCAACAATTTACACTTTCTCATACACCACTTTCCAATAAACCTATCCCCCTTATCTGCTCCCATCACCCCAACCACACATAACCCAACCGGCCTCCCCACCATTAAACCCAAAACAAACTAACCAACCCAACCGAAACCCAAAAGAAAGCAACCAACTAAAACCGGCCGGCCAAAAAAAAATCGAAAATGTACAAATTCACAAATGCACAAATTCAGCCAGTCGGACTGGCGGAATTTGGACCAGTCCATATGTCGGAAAAGTACTTCTTTCGGAATTTTGAGAAAGTTGTTACTCCCACTGTAATTTTGCACAAATATGTTACTTTACAGCAAATTTGCTGCAAAAATAATTATACTCGAAAACGTTTGAAAGACTGTTAAATTATTTAATGACGTGCGGTTTCTCCTACAAAATCAATGCCGAAATTTTCTCGAAGCCTAGTCGTGTACAAACAATGTAGTTTCCTTTTCCAAGTCTTCCATATCAAATGCAACATTGCAACATACATATGTGTGCATCATAGATGGAAAGGACCGTGAGAGTTGCGTGTACCGACCACACGGCATTTGTGGCCCACTCAAATCAGGAGAGGATTGTGATTCGTGAAGCCACAAATTGAACACTTTGACACAATTTCTACACGGACATCGACTCTCGTCAAAGCAGAACACGGCAGCACTACGTCACTGCATAGCTGGCTCATGACCACATAGATTAGTACAGAAACGTCTCGTTTGGTTTGCAGAATCATAAAACTTGAAAAAAAAAATTATTAGCTTTCTATGTTCGGATGCCAAAAAAATTGAGGAGAAACAGAAAATAATTTTATTCATCCAAGCAAGGAATCACTTTTCTACCTTGGAATATTCACTTTTTTTTTCAATTTTTTGATATTTCTAAACATTGAAAAGAAAAATCAATAAAAACTGTAATTTTTCAAAGGAAAAAATATTAAGGAATTGATTTCCTTTCTACTCCTTTCCGTGAACCAAACGATGCCTAAAACCACCATTATGTCAAGCTTCGAATATGCAGAATCAAAAAGCATCACTGGACATGTTATCAATAATTTGACCGTCCAAAATTTTGGTCCCCCACAGGCTTGGAACATTAGGCCTAAATTTTGAATAAGGTTTTAAGACCTCGTTTGGTTCGCGGAAAGGAAAGAAAAGAAAATTAATTCTACGATGTTTTCTTTCTTTTGAAAAATTATAATTTCTTTCGATTTTTTTCTTTTCGGTGCTTGAAAATGTCAAAAAAATTGAAAAAAAAAAAAACGAATACTTAAAGGTTGAAAAATGAATCCTTGTTTGATGGATGAACCATTTTCCTCCAGAATTTTCTTTCCATTGAAAATCACTTTCCTTTTCTCTTAAATTTCGTTGGTACTCAAATATAGAAAAGTAACGACCCCATGATTTCACGAACCAAACAAAGCCTAAGTCTCGTTTGGTTCGCGGAATGAAAGGGAAAGGAAATCAATTCCTTAGCATTTTCTTTCCTTTGGAAAATTACAATTCCAATTGATTTTCCTTTTCCGATGTTTGGAAATGCCAAGAAATTTGAAAAGGAAAGTGAATACTTCAATATGGAAAAGTGATTCCTTACTTGGATGGATGTAATCACTTTTTTTTTTTTTTAATTTTCCTTCCATTGAAAATCACTTTCCTTTTCTCTTCAATTTCTTTGACATCCAAACATAGAAAAGTAATCACTTTGTCGATGAGAAAAAAGAAATCATCTGAGGGCACTCTTGATTATTTCTCTTTAAACTTTTGATAATTTAGCTACTTCCACCGTCTTCACAAAATGGCTGATCTTTGCCACCTTCCTTTTCAAAAGGGAATCTCTTGAAGAACTAATGTAACAACGAACACACGTACGGAAAGGGAAACTAATTCATATAGATGAACACATACTTTTGAAAAGGTTATACAGTAATGGAACTCCTCTGGAGAGCACCATACGATAGTCCACTCATTGTAGCCATTGACACACATCATAATCTTGACCAACTTTCTTGACTGGTTCAAATCTATTCACATTGAAACCTGAAAGTGCACAAAGTTGTTGCACTGAAAGTCCTTAGGCTAGTCATCCTTCATGGGAAGTGTTAGCTAAAGATGATTCCCATTGTTTTCAAGTCAAAAAAAGTGGTTTTAATATAATGAAATTGGACATTAAGCATCATGATGCGATCATCGACAACCCTTTAGACTGCAGAGAAGTGATTAAAAAAAATATATATGTTTACATTTGCGTTCTCTCGATTTCTCTCGGTTCAACAAATTTAGCAAAAATTATGTTCAACTAAATGCTGTTTATAATGGGAAGTATTGATACAACAACAATAACTTTTAGAGAGAGAAAAAAAAAGGGTTGCCAAGAATCAAACAAAGACCTCACTCAGCTCTCCTTACTCAAGAAGTAGGCCATGGAATGGAAAACAGTTATATGTCTCTCGCAGCCCATAACAGTTTCCGGTTGGTTGCTTCGACCGGTGGTGCAAGTCCAGGAATATCGCGAATGTTCTTGGTGTGTGGGTTGACAATCTGACAAGAAAAGGAAAGAAGAATTAGTAAAATAAAACAAAGAAACACCAAGAAAGATGGGAAAAGAACGGATTGAAGAAGCAATCCTCGTCTTGAAAATAAAAATAAAAAGAACTATTCATATCGAAATCCAATCTGCTCATGTTAATTTCAACCACTTTCGTGGTCTAGAGACAAAAATCAAATCATTTCGAGCACTCTAGCTTATTCATCAAGTAATCTAAAAATGTGGTCCATAATAGTGGATTAAGTGATGGAATTTTCAGATTGGGCATTCATTGTGATGGCAAGATTACAAAGTTGTTCATATTAAAACTTCGGTAGACCCAACATAAACTAGATCAAGGCTGTTAAAGTGTAGTGCTTTCGGAGCTTCTGTGACTAGATAGTGGCAACATGCTGTAAGTCACGAAAGGATCGAGTGAACTCATGAAGCTGGAGCAATTGACAATAAGATGATAGAAATCATTTGATGGTTGAAGTGTAGTGCTTTTGAAGCTTCTGTGACTAGATAGATAGTGGCAATATGCTAGAAGTCACCAAAGGATTGAGTGTACTCATGAAGCTGAAGCAATTGACAATTAAGATGACAGAAATCATTTGAGATTGTTTGAGAATATCCTTCACAATGCTGTTAAAAGGATGTGGCAATTTCCCATGCTAGATAGGAGAATGCCATCGACAGAGCCAAACATGACAAATGGATTCATGTAGCTGACCCCATATATTTGGATAAAGGCTTTGTTCTTGTTGAAGGTCCTCTCTAATTTCTTGCTGCTGTTTTCTTCGTTCTTAACAACCTTAAAAAAAATCTCTTTTTTACTACTGGAATTGACACATAGACCAACAAATATTTCAGCCCATCATCCCAAAGTTCTTTCCAAAATCAGAAAATATGGTTTATTGTTCTCTCAAACCGTGTGAATATATTTGGAAAATCCTAATTCAGAACCATTTTCCACAAAGTCAATTTCTTCGTAGACTATAAAGCATGGACTATATGGAGTCTACAGGTGAATTATAAAAGAAAGTTTATCTTTGATGTCCAAAATCTCAAACTGTAGAAGCATATGCTTTAAGCTAAATATTGTGAGCAATAGAGTTAGGCCCATTAGCTACACATATCAACTGCCATTAATACAATTCTAAGTGCAAACTAAAGTGAATGTCATGGCGATGCAGGAACATACAGAAAGAATTTATATGAAACATCAGCAAGTGCAGTAGTGAGAAGCTTTAATTAGTGAACAATGAAGCAAAATAGTTATAGTTGTAAGAACATAAATGTCCAACCTTCACAATGATGACTGCTACCACTCCCATTACTATCAGGAAGAGCATGGCCATAATACACCGGTCAGTTGCAACCTGAATTCAATAAAATGAGGAAAATAAAAGTGAACAGAAAGATAATTGTACACTTGAAGAATGAATAATGAAACCCAACAAATGAGAACCTGACCTGCCTGCCAAGTTCTTTCACCAATTTAGTTGCCTTCTTGATTGAAAAATGGATCGAGTCTAGTTCATTGACAATTCTGCTCATTTGCTCAGTCTGAGTAAGTAAAAAGCATAAGAATGGAGTCCCTCATCAAAGGTAACAATAGCAAGTATTATAATTGAATTTTGGCAATGGTGAGATCAGAAAAAACAACAATGCTCTTATGCCATTTGGGGTCTTGGCTACAATCATGGTTTTCACAAACAACAGTAGATGATTCACCTGCGCCTTGAGAGCAGCTGCAGTCTCGGCTCCAACATTCACCGTCTCTTCAACAGTCTAACGTATAAAACATCACATAAAAATCAATATGGATACAAAAAGCAATGGTTGTGACATGCTTAAATAATCAGATTGCTAGAAATCTAGGATAGCTAGCTAGCAGTTCAATTTCAGTATTGCAATTCAGAAAAGGAAAAAGGAAATAATTGGAAGACACTGTAATACTAGAGAAGAGATCATAAGAATTCTGTATAATTGTCTGCCACGAGATTGCCTGTGCAATAAGTGAATCCATCACAGATCAGTAGTGGCAGTGACATGAAAAACTTTAGAATCTTAGGAGTGTCAAATTAAGAAAATAGATACTAGATACTGATGAGGAACAAATTATGAGATATAATCATCGGCTAGACATCAACATAGTCATGTGCCTCTCCTGTCGAAGCTACTCGTTTATCCTTGCATGTGCATATGGTGAACGAAGTAGAGGTTGATGGCCCAATATTAGAAGTAAAACAGCAGAACTGTAGAAGTAGAACATAAATACTGATGGACAGCAAATAACATCATATATAGTTAAACATCGTTATCCCACCCGCATGATGCATCATTGTGGGATAGAGTACAGAACACGCCTCAATTTAAGATTCTTAAGAAGGGCCCCAGGAAGTGAATCTGAATTTCCTCGGTGGCTCTGAGAATAGGTGTCAAAGTCATGCCAAGCAACATCAGGTAACAGAGAGCCTGGCCTAAAATCTTTAGGCCAGATCAAGTTTTCTGATGATCTACATATCAAAAAATCACCACATAGAACACCACCAAACAAATTGAGCTATAGATAATTGATATCACTTATAAGGCTAATTGAGATTAACCAAATAATGATACGAAGCAAATTTGGTAAAATCTTGGATGTTGGATTAGGTTGAATGGTCAAACTAGAAAACCCAGACCTTACAGATCAGATGGATGAGGTGAGGAAAGTAAGGTTAATCAAGTGTTTGGACAGAAGGAACAAGACTGACATAAGCCCAACAAATTGCAAGTAACACTCCTTCGAGCAAAATAGTTGGCCATTATGGTCAAATTTTGCTTTTAACATATAGGAAATAGTTGAAAAGTTTCCAATTAACAAATAAAAACAGAAGTTACTTATATCTGTAACATGAATATCTAGACATTGAAATAAGGCAACCGCTACGCATACAGGTTCGAGAAGTCGACTCTCTTGATGTAATTGAGATTCAGAAGAGGATTATTATCAAGCCTAGAATTATAGAAGATCACACTTCTCGTAAGATTGAGAGGCCAACCTTCTTTGCACGGTCGATAGCTTGATCTGTTTCATCCATCATCCGATGACCATTATCCATTAATTGTTGATTGTTCATGTCTGCACAAAAAGACTCTTTCAGCAAGTGATAATGACGAGCTATAGAGATCTTAATTTTATCATAAGGTATTGTCATTAATTATATATTAAAGTAAAAAAATCAGAGTTACAGAATATAGTTAAAAGGTTTGCATGGATTATATCATACACAAATGCCAAGCCTCCATTGTCAGTTCTGTAAGAATTACGCTTAGCCCTTAGTCCAAAACTCTTCGTTGCAAGGTAAGGGAGTTCAGTATTTATGGGTAACCATCTCAGACTCTAGAATTTAATATTAGTTTCTAGAATTTAGTGTTAGCTTGATACTACCAATAAAATAGTATGGGTTCTATCAGAGCACCTCTGTTCATTCAAAGTTAAGAAGGGACTTACAACAATGTGGTAAGCATACATAATATAAGGTTATGATCAGAAGTTTGTTCCAAAGTATCAATAAATCTGAAAGGCAAGCAGACTTGTGATCTTAGTCAAGTTATGGTTTATATTATTTCATATTTTCACATTTGCCTTTATGTCCAAGATATTTGTATTTATGTCTTATGTTCCATATACAATCTTCCATGTTTGCTAAGCTATGCGATAACAACCTCTAATCGACTCAAAGCCACCACCCTAGCATGGCAGCTCATTAGAACTTCTGTATAAGTATTAAATATGCAGTGAGTCAGTTTGATTAATGCACAGCTATAATAGTTCACTAACTTCTATATAATATATATGAAAGCCACAGTTGCAAATCACAAAAAATGGAATAACCGACAGCTAAAAACTTGAAATAGTTACAAGAGGGTCACAAGCCACTTAAATTTAATTGTTTTGCTTTGAAAGAAACAATCAAATAAAGAAGTTACACCTAGTAGTCGTAATGAGTCGAAGCAACATAGAGTTGCTATTTTATTTGAGGGAAAATACATTATTTGAAAAAAAAAAAACCCTAATATTTCAAACACCAAAGTAGCCAAGCCCAGCTAGACTAAAATAAAATGTTACGTGCTGCTAGTGTTATTCAGGGTTCCAAATGGCTCAAATACAGACCAATAATTGCTGTGAAGAAAAGAAGAAGAAGCAATACTATTATACGAGACAAGTTCATCTAAATAAGAATTAACAAAACGAGGATGGTTTAATATAATAAATAAAATAGAAACTCTACGTTGCCAGTAATAAATAACAAAAGCTATCTATAGTCATAAGCGAAAATAATAAGTGGAAGGATTTGTCATAATGCGTCCATTACTTAATTTCATTTCTGGCCTTCTCATCTCAAAAACGAGGATGGTTTAATGTATCACAACTTGACCTCTTCTCTTGTTACAGAAATATTTTGAAGGTTTCTTGTCACTTGCAAGGAAGTGTGCTACAAACTACACACGTTTTTCTGTAGTTATCTTGTTCACCCATGTTCACTCTTGTGGTTTTCACTATGTGATGATCATTTTTGAGTTAAATGGTCAAACAATATGAACTGTACACACATGCTAAATAAGGATAAAGTAGTTAATATAAGGATATTACCATTTCCTTCCTACAAGCACACAGCAGCAAGATCGTGTAACTTACTTGAGGCCAATAAGACATTTTGTTCAGCATAACCATCTTCTCCAGGACCATCAAAAAGATCAACTCTTTTAGTTTCAAGAGTATTTGCATATCTGCAATAACATATCCGAAGCAATAATAAGTTTCAGAAAGATCACACAAGAGCACATATCAAAAATGAAAAGGTCCCTGTGTAATATACAAATAGCATCAGCAAACAATAGTTTTGAGCATGAAGACAACAAAGAGGAATGAAAGTACAATTTGGTTAATGACTTAATGTAAACAGAAAGTAGCATCAATTTGTGATGAGGGTATTTGTAATGCCCCGCTCCGCACGGTGCATTATGATGAGTCGTTGACTCGAAGAGTTGCGTTGACCCGATGAAGTATCGATGCGAATCGATGCAAGAGTTACGTTGGCCAAAGGTAAGCTTTGAGTCGGTTGGAATCTATGAATCGAATCGATGCAAAGGATAAGTCCCGTTTGAGCAAGTGCTGACTTTAGTTGATCTGGTGTGCAGGCTATGCTTTTACGCTGGACGATAAGAGGTCGGCATTTTGCCTTATGCAATGAAGTGTCCGCGAAACCAAATCGTGGCCTTGCAACGGATTGTGGCATGGGCGCGATAGGCCAAATCAACCGAGTAGTTCAAAGAATGGCTAAGTCCGAGAGTTGGCTATGCGACCAAGTTATGGAAGCGAGCCGTTTCAATCGGCAAAACGACAAGGCGTATCGACTTAAGGTGGGCGGGTTCTTGACTCTCTCTCCCTATTCCTTCACGTCTAATAAAACATATCATTGTATGCGTAAGATGCTATTGAGTAAGCGAGCGTGGCTCGAACGGTTACGGGTCTAAGTATGTGTTGAACATTAAGATAGAACATTGAACAATTGAAGCGACGTGCATCAATTGTACGAGTCGCGGTAGGGCGATGATGGTAGAACATTGAAAGAAAAATATCGAGATGTGCATCACGTGCACGCCTCCGAGAACATTGAACACTAGGCGTAGAACATTGATTACGGTGCTGAGCGTGCCCTCGGGCACTTATGCTACGAAAAGACTAAGTAACTACAAAATTATGCTTTGAGAATGACTTACGAATGGTACGTGTTGAATATGAGTATGAGATGACTAAGTCGTTGGACGTCGTGCATCAATATGGATGTGTTGGGACATAACGCCGACGGAGCTCCCCATTTAGATGGTGGATTATGTTTATGAGACGCGAATATGCTTATGGTGCGAGACTATGTTTAAGATGACACGAGATGGGTTGGAATGTATGACTTGTATGCTATGGCGCGTATTGCATGGTCAATGGACTCGGATGGCCCGTGCACGGGTGCGGCTTCCCTCGGACGGTTACGACCGGGGCACCGGGACCGTTCGGCCTAGGAGGGAATTATGTGTGGTATTTATGGTGCACATCATTCGGACGGATTGCGACCGTCCAGTGCTGTGATAAGCTATGATATCCGTAAGTTTAGGGTCCTTCGGATACTGGACTAGCAACCCGTATCGAAGTGATTGTAGGCTTACACATAAGAGATGCCAAGTCCATTACGGTGCGAAACACCGTGACCTTCATATAGATAGGGCCGGTAGGCTGAGTTGAGAGTTGGGTGCAGGCGCAGGGCCTGCGACCCTTATGCATTGTCTAAGTTTATGATTAGAATGTTGCGTGAAATATATGGTTTCATACGCAAGTTCTAACCAGTACAGGCTAAAGAAAATGGGACGAAGATGAGGACGATCACTATGTTTATGTTCATATTATGTCTAACTGTATCAGCCGCAGGGACACGGTATGGGACACATTTATGATAATGTGCTATGTTTAAGTATTGCTATGAAACTGATCCTAAGGCTAAATAGAAAGATCACCAATTAAGATGCATGTTTTCACTAAATGATTAAGTGTTTGGTTTGGGTGCGAGCGGGTCTTGATCAGTGCGAAGCGAGGACGAAAGCACTAATCCTCCACTAGTTATGCGCAGGTTCAGGTATGTTCGGCTCGGGGCGGAGCTTGGCTTGGACGTGCCGAGACATGGAGTCCTTGGCGTTCAAGAGGAGCTACCGCATATGCGTTCGGACTTGCGACATGGAGATGTTCGGCCGAAGACTACTTGGTGGCTATAAAGAGACATAATGTATGGAACAATGTAATCCTTTATGAGCTAGAGAGATCATGAGCGTTGTAGCCAATTGGCATATTATGTTGGGCTATTCAGAGCCTTGTAACCTTCAGTTCATTATGAATAAAAGAGATTCTTATTGTATTCTTTGTTTTCTTCCGCTGCTTATGTTACGACTTTGAGATAATCACTATGTGAACCGTTATCTTGCCTTGCACGAGCGCAACTCCAGGCTCGTGCGGCATCACGCCCCAGCGAGGACGATGATTCGGATAAAATCTAGCGAGGACGAGCGATTTCCCGGATCGGGGCATGACAAGTTGGTATCAGAGCGGTTCCATCCTCTGGACCGTGCATGAATCTCTTTGACCCTCAGTTGCTTCGCTATCGAATTCAGTTGACTCTAAGTTGTTTCCGCAACCGCATGGCTCATGGATCTGCTCGACGCTACATTGGATGTTCCATACAATAAGTCTATACTAAGTGGGTACGTCTGCCACAAGTATGTCGTGACTATCACGCTATCTCCGGGTGCCATCGGAGAGTGTTGGTTGCACGAAGTGCAACGGGTTATAAGATTTTGGTTTCCGAAGTGCAAGAAAGTTGTGAGTCGTTGATTGCACGAAGTGCAACGAATATGGTGATGTTGGTTGCTTGAAGTGCAATGATATGCGTACTGTTGATCGCACGAAATACGAGAAGTTATGTGTTGTCGGTCGCACGGAGTGCGAGGAGTTATGTATTATTGGTCGCACGAAGTGCGAGGAGATATGTGTTGTTGGTTGCACGAAGTGCAATGGGTCGATATGTGAGGCGATGCGTATTATATGGCTATGCGAATGGTCATGTGTTGTTGGTTGCACGGAGTGCAGCAAGTCGTGAATCGTTCGTTGCATCAGTGCGACAAGTCGATATGGTATGATGCGTGTTGTATGGCTATGCGGATGGATAGCGATATGTTGTGCGAGATTGAGTAAAGACCTTAAGTATCGAGAATGAGTTGTTGCACGAGTTGCAACGAGTGAGATTGGAAGATCGCGGATGCGATAGTAACGAGTCGAGTCGGACTCTAATGTCGAGTTGGAGTAGGCGAACGTTTATGTTGGCCGTATGTCGCGTTGAGATGTGAATAAGCGAATGTTGCGGGTGTGATCGATATGATCGCCAAGATACGGTTAGAGTAAATGCGTGTCAAACTTGAGCGAACGCTAGAGCTGGGATCGGAAGGATCGTCATACGGGATAGTTGATTGAGAAATAGATGTCGGACCTATGCGGAATGTGATATCGAGTAATGACTCGATTTCGAGTGGTATATGCAATACCAATTATGCGAACAAGTGTAGCGAAGTATTGTATCGATAAAGATAGGCTCGACTCTGAGTGGTATATGGAATACCACTTAGCGATAGTTATGTTAAGCCGCTTGGTGACTTGCGATAGATCGCGTCGAGATGATTGTATCGGTGAGATATGTTTGTCCTCAACGGACGAAGTAGTACCGAGACTTGAGTGGGAATGACTTGAGAGAAGTCGATGCGAGTATGCCTTGATGAAGTGAGTCGAACGATTATGTGCGAAGTCATATCCACGGAGGATACGTCGGACGAGGATTCGTTAAGTGTAAGTCGAACGATAGGCTGAGCATAGCGAAGGAATATTGCATTGAGGAAATAGTCGACTCGGTCGAATTTACGTTGAGTAGGTACGAAGAAATCGTACGAACGAATTTGAGATACTGCGATGAATCGATGGCACGATCGGGAAGTGCGAGTTAGGGATATGAGAATGGATATGTGAATTTGAAATTGTGTCGCGACGATGTTAAGTAGTTACAACTGAATGGATCTTGATAAGTGCGAGACTTGATTCGTATTCGAGTTCGAATAATGGCAATGATTGCAACGGGTTTGAGCTTATGAGAAAGAAAGATGTTCAAGTTATGCATATCGACGATGGTATTGAGGCGTATCAAAGACGATATGCAATAACTCAGGGATACTCTGATCGAATGAACGAAAATTGTGTTGAGCATTGTTGTTGGATGAATAGGATGCAAGTTAAGTTATGACAGTTTGGATGCTAACGGTAGGAATGCTTCGGAGAAATTGAGAGTCGATGGATGTTACTCGAAAGAAAACGGAAGTGTCTGGATTGTTTCGTGGATCACCATTATGTTGATATTCTTGTCTTGAGCGAGCGCAACACCAGCCTCGCACATGCGTCACGTCAAATTAGGACGATCATTCCGCGTGAGCGCTGGTATGGTGATTCATCCAGCGGGGATGATCGAACTTGCAAGGCGTGGCAAATTGGATTCGACTGGTGGTTTGATACGAAAGTTGTTCGAGGATGGTTTTGATGAGTACGGAATGTGTTGAGCTATGATCACGAATAGGTAAACTCGGATTTGAGGCGAGTAGATGTCATGGCGATTAGCAAAGATAGTCGACGGTAATGCATGAGTGATTCGAGTAGTTATCGGCGCATCAGTGGCGCGGGGGATAGATAAATTATGGATTGATACGTCGGATTGGGTAAAGTCCCCTAGGAATTGTTGGGAATTGATTTGGCTCCGCGATAGGATATAGCATGGTTCGTTGTAACTGTCCCTCGTTGATGATCTTCAATTATCGAGCGTAGTTTCGGGGCAGATGACCCTAGAAGACTTGACCGCCAAATCAAGTGAATGTTGAAGTCCCATAGGATGACCCCAATGAAGTCGCGTAAGAAGTTTCGTCAAGGATAGAGGATGATATAGTGCATGTTGAGGATAAGTCTAAGCGAGCGAGTATCGTGTTTCGAAAGTTAGCGAGTAGCCTTCGACTAGATCGAGACGGCTAGAAAAGTTATGATCGATCGAATGAGTGCGTACGTAGACTTGGTTGGTCGACGATCGAATAGGTGTTGAGGAACGTGCCTAGTATAGTAATGCGGTAAGGCGATTGCAAGGATTCTGCAATACACAAGAGCAATGAATAATAGAATGACCCTAAGAGTTGTGTTGTAGATCGGTTTGAGTAACGGTTAGGCTATGTGTGTTGAGCGCGCTATCGATATTACGAAACGAACTAGTCGGGATTGAATCGAAGATTGCGTAAAGGATTTGTACTCGGTCGAGTATCGGAGATAGGCGTATCGTAAGAGACCTTGGGTCGGAAAGATTGTTGCCTTTGAGCATCGTAGACTCAAGTTGACCTCTTGTGTCGGAAGAGATTAAGCACGACGTCTGGATAAGTTACCTAGCGGGGGTAGCCCCAGACGCGATGCGTAGGCAGTTCGAGAACGTAGGTCGTGTTGGGATAGTTGTGTGCGAGACTTAGTATGAATGGTAGACGAAGGAATTTAGACATGTTGGACTTAGTCCATGTCGTTAAGGCCAAATGTTATGAATGATTGGATGAAAGACTTGAGTTATGTGAGAGATAGGCAAACGGTTGGGCGAATAGGCGTTGCAGAGAATTGTTGTGATCGGATGCGCAATGACTCGATGCAATGCGAGTGTTAGGTGGCCAACGAAAAACTTATGAGATCGAACTAATAGTTTCGAGTTAAGTTATGCGAAAGATGTTGAAAGATGATCGCATGTTATGGAATACACATACGAGGAGTATTTTGGGAATAGGTGCTAAGATATGACTAAGTCGAGTACGGACTGATTGGTGCTTGAGGATTAAGTTGAAACTTGTTAGTTGTCCCGATATCCTACAACTGAGCTTGGCTGAAATGCATATATTAGTGGGACGCCTAAAATATGTGTATGATCCAAACTAAGTTGTATGATTCCAACGATAGTAGCACGAGATCGTGAAACGATCTTACGAGGCACTTGGATTAAGTGTTGGTTTCGGTTCGAGGACGAACCTTGTTTTGAGTGGTATATTATGTAATGCCCCGCTCCGCACGGTGCATTATGATGAGTCGTTGACTCGAAGAGTTGTGTTGACCCGATGAAGTATCGATGCGAATCGATGCAAGAGTTACGTTGGCCAAAGGTAAGCTTTGAGTCGGTTAGAATCTATGAATCGAATCGATGCAAAGGATAAGTCCCGTTTGAGCAAGTGCTGACTTTAGTTGATCTGGTGTGCAGGCTATGCTTTTACGCTGGACGATAAGAGGTCGGCATTTTGCCTTATGCAATGAAGTGTCCGCGAAACCAAATCGTGGCCTTGCAACGGATTGTGGCATGGACGCGATAGGCCAAATCAACCGAATAGTTCAAAGGAATGGCTAAGTCCGAGAGTTAGCTATGCGACCAAGTTATGGAAGCGAGCCGCTTCAATCGGCAAAACGGCAAGGCGTATCGACTTAAGGTGGGCGGGTTCTTGACTCTCTCTTCCTATTCCTTCACGTCTAATAAAACATATCATTGTATGCGTAAGATGCTATTGAGTAAGCGAGCGTGGCTCGAACGGTTACGGGTCTAAGTATGTGTTGAACATTAAGATAGAACATTGAACATTGAACAATTGAAGCGACGTGCATCAAGTGTACGAGTCGCGGTAGGGCGATGATGGTAGAACATTGAAAGAAAATATCGAGATGTGCATCACGTGCACGCCTCCGAGAACATTGAACACTAGGCGTAGAACATTGATTACGGTGCTGAGCGTGCCCTCGGACACTTATGCTACGAAAAGACTAAGTAACTACAAAATGCTTTGAGAATGACTTACGAATGGTACGTGTTGAATATGAGTATGAGATGACTAAGCCGTTGGACGTCGTGCATCAATATGGATGTGTTGGGGCATAACGCCGACGGAGCTCCCCATTTAGATGGTGGATTATGTTTATGAGACGCGAATATGCTTATGGTGCGAGACTATGTTTAAGATGACACGAGATGGGTTGAAATGTATGACTTGTATGCTATGACGCGTATTGCATGGTCAATGGACTCGGATGGCCCGTGTACGGGTGCGGCTTCCCTCGGACGGTTACGACCGGGGCACCGGGACCGTTCGGCCTAGGAGGGAATTATGTGTGGTATTTATGGTGCACATCATTCGGACGGATTGCGACCGTCCAGTGCTGTGATAAGCTATGATATCCGTAAGTTTGGGATCCTTCGGATACTGGGCTAGCAACCCGTATCGAAGTGATTGTAGGCTTACACATAAGAGATGCCAAGTCCATTACGGTGCGAAATACCGTGACCTTCATATAGATAGGGCCGGTGGGCTGAGTTGAGAGTTGGGTGCAGGCGCAGGGCCTGCGACCCTTATGCATTGTCTAAGTTTATGATTAGAATGTTGCGTGAAATATATGGTTTCATACGTAAGTTCTAACCAGTGCAGGCTAAAAAAAATGGGACGAAGATGAGCACGATCACTATGTTTATGTTCATATTATGTCTAACTGTATCTGCCGCAGGGACACGGTATGGGACACATTTATGATAATGTGCTATGTTTAAGTATTGCTATGAAACTGATCCTAAGGCTAAATAGAAAGATCACCAATTAAGATGCATGTTTTCACTAAATGATTAAGTGTTTGGTTTGGGTGCGAGCGGGTCTTGATCAGTGCGAAGCGAGGACGAAAGCACTAATCCCCCACTAGTTATGTGCAGGTTCAGGTATGTTCGGCTCGGGGCGGAGCTTGGCTTGGACGTGCCGAGGCATGGAGTCCTTGGCGTTCAAGAGGAGCTACCGCATATGCGTTCGGACTTGCGACATGGAGATGTTCGGCCGAAGACTACTTGATGGCTATAAAGAGACATAATGTATGGAACAATGTAATCCTTTGTGAGCTAGAGAGATCATGAGCGTTGTAGCCAATTGGCATATTATGTTGGGCTATTCAGAGCCTTGTAACCTTCAGTTCATTATGAATAAAAGAGATTCTTATTGTATTCTTTGTTTTCTTCCGCTGCTTATGTTACGACTTTGAGATAATCACTATGTGAACCGTTATCTTGCCTTGCACGAGCACAACTCCAGGCTCGTGCGGCATCACGTCCCAGCAAGGACGATGATTCGGGTAAAATCTAGCGAGGACGAGCAATTTCCCGGATCGGGGCGTGACAGTATTGACATCAAGTTGTGACTAAAATGAAAATCCAAAACTGAAGAATGGTAGAAATGGTTGCAAAGGAAACTGTTAGAATATTTGACAAGTTGAAATTCAATTTTACAACACTTCACAAATTTTCCAATGGCTGAATTTTGACAACTCTATTATACTATCAGTTGACTTGAATGCTGGTCCCAGACCTAAATAAAAAATGGCGAGCCTTGATGTTAGGTGGACAGTCTGAAGTAAATTTGTGCTTGACTATAAAATTAATCCTCATTTGATTTCCTCTGAAGATCTGTACAAGGAAACTCCATTTTATCATACAGGTAAAATGTATCTTACACAAAGCTTTCTCCCTATCTGAAGAACTGCTCAATGTTACCAATTTCAGGTTCCATTCAAGGTTTAAAAATGAGTCCTGGGAATAGGACCCTCTCTACAAGTACCGTTATCAGCAATATTCAGTTTTGGCGATTTTAGATCACCGTATTGAGTTTCGTCCCTTTTAGAAAAAAATTCAAAAACATATAAACGGTTGATTACCACGTGGTTTTCAAACTGTTTGACCTTTGTTGATTACCATAACCAAAATGCACTACCCATCACTTTTGGAATGCATCTTTATTCTCCTCAACCAGCATATGTATCAAGATGCAACCCTATAGTGCAACTGAAATAATATCATAACATTGTTCTAAGGTTTGAAAAAGATAAGGCTAAATGTTCCTTAAATTAAAGATCAAAACAAGTAGCACAAACAGATTTTAAAAGGGAACTACAGTTACTTTCTAGGAAGCACAAACACTCCCAACGAGCTGGCCATGTATTGGACAAGGCAAGGGCACGCCATAATGTACACGGACACACCAAAAATAGTACCTTGTCAGCACTTCGCCCTTGTGATGGAGGACCACTTTAGACTTGGGTTCAAGTTCGAGCTTAGTTGGGATTGCTTTAGAGGTTATATTTATATTATATTTGTGGTTTATTTGATATTTGGTTAGTTTTGTTACGATCGGTTGCAATCTTATTCATTAGGATTCTAAAACAACAAAGCATTTATCCCAAATTTTTGGAGTCGGTTGTTTGACTCATTTTCGTCCATTTAGCTATTTTAAGGGCCATGTCCTCTATAATACTAATGAAAACCATATCTTGTTTACAACTTCAATCCATGTCCTTTAGGCCTGCCTCTGGTACTAGTGTCTCGTTAACTATTATCTTACTGCTCTTCCTTCAACTATTGTCTTTTCCTTACTAGTGCACCAATTGGTCTTTAATGTACATGTCTAAACCACCTAAGACAATTGTATCTCATCTTGTCCTTTGGTGCCACCTCCAACTCCCGACAAAATACAATCATTTTTTTATCCCATATTTTAATATATTGTTGCACATCCATTAGCATTGTCATTTCAGCTATGCTAACTTTAAGGGTATATTCCTTAATTGCGCAAGACTCCTTTTCATAAAGCATGACTGGCTTATAGTTGTCTTATAGAATCTCCTTTCAACTTCAATGGTATCATGCGATCACAAAATATTCCATAAGCACTCCTCAATTTCAATCATCTTGTTTTAATTTTATGCACGACATCCTTAAATTAAAGATCAAAACAAGTAGCACAAACAGATTTTAAAAGGGAACTACAATTACTTTCTAGGAAGCACAAACATTCCCAACGAGCTGGCCATGTATTGGACAAGGCAAGGGCACGCCATAATGTACACGGACACACCAAAAATAGTACCTTGTCAGCACTTCGCCCTTGTGATGGAGGACCACTTTAGACTTGGGTTCAAGTTCGAGCTTAGTTGGGATTGCTTTAGAGGTTATATTTATATTATATTTGTGGTTTATTTGATATTTGGTTAGTTTTGTTACGATCGGTTGCAATCTTATTCATTAGGATTCTAAAACAACAAAGCATTTATCCCAAATTTTTGGAGTCGGTTGTTTGACTCATTTTCGTCCATTTAGCTATTTTAAGGGCCATGTCCTCTATAATACTAAAGAAAACCATATCTTGTTTACAACTTCAATCCATGTCCTTTAGGCCTGCCTCTGGTACTAGTGTCTCGTTAACTATTATCTTACTGCTCTTCCTTCAACTATTGTCTTTTCCTTACTAGTGCACCAATTGGTCTTTAATGTACATGTCTAAACCACCTAAGACAATTGTATCTCATCTTGTCCTTTAGTGCCACCTCCAACTCCCGACAAAATACAATCATTTTTTTATCCCATCTTTTAATATATTGTTGCACATCCATTAGCATTGTCATTTCAGCTATGCTAACTTTAAGGGTATATTTCTTAATTGTGCAAGACTCCTTTTCATAAAGCATGACTGGCTTATAGTTGTCTTATAGAATCTCCTTTCAACTTCAATGGTATCATATGATCACAAAATATTCCATAAGCACTCCTCAATTTCAATCATCTTGTTTTAATTTTATGCACGACATCCTTCTCAATCTCACCAGCTTGATTAATAATTTATCTTAAATACCAAAATTTAGCACTCCTAGGTATCTAATATTCGTCTATATGCACTCAACCCTCATTTCTCTTTCATTTCTAGTTGAAGTTATATTTTATGTATATTATGTTTTCATCCCACTAATTCTAAAATCCTTAAAATCCAAAGTTTTTTATACTTTTATTTTAGCATCTAATCATTCTCTACTCTCATCGACCATCATATTATCATCAGCAAGCATCATACATCATAGAACCTCCTACTGAATAGGCCTAGCAATTTTGCCGATAAATAGCACAAAAAGGTAATGACTTAATGTTAATCATTGATGTAAGCCAACGATGATATTAAATGGTTTGTTATCTCCTCCAATGTCCATGATCTATCGCAAATCCACCAAAAATATTTAATATAGCTACTAGAGACTTGTTTCTTCTCCAAAGTCCACATTATCTCCTAGGAACTCCGCTTTTTCTAAGAAAAATAATATGTAAAACCGTCCTTCTCTCTTTAAAGTTTTTCATTAACCTTCTTACTAAGTAAATGACTTGCATGATAGTTTTCCCAGCACAAAACCAAATTGATTCTTTGAAATTTTAGTTCCTTTTCATATTGATTAGGATTAGGATTAGGATTTATTTCTTGATGGCCAAGTTTGTTTGTCGTTGTAACTGGTAGTCATTTTTTATTGAATAAAGAGTTGAATATTGAGACGTCTATTCATAGATAGAGTTTTCTTCCTCATGTTAGCTTCACCTTAACTTAAACTCCCAACTGAGTTCCCCCTTCTAACTTAAGATTATTAGTATTGTTGTTTTGATCAACATAGACCAACCCCAAGCTAGCAGAGATCCATGGCACTCGCAGGAACGAACCTGCACCACCTACAAGCTCCTCTTCTTACCCATACAGAACTAGGGATCCCGACTTGGTGAACCAGATCCGCCACCCAAACCCCTATCGCCTATGAACCAAAGCTTCCTCCAGTACCTAGTCCAGAACTGCCATGATCGCCTGTCTTCTACTGAAGTGTTGTTGTCGTACGTATTTCTGCCCCTGTGGTTAGACCTCAGGTCACCTGCAACCCCAAAAGTTGTTACTTGCATTACCGCTTCGTTTTCGACCATATCATCCGCCCATCTCCTCGTGACATCCATCGTTGGCACGATCAAGTCTGAGCATTGAGGGTCTGTTGATTTTTGGATCCCCAGCCAAGGGATCGTCCTCTTTGGAACAAGATTTGGATTATTCTGAACTTGTGGATAGACTTCACGTCGTTCACGACTAATTGGTAAACTCGGTTCATATCTTGAATTCAATTTTTGATTACTTAGGATTACTCGTTGGTCGATTATTTGTAATATTTGCTTATTAATTAGACATGTGAATCTCAAGTGCTTGATCACGAACCGACCCATATAGGTTGCCCTCTATGTCTTGTCCTGCATCACCTTGTTGTGTTGTATCTGTACGTGTATCTTCATGTCAGTGCAACATATATTGGGTTTTCCATTAACAAAAATAAACTTGAGAATCAAATGATTAAGAAGAATAAGTCAAACTGATGGTTGAGTATCACGTGTTAAGTGAACTTCCTTCTGTTGCATGCATAGTCTGATCCAATTCAGTGATAACACACAAGTATACAACTCAAGGGGGGAACGGACAGGGAAGGGGGCATCTTTTCTTGTATGACTGCTGCCGGGCGAAGCAATATCTTATGATCTTTAATGTACTATTGATTGTTCAGCTTCTGTATAAGTAGCAATACTGCACTAATTGATTCCTCAGCTCCAACGAAACCTACATCTTCAAGTAGTGGCTAAAAGAAGAAACGGTGCATCGTACACGAGAGTTATTGTATGCTCCCAGATCATGTCAGAGTATCCAGCTTGAATTGAGCAAAGAGAAAAAACCCAAAGTATATATACATTTACTGTACTGCAGGATATATATAATATATGTTCGACAAATGGCCAAGGATGTATAAAACGTACTGTCATGTATCTCAAAGAAAAGAGGCTCTTAAAAAATCCCAGAAAGAGCTAGACTTTATGAGCACTGGTTCATCCCATATACTCATTGCGCATATTGATAAATTTATGATCAAGTCTTTATAAATAAATCCATTTTTGCAGATGATTTCTATTTAAGGATGTGTGTCCAAAGATGTAGGAATAAAAAGACCATGAAAAGGATGGTTTTGTCACATGCCTGAAAGGTCCCAACATTTTTGGTATATAACATCAATAACAGAATCTTTGCTCCAGATCATTGGGTTGGACTTGGAGACAAACCTTTTTCTCTTTCCGTCCCTATTAAGGGTCATCCCATCTATTAACTTAGTATTATAACATCCTTTACTACCCACTGCAAGGTCATTCTGGTGTGCCCCTAGTTCCAAGTTCCGACCTCCTTCAACTATGCTCCCAGTAGGCAACTAGGTATTGTATAACAGAGATTTGCAACATTGCACATCGCACATCGCTTGGTGACTAACATTCTAAACTATTAACCTATGAAGTAGCATAACCTCCTTTACCACCAACTGCAAGGTCATTTTCGTGTACCCCAAGTTCGAAGTTCCTTCAACTATGTTTCCGAGTAGGTAACTAGATATTGTATAATTTGTATTATAGACAGATGTAACAAAATGCATTGTTTGGTGGCTGGCTAACCTTCTAAACTACCGAATGAGGATTTTTCACATTACGACACAGGGATACAGACACGCATAGGAAGGGTAACCATCTTTGTGTCAAATTGTTGAAGCCTATCAATCAGTTGGAGTTTGATCCCAAATATACAAGTCGTAGTGGGACTTTGATCCAAGTAAAACTACTTCATATGTCCTGGCCACTTTGCAACCAAACTTCGTACCATGGGTATATTGTTAGCATGGAGCACAGTAGGTGTTCCGAATTTGTCATTCTGTTCAACATTAGTTCTTCCAACATGGCTTTTATAATGGCATCATAGTCCGTCTGACATTTCTGATTATTGTCACTAATCATGACACCAAGCATTCTGATATATACCGCCTAAAAAGGGGAATTTCTCATTTATTTACATTAGGGGGGTCTTTATCTTCCTCACTCTCATACAAAATCTGACATTTGCTTATTCACTTATTACATTGAACTCAGGTTAGCCTTTCTACATATTAACTATGTCGTCACAGGCGACGCTTAGGCGGCCTAGGCGTGCAGGTTGAAGAGTAGTCGCCTTGACCTGGGAAAAATTCCCCTGGGGTGTGGCGACGCGCCCAGGCGCGCCCAAGCGGTCGCCTAGAGTTGCCCAGGCAACCGCCTGATATCGTCCAAGGGAAATATAGGCGAGTTTTTCTATTTTTAACTTTTTTCCTTAAAAAAACTTGTTGCTTCTTTTGTTGTTGTTTTCTTTTCTTTTGATGTTGCTTCTTCGATTTTTTTTTCTTATTCTTTTGTTTCTTCTTCTACTGCTACTATTTTGATTTCGGAGGAAGATCCTGGACGAATGCACGAATTCTGGGCGGGTGCCTATGCGAGGCGGGTGGCATGTTGCCTCGCCTAGCGCCCAGTACAACATAGCATATTAATCTACTTAGATTCAAATAAACAACATGTCCATATATTAGGGGTAAGGCTGCATACATCTTGGCGCTCCCCCAATTCATGTGCATTAGCGGGAGCCTTGTGGCACTGGGACGCCCATTTTATATTAATCTAGTTAGATTCTGTTACTTCTGCTAGGGCAATGAATATAAGAATAATCTAGGTACTATAATATAAAAATGGTAGTTGCAAAGGAGAAGATAGTATAACAAAAATTAAAAATGTATGATTTCTTATAGCAAACAAGAGGAAAGCAAAATGATTTCTTCAGTGAGGAGATTCAAACTCACTGCTTCTTGAGGGCAACAAAAGAATTCAACTCCTTGATCTGCAAAAGAACATCATTACTTGAGTTACTGTAAATATGTAAAATGTAATATCATGTGCCTAGATAGAAATATTTTGGTCATAAGCTAAGACTAACAAAAATTAGAGGCAAAACAGCACCATTGACTGTTTTTTCTCATTCAGCATTCTGTTGGTATCAGGTGTATTTCTGCCCTCCTCTTCCTTCAATGCTCTATCAAACTCTCTGATAAGCCTTCAAATACAACAAATATATGTTTCACAATCAGCAAGATTCAACTTTGCTATTACATAGAAAATCAAGGTAAAATACTTTTTGCAATTAGTTGTAGACTCATGAATACGTTGTGACAGAATGACTGATAGATGAAGAAAATAGAGGAGAAATGTAGATATACCTGTTCTAGCAATGTGCATGTGTTTTGGTATAAATAATTTACATGAACTATGAAGATGTGTGTTGCATTGTGTAACAGTCTCTCTCTCTTTTTATGGTCATGTTAGAAACTATGTTCCAAACAAGTAGATAATTTAGAAAGTATTTTCTTCCTAAGATGGCAAAAGTTCAGTGCCTTCAGTAACAAGAAAAATGTAGTTATATCTTAGTGTTTATGTATGTGTATGTTTATAACTGTTTGGCAAAGTTCTTTTGTTGCGTGGTTTTTGGTACAAAATATGTTTCATGTTATATATAGTTCAGAATCAGAAGAAATCATCTTCATAAGAGTGTGTAAAGTTCTATGCCTTCACTAGCAAGTACCTCATTCATCCGTCATGGCAATAAGCACCAATTATATAAAATGAAAATTAAATGGAAAGTGGATCATAGGCATAGAAGGATAGGAGGAAATATTCTTAAAGATGTTGTGACTTTTGTGCTAGAACAATCTAGTGTAACTTGATCTCTTCGCTTGACTGAACTCCTATTACTACTATATTTCTTACTTGTGCGCATAATACACATTGTAAAAGCTATCAATTTAAGTAGATAGAAAAACATGGTCAACACTAATCAATTTTAAGTCGTCGGCAAAAATACTTACATACTACACTCTGTGAACACTAATCATTATTGTTAGCGACTGAAACTTGAGTTTCGGTTCAAATGATTTACCATTAGTACTTAGGTGAACCTGACTTGATCTAGACGATAACTCACTCATTCAGTCACCACCTCACCCTACCCCTCTAATTGTCATCAAGGCAAAGAGCAGCAGCATTTTACCAATAAGGAGTTTTCTACATTATTCAGTCTGAAATCTCAACTTGTGCACATACTTCTACTATCAAAGGCAATCTAAGCAAACATTTGAAAAATAATGAAAATATTATTCAAAAGTCAGCAAAACACTCGCACACACATGAGAGGGGGAGGGGGTGAAATACCTCTTACATTCCCTCATTTTATCTGTAAGTTCTTCCAACTGCCTACTCTGTCGGCTTGGGTCTTTGATCTTGTCCAACTTTTGAAATCCATTTCTGTTAGCAATGACATAAGAAATTAAGATTTACTGCAAGTAATGTATCAAGAAACACAGCTCTAGAGAATGGCATGCTATGTCAGCAAAAGGACCAAAAATTAAGATCCAGGAAAAGAAAAACAACCATCATAATGGGCAGTATGGCATCTAAGAAGGATGGTACTGACTCAGATGGCAGTCAGCATGCTCCTGCATAGGCCGTTCCTCTTTGAGGTGCATCAGGCAGGGCTTACATGATGATTAATAAACCTGATGTCGGCATACAAGTATCATATGTATTCCTCCAAAGAACAATTGTTGTCATAAATGCAAGTGATACTAGTGATTTGTATACCACAGACTTGCCCTCTTGCTTTGTTAGCTAAGTTGTTAAAGAGTATGTGGCTAAGGTGTTAAAGAGTTAAAAGTCGTAGAAGTGAATCTTTTGGCTTCCTCCATTTTATTTAAATCATAGAAAGAAACAAAATCCAACTCCAAAAAGGTAAATTATGTGACAAGTTGACCTCATATTCTTTGGATCTTTTTTTGGCCCAATACTATTCTATAAGTAGAGTTCAAAAAGAGCTTACAATGACCATTTCTTAGTTTTAACAAATGTTTTGTTAAAAAAATTATAACCAAAAGAGAACTTTTCATTTGAAACATACCCTAATATCTAGGAAGCACGGACACTCCAAAAATCCATGATGTGTCATGTCGGACACTCCAAAATATGCTAGAACTCATCAAAATAGGTGCCAAATCAATCAATATATGTCCTGAATTTAGCATATTCTTATATGATAAACTTCACGACAACCTGAAAATAAGCATGGTCAATCCCGAACTAGGTCGGGCTAGGCCCGGTCAAAGCTCCGACCCGGTCCAATCCTCCATCTGAGTCGGACTGAGTTTCCATTTCCATAGCCCAGCCTGGTCGGGCCCCCAACCGGTCAGGCCGGATTTTAGCCCCTATGTCCGGAGGCCCGGCCCAGTCAAAGGCCCGATCTAGGCTCGGTTCAAATTATATATATATTTTTATTATATATATATATATATATATATATATATATATATATATATATATATATATATATGAGTAGGCCCGGACCCAGTCTGGATCGATTCTACCCGAGCCATGGGCCCGAGCTGGGTTTCAAAATTTGGGTCAAAGCCTGGATCGGAGTCTTTGACCGGACTGGCCCAGCCCGGATCAAACTTGGTCAAAATCGGGCCGATCCGGCCCGAGCCCGACCCACCCAACACCTCGAAATATGTCACTAGTAGTTGAGCAAGTTTATAGGACTAGTAGTCAACTTGACATCGACCATCTAAACCAGAGGGTAGGTAGACTTAACTCAGTGTGTAGGTAGACTTAACTTTTCAAGTCAGCTAGACATTAAAAGCGGTTAGGAATCAATCAAATCTAGCCAAAGTAAGTTTCGAAAGAGAGGGATGATAAATTTTGAAAGAGAGGGTCATCCCTGATACTCCTTTTAATACTTCTACTGCTTAATAGATGAAGTATGTTAATTGTTAAAACACCATGAGATGTATTTTTTACTCCCCTCGTTCGTGACTAGTTTAAACAATTAGGAGTTAGTCAATCAGGAGTTCATAATCACATGTTGTGATTTGAAAATCTAGTGTTAAGACAAATAGGATTCCCGAATACGATTTAACAACCATACATTAGTCAACCGAGATTTTAAAATATATAGTTTGTGGTGATCATAAATCACATGGATTATTTCTCATTCATTTTTTGACCACCCAACTGGATGTGATTCTAAAATATTATTAAAAAAAAACTTTCGAGTCCCAATATATTTACTCCAAATCTCGTGCCCCATATTTTCTCTGGATCCCAAAGATCTCCTCCACCAACAAAACCCTAACCCTAGCTCCCATCAGGATCTTCACTAATACAAGGGAACCAAACGACGCTAGCGACATGGACTCCATCTTCGATAGCCTCAGCCTCCTCCTCGTCGATATGGATTCTCTCCCATAAGGATCTCCTCCTCATCGATATGGACTCTCTCTCCCATAAGGGGATCTGCCATAATCCAAGGGAACCTAAAGACGCTAGCAACCTGGACTCCATCTCGGACAGCCTCAGCCTCCTTCTCGTCAACACGGGCTCTCTTTGATGTCCCTCGCCTCCCAGCTGTATACCCGAACTCTCCTCTCCAACCTAGTACTCCCCGTCATCGACCCAAAAGAAGTGGATGCTTATAAGAAAACTTCATCTATTTGTTAGTCATGCTGTTCCTTCTTGACAATGCACTTCATCCAAGTGCCTGTCATTTGTCCTGAATGGAAAATGGATTTGTGGTTGCCTTATGTGTCTGATTGCGCTCTCCATGTTTGGTCCCTTTTTTTGGATTATCTAACAATGAACTTTTTTTTGTTATGGTGATGCTAACTCTGATGTAATGCTTTTTCAATTCAATTATGTTTTAATTATGAACTCTTAATTATACTTGAACATCAGACTATTGTCTTGTTCCCTGTGCATGACGATGGTGGTTGCAGCTAATTGCATAGCATTGGTCGCACCAGCGAAAACGTTGGTCATAGCTTGATGAGCAATGATGATAGTCCATTTGTTGCCGCTTCAACATGCTATTCCTTCCCTAGTCATTTTTTGCATTTTTGTGGCCACGTGACTGAGACCATCCTCCACTCTCTCCCTTGTCATCTAATACTCAAAAGATCTTTCTTGCCTTGTTTATTGATGCTTTATATTAATCACAATGATATTTCAACTTGTTACGTAATTTGGTGATTTCAAAACACAGTGTTGATGTGATTTCATAATCACAATGTCAATCACGTTTATTCTATAATCCTGTTTTGCCTCAAATCACTGTTATTGTGATTCTACAATCACAGTCAGTCACACTATGATTCCGAAATCCAGACTGGGTAACCTCCCCTTGGAGAGTTGAAATCTCTTGGTAATCATTGACGGGGTGTGTTAGGGGTTGCTTATAAGAAGATAAGGATCTAGAGGAAAGTGAAACATGAGATAAACCCAGCAGTTGACTCGTATGTACACTAGAAACAATAGAACATAATGTAGAAACCGAGATCTAGAATTTTCAGTGGTTATTGACAGGAGACGACGACACTTCTTAGTATATATGAACGAAACGCGTATATTCAAACATTTCTATCACCAACAAACCAAATGCACGGATTATTTGGTGGTGCTTGGTCTCCAAATCTACGAACAAAATCTTCTCTATTAGTAGCTTAATTACTGATTTGTTTGCACAGGATCTTCTTGATTGCATATTTTTCCTTCAAAATATTAATTTTAACTATCTGCTGTGTACTATTTCCAACTAAAATGTTCTGAAATTACAGATTTGTCACTAGGATGTCATAAACATGCTATTAACGTATCAAACACAAAGCTTAAGATCCAAAAATTCAATTTTAACGGGAATTGACTTAAAATTTACATCATTCCCAGAACGAAATTAAACAAAAAGTGGAATATTTAGTACAAGCGCACACCAATATCAACAAAAGCTTCAACTTTTCCCATCAATAACAGATTTTTACCAAATTAAACTGAAAGCATTGCAAAAAAAAAAAAAAAAATGGAGCAAAATGGGGGAAATCAGGAGAAATTCTTACGACAGAGCTCGAAAAATGTCGCTGATCTGTCCTTCCAGCTCCGCCAGCTCCTCGCTGATCGCCGCCAAATCCATGTTTTTTTTTTTCGCGGAACAAAACCGGAATCTTTCGCTCTCTAAAATGCGGCGGAGGAACAATAACGTCTACGAGAGGTCATTAGTTGCTACTCAAGCCGGCACCGGATCCCTAAAGGGCTATCGGGTCTCGGGAATGCGGATCCGGACCCGGGATAGGAGATGGAGATTTTGGAGAGGGAGGGAGAGAGAAAGATCCCGTTCGGCAGGGTGCGGGACGGACGTGTTGGGTTATTTTTTGTATTTGGAGGTGGGCGACTCTTTTGCAAGGAGGCCCCTGTTTTGGTCTTGGTTTTGGTTTTGCATATTTGGTAAGATTGGAGGTTGTATATGTGAATACGGAAATGCTCTTTTGCGTGCGGGGATGATCGTGCGCGTACCCACACCCTGGCGTGTCACCCCCCACACTACCCCTGCACCATTTCAGGCCCACCCACCTCCAGGGCCGGCCCTGAATTAATGGGGGTCCTAAGCAAATTTTAAAAATGGGACCCATATATAATATAAAAAAATTGAACTAAAAATGATACAGCCAAGGCTAGAACTAGGACCTCTTGTGTAAAAGTATAACAAACTGCCACTACATCACAAATGTTTTGTGATAAAGAAGGATTATATTATATATTAGTTCTATTTTCAATATAAGATTACTAATATATATATACATTTAAATTAATTTTTTTGGGCCTCCAAATTTCATGGGGCCCTGGGCGGTCGCTCTGGCCGCCCTGGGCCAGGGTCGGCCCTGCCCACCTCTCCAATGAAACGACGACACATGACTTGCGGGTCAGGATAGTGGTCCAAATTCGTAGACAACGTAACACTGTCAATGTAAATATAAACATGAAAGACGTTGTTTAAATATAATAAACCTAAGTGGTGGACGGGTTATGGAAATAGGTCCCATTACCATAGGAGCATGATAGACCTAATTGAGTTGTTCTAAATTAAAAGATGTAATTATTTGATATAAGATAACCGGATAATCTTGACCAATGTGACATTATATTTCTACTAACCGGTCCAACTTTGCAAAAAAAAAAATTGTATATATTTTTTTAGAAATCTAACTGCTAGTGATGGTTCTTTCTAGCCACTATGTCCAGCTTTGCAGGAACCATAGTATTAGCATTTTTCAGTTCTTCCATTTTCAACATGTCTGACATCGTCTAATACTTCGAAGTTGGAAAAACCATACAAGCTATCTAATTGTCCTTTTTTATTATCAAGTCATGTACCATTTTCAGTGTTTAGATAGATATGCAAACAATCTATATAAATAAATACAAATGACCTCTAGCCTAGTGGTTAAGAGAGATACATGCGGCCCAAGTGGTCAGGAGTTCGAACCTCAGTGGAAGCGCGTTCGCCACAATTACCAATTGCTTAAAAAAAAAAATCTATATAAATAAATAAATAAAAATTATCTGACAATTTATAAAAAATAAATAAACCAATCAAAATACAAGTGGTGGGGCGCGGTGCACCACCACTAACAAGAGCAATATACCACAATACAATATTGGATGTGCTATTATTTGAAGTAGATCCAATGAATTTTGGAGAGAAAAGATTAATTTAGTAAATGACCCAAATAAACTTGTTAGCTAACCGGTATATGCGTATGTGTTGCTATCACACACAATAATTCCATTCCAAATAGATATCGATTAGTAACATATTCAATGATACAAGTTGTTTTATTATCCACTACATATTGGGCTATGAACCAATACCAGGCTTTCTCTAGCGATTGGTTCTATTTTGGGGTTTCTATCATAAGTGTAACTCCTTTTCAAAAATCTTATGTCTTCAATTATGAATCAAACCATAAAAAAAATCTGTTTTCAAATAGAAATCCAGCTATAAAAAATATATTTCTAATAGTTGATTTTTTATATCAGAGTGACATTAAACAAAATAATGACGTAAAGTATTGTGGGACACATTTTCATATGCTACACGTAGGGCCGGCTTCGCGGTTTGGGTTGCCTTAGACGGAGCTAATTTTGTTGCCATTTACCTTTATTGAAAGATAAATGTTTAATTTGAATTTTTTTTGGACCGGTCCTTAGAAAACTAAATGGCCTGAGGGGTTGCCCTATGGAGGGGGGTTGTCCAAGTCCGAAGTCTTGTCAGGCTTACCCCAGGGCCGGCCCTGGCTACACGAATATAGAAAAACTCTATTGAGGACCTCATAATTTTTTTATTTATTTTCATATAGAATAGAGCTTTAGATTTAACCCCAATTTGAGAGTGAGACTTGCTCTTTCTATAAAGAGATTATTATATATATATTTTTTAAATGAAGAGACGACCAAAGGCAAACTAATATTATTTTAGTTTAAATTATATATATATATATATATATATATATATATATATATATATATATATATATATATATTTTTAGGATAGGTCTTTTGCTCCGTCCTATATATATATATATATATATATATATATATATATATATATATATATATATATATATATATATATATATATATATATATATAGGACGGACCAAAAGACCTATCCTAAAAAATATATATATATATATATATATATATATATATATATATATATATATATAGGACGGACCAAAAGACCTGTCCTATATAGAGGGTGGATCAAAAGACCCGCACGCGGAGCCCCATCAAAGTCTCGTTCTCCTGCACCATCGGAAGGAGGGCCGCGCGGAGCCCGCCCGTCCGCCCGTTCGATCCAACGGTCGAGAGCAACGGGACTCCCCTGGAGCTCCGTGGGTATATATATATATATATATATATATATATATATATATATATATATATAACCTTGAGCTAATGGGGTCCGAGGCGAACTTCCAAAATGGACCCCATGCATAATGTAAAAATAAAAAGTAAAAAAATAAAACAAAAATAAATTTAAAAAATTGTTATTTTCAATAATGGGACTAAAGATCTTATATATGCAAGCCTAACATAATAGCTACAACACCATAATTATTTTGTGTTATTAGGGCTGTATATTTTAGATAATTTCTTTTTAATGTATTTATATTTAAACTGATTTTTTTGGGCCCCCGAGATCCGCGGGCCTTGGACGGTCGTCATGGCTGTCCTGGACCAGGGCTGGCCCTGTACATGAGGAGGGATCGGGATCCTCGCACTTAAGTATCCCCGCATGTTCCACAAAATAGTAGCCGTTAGATTGTCTTTATAGACCATTCAGATAATAAATTTAATGCAAGGGTATATTTGAAATTTAATTTATAGAAAATAAAAAAGGAGTGCAAAATGTTATTTTATGAGCGTCGTCAATAACAGCACAAAATATATATATATATATATATATATATATATATATATATATATATATATATATATATATATATATATATATATATATATATATATATATATTCTAAGCCGTTTATAAATACTACATTAATTATTAAAATAATAGTTATTTAGCTACCTAATATTATTTATATAACTAAATAACTTAACTCAAAGTGGTGTTATCTAACTTCAATTCGGACTAATTATTGTTTAGACCCTAGATTTTGTATCATCTTAGAGTTTAAGTCATAGCATGTCCACTTGAAAAGTCTGAGTCTTGGATTTTTTTTTTCTTCCTTTCTATTATACCCTCCCTCATTATGCATGACAATAATTTTTCCTATGGTATAATGGGAAAGATAAAACAGAATAAAAAATTCAGGGTCTAAACTTTTCAATTGGACATGACTTACACTTTAAACTGATATAAAATTTAGAATCTAAACACTAACTAGCCCTAATATTTATAATATCTTTTTTTTAGCACGTACTAGCATATATTAAAATGCAACATGAAATTAGTCGATAACAACAACCTATTATTAATTTTGGCTTAATTGCACTTTGATACCCTCAACTATTCCGGTTTTTCAACTTGATACCCTAAACTTTTTTACTTAACAACTTAATACCTCAACTATTTTTTTTCAACTTCATACCTAAAATTTTAAAAATTTCGAAAATGTCCTTATCATTTCCATCTCCCCTTCTCCCCTCCCCCCCCTCCCCCATTCCGGCCACCCCCTTCTCCCGCACAGCCCCAGCCCCCCTCCCGCGAGAGGGGGGGGGGGGGGAGGAGGCGGCCGGAAGCGGGAGGGGGGGGGGGGTGGCCGGAAGCGGAAAAGGGGGGTGGGGGGGGGGGGGTAATTTTAAAGTTTGACCATGGGTATTTTTGTCAATTTTTTTTTTCGGGTATCAACTTGTTACAAAAAAAAAATATTAGGGTATCAAGTTGAAAAATCGGAATAGTTGAGGGTATCAAAGTGCAATTAAGCCTAATTTTTTTGATAAGTTGGTTTAGGATCAGCTTTTGAAAGTAAAGGGAAAAAACTTTGTCTTATACTTTGAGAAAATCAAATTAGACCTAGAAATGTTCTAACATGGAAATATTTTTCAATTCCGAAACCAAATAAACAATAAATAAACAACCAAAAGAAACGTTGTCATTCATTTTTCAAAGCAAAAGTAGTAATATATGAACAACTGAAGACAT
Source organism: Iris pallida (assembly GCA_029216955.1). Taxonomy (NCBI): domain Eukaryota; kingdom Viridiplantae; phylum Streptophyta; class Magnoliopsida; order Asparagales; family Iridaceae; genus Iris; species Iris pallida. The sequence continues at coordinate 4,977,351 of JANAVB010020999.1, forward strand.
CACAACAAAGAAAAAGAAAGTTACATCTTGTTACGTATTAGATGCAAACTATATACAATTGATTAAATTCCATATATAATTACGAACTTTTCACAAGTTTTTTATTAGGGATTTTACTAATAAATTATCGTTCCCATTATTGTTAAAAAGAATCAGTAGTCACATTGGATCTGCACCGTCGGTTTCCAATTGGACGGTGCAGTTAAATTCTACTCCGGTTTTTGATGACTCGATTTCTCTACCTATAAATACCAGTTCGAAAACCTTCTTGTCACCTCTTCTTCTTTTTTTTTCTCTCTCCACTCTGTTTCTCTCTCTCTAGAATCGCTGCTTCCGCTTCTGATCGTCTCCGCTATTAGGGTTTTCAAACCCTAATCGCTGTCTTTCTTCGTCTGCCACTTCCAGGTATTTTCTGCCGATTCTCCATAATGTCAGAATTCTAGGGTTTCGAGATCATTACTTTTAGGTTTCTTTTGATCGCAGCGAGAGACAGGGAGGAAGAAGAAAGGATTGGTATTTATGTCCCACGATCAGTCCAGGTTCGAGAAGAAGAGAGAGGGGCATCCCAGGAAGTCCGGGCGAAATGGAAACTCCGGCAGCCACAGGGGGTTCTCCGACGGAGGCGAAGGGACGACCAGCGGTGGCTCTGCAAGCCAGCCGTCGTCGATGGATCAGAGGTTGATTTCTTGACTCTGTTGACGTATTTTGTCTCTACTGTTGATTCGGCACGATGGGCCGTTTACAAGTTGAGATTTTGATCGAGTTTCGAGAATTCTGGGGAAGTTGAGATTCAGATTAGTTCAATGGAGTCGGGGTTTCTTGTTTTTTTCACTTGCTGTGAAATGAATAAAGTTAGGGTTTTGGTTAGGTTTTCGGTTAGGATTATTGGTTTCATGATTTTAGGGTGGTCGTTAGAAGGGAATTTAGTTTGGATTGGTATCTAAGGCCACAAACGGTGAGACAGACACAACATTGACTTTGGCACGTCTAGTCTATCTGGAGCAACTGGGTTCTGTTGGATAGTACACGTGTCGGATACGGCACTGATTTTTGGAGTGTCCGTGCTTTCTTGTTATGCCTATTGGAAGTAGAGATTTTTCTGAGACCACCAAGGTTTTTTTGTTGAATACCCGTAAAATTTGAGTGTAATTCTTGTAATATATTGCTAGTTCGAGTCTTTGAGATTTTTGATTGGTTTTGGTGGACCTTTTTAAGTTGGCTATTTTTTTAGCTAAGGGCATAGTTATAGCATGTGGCCAGGTTCATGCTATGGGTCTGACAATGTGGTATATCACTTGTCTTTATTGCAAGGTTCACACTATCGGTATTGGGACCTTCCTATGAGTATCGGGATCAACGGTATCGGCAGTATCGGTAGTTTCGTTTTGGAGTATCGGATTTTGGGTGTCGGAAATCAAATAATTATTAATTTTTGTTTTTTTATACATTTAGGCATAATTTTAAGTGTTTTATGTGATGTTTCTTAACAGTTCCGAAATTGAATGAAACAATGGTCACCCTTACGGATGGTTTAACTATGATAAATAAATTTTCTTGATTTACATACTTTTACGTTGTATGAAACTATACTTTTACACTCTTGTTGGTTGGTCTTTCTCATTCAATTTTCTCCACCGAATTGACTGGGAAATAGACTCCAACTTCGGTTTCGGTCAATATCTGTAGCGATCGGTATGAGATCGGGACATGCCAAACCGTATCGGTATCGGGCGTATCGAATCTGTGTTGCAAACTATGCTTTAATGTTTGATATAGTAGGGTAGGTTTGGGCTCAAGTTTAGGTTCTTTGGAAGCAGCTTATGCTTTTTTTTCTGGATAGCGCTTCACGGTTGTTTGGTAACAACAACTTATCAAAAAAACATTGTATGTTTGGTTTCTTATTGTTGTTACTGTTCAAAAGTCCACAACAAAAGTAGCTTTTGGCAGCAAGTGGGGGACTGATGTCAAAAGTTGTCCCAAAATGGACCTTTTCAAATTATTTTGATAAGTTGTTACCAAATAGTCTTGGACCACTTTTCAAGAAAAAAATAGTAGCAGCCTCTAATAAGCATTCTTAAACCCAGCCTAAAAGTCGATTCAAATTGTGACTTTTGACAACAACCTTCTACATGTTGTCAAAGCTACTTCTGTTGTGGCATTTTGAGAAGCAACATCAATCCCAAACCAAGCCTTAGTTGGTTCTCCAATTAGTTTATGGTGCATTAAAAATAATACTGGGACAAATACTAGTTAATTTGTTTCAAAATTCAATCTAACAATCGTGTGAGAAATATGACATATAATAAAATTCAAAATAAATACTTAATACCATTCAATAAACTATAGAACTTGACTTTTCATAGCCATACGTCAACTAGAAAGAAACATACCTCAAAATAATGTAACAAGAGTACAATTTATATAATAAGGAAGATTGGTGTTTCCCGCCAAAAAATATAAAGACAAAGGATGGTCACGATTGAAACAACTAAGCATATTCAATAGTTTAGAATTTGATGTTTGTTTCTATTTAATTAACTCTCACCCTCCCTTCTTGTTTAATTACTTTACCAATTAATTAATAGTTGGCCTCACCCCTTTTTACTTAATTTACTCTCTCTTCCTTATGTTTAATTATTTTTTTCAATTAATTAATAGCCTCACAATTTCGTATATAAATCCATTCTTAAGTTGATAAATTGATTGATTCTCTATTTTTCAACTTTCCAATTTTTCAACTTTAAATCGTATCGAAACCTTACTAAAATCCAAATTAAATCTTAAATATATTACATGTATTGTATATGTTCATTTTGTTTATTATCATTTATAGATTTAATTTATTTGAAATGTACTTTACTTTGATGTTTTGTTTATTGTTATTTATCGGGTAAAATAAAATATTTATGGGAGTGTCGAGAGAGTGGTAGGTATGGGTCAGAGTAATATATTACGTGTATTGTATATGTTCATTTTTTTATTATCATTATAGATTTAATATATTTGAAATGTACTTTACTTTGATGTTTTGTTTATTTTTATTTATCGGGTAAAATAAAATATTTATGGGAGTGTCGAGAGAGTGGTAGGTGTGGGTCAGAGTGCCAACAACATGTAATAAAACATGTAACAAACCACAAAACATTATAGAATGTGAACAACTTTAGAACCTTTATAAAAAACAGTAGAAGTGACTCTTTTTTTTCGTTTACAAAAATAACTTTATAGCATAACTTTTAGGAAATAATATAATAACATTTTTTGGCAATATGTATTGCACATATGTACCACATATTGGACTGCTTGTACCTCAATTATTAGATTAGAGCCTTAGAGGGGGTTAGGGATTATTGGGTTTATTCAATTTTATATCACTTGTATATATGCACTTTATATTTGCATGTTGGTTTCATGTGCTTAGTTTTTACTTGCTAGTGGGTACGGTATTGCTAAGGTTAAAATTTGATTCGGTTCTAGTAAGGAATAAGGATTGTTTACTTCTTCTTTTTTTCTTCTCTTTATGAATAAACGGTAGGAAACTTCCCTCGTCAATAGTAACTAATGAAACAAATATCCAAGTACAAGGAGATTGCTCACAAACAAACAAAGAGATAAAATACGAGATACACACTCACACATAATCAGAAGAAAAGCTGTTGTAGCTAGAATTCATCGTTTTTGTCAGTAAGACCCATGGTATATCTTGATCTTTCTCATGCCTTCGGCGCAATGGTTCTGCTATTAAGACCAAAGTAATAAGATGAAAATGTCAAACATGACAAGTTTAACGGGTTAACTTAGCTTCCTCAACTACAACATGATCATCTCGGTCCCTGATAGTGATTTGGTTTTTCGACGAATAAACACTTAGTGTTCTAGATATTTATCTGTGTCCCCTCACAAGTAAGTACCTGGCTGCTCGCAAGTGATCTGAGCCCTTACTGAATGAACATTTGGGTTCCCGTTAGTTACTCATTTCCTCGAAATTAAGCACGTGATTTCTCCCAAGTGACTTTACCCTTTGTCGAATGAACAATTGGGTTCCAGTTAGCAAATCGTCTCCTTGAGAATGAGCACCCTACTTCTTGCAAGCGACTCGACTCCTCGTTGAATGAACACTTGGGTTCTCGTTAGTGTCTCGACTCTCAAAATTGAGCACTTGGCTTCTCTCAAGTTACTTGACCCAGTACAGATGTTATTGACTCATATCATCGAAATTGAGCACCCGACTTCTCACAAGTGGTTCAGTACCTGAATGAACATTTTGGTTCCCATTAGTATCCCATCAAAATTAATCTGCCTCCATTTGATAAACAAATTGCTTTCCCTTATTAGTCATTATGACATTTCAAACTCTTATTTGGATCTCCCAAAGCAAATCCCTCAGCTACAGAACCAACAAAATACTTCCAAAATGAGCATCCACATTATTCATCAATTGTTGCTCATGTTCTACCCAACCAAATGTTCCTCGCCTAAGATGCCAATTAATGCTATTATTGTTAAGCTGATGGTCAAGCTCTAAATCATCTCCAGAAAAAGGGCAGATGACGGCGATGCCCATCATTGAATCCTAACACAGAGCTATGACTTTTGGAAGAAAGCTGGAACACGTCGAAGTGCATTTATCACTGGAGAAAACATGCTGAAAGCATGTGTTGCAGTGGGATAGGGAAACGTGTCCAGGGAGTTGTGTGCTGGAAGCTGAGGGCATTGCATCAATAGCGGGAAGCTTGGACGATGGAGGGTAGCAACACTAATGTCACACAACTAGACCGTGGAAGGAGGCGACTAGGGCTATTGGCAGCCCCTTCCAACTTGTCCCCTAGGGCCTGACTAAATAAAGAAAGGAGATAAAGTGGGGGAGAGGAAGAATGTTGTAGAAAAATGGGAGAGAACAACTCAGTCTACCAAATTCACGCTCTCCCGATCCGATCACCGGAAGATGGTTAAGGATGGTCAAAGGGGACTTGGGCGGGTGAATTCGGCATTTGGAAGGAGGTATTGTTTCCTAGAAAAGAGATAATGCACTCAATATCTCGAATAAGGATTATTTGTTAACCAACAAGGGATAAGTGGATGGTAGTTGTTGGGGTTTTGATTAGGTCTCTTTTCACTTCCAAGTAGTTTGGATTTTTATCAGGTCTTTTTACAATTTCAAGAACCATTATAGTTAGTAATTTAGTAGATAATGAAAATTAGGACAAATTACTAGGGGTGTGGAACGCCTCCTCTAATCTCCATTATGTCAGCATCTTTTGAGTTAATAAATTTACCTATCTTATCCTAACCTAACCCTAAATCTACCATACGCACATCGCCCCCTCTAATCTCCATTTTGTTAGTATGTTTTGGTTACGATTTAACTTTTAATAATTTTCTTTTTGAATGTTATGCAGTTTTGGTTAAGACTGAATTAGCCGAATTATTAATACTGTTTGGTCGGCCAAATACGGCATTGAGATTATGCGGTGTGGTGCTATGTGCAGTTTGCGGGGAATTACAGTTTTTGGAACACTATGGTTCAATTAAACCGAATAGACAGAATGCACTAACCTACAAATTGGTGTTTAAAATGTTGGGTTTATATTTTGATAGTTTAGTTAAATGCACAATGTTAAGGTTAGAGTTTTGTTTTGGTTCTAAGGATTCTTTTGTTGACCAATGAGGTGATCTTTTAGTAGAATTTTGAATTCCTCTTTATTTTTTATTTGAACAAATATGTAATTCTAAACTTGGGAATTTCATTAGGTTTTTATAGTTGTTTTTGTGAGACTGTAATTGAGCTAGCCAGTATGGAGGGTAATTTACGCCAATGGGTTGTGTAGAAGGTTGGTTTTTTATGGCATTGGCAGGTAGTTTGATGGATTTGGGTTTTCTTTGCTCCTTTGGTAATAGATAATATTGTAGTTAGGATCTTGGTTAGACCTTAGATTATTTGTAGACATACAACAATTAACGTTTTGAGTGTACTTCTTGTTCAACACAATTTGGGCACAATGGTAGAGTCAACGTTTCATTTTGAATAGTTTTTTTTTAACCTTTCTAGTTTCAATCATTGAGGTAGTTGATATGAAGGGTTTTTATTTTTTATGACAAGAGATTTTATTGGATTATTTAGGTCTTGCCTAGTAATGCGTTGGAGTAAGGATTTTTTTTTTTGGTAAATGTGGGCAAGTGTTTTAGATTTTGGTAGGTAGATTATTTCCGGGGCAAGAAGTCGTACTTTTTTTTAGCATACATTTTATATATATATATATATATATATATAGCTTTCTGGGTTTTGAAGATTGAACTGAAAGGAAGAAAATGATTCAAACAACCGACCCAAAAAAGGCTTTGTTGTTGTTTCGTTGTTATCTTTATCTTCTCCCTGTTTCAAGTATAGTATGTCAAGAGTGCTAATCTTGATTAATGGAGGTATTTTAAAGTTCGTAATATTGTTATTATTTTAAAGAATTTATAGTCACAAGAAGTTTGGATGTACAAAGCAAGAAAAGTCCATGATATAAAGAGAAACTTGAAAATTGGCTTTTAGAAATCTCTCGCTAAAATTTATAATTTCAAGTCTGGTGCTGTACTGGGAAATCGGTATTTTTATTGGTAAATGGTGTGGATTTTACTAGTTTTTGGCTTCTGTTTCCTGACGTCTGCTGCTATGTCAAAGAAGATAATTCTGAATGGCTAATTTATCTTGGATTTTTTTTTTTTTAAAATCTTTAGAACTTAGTTATCAATTTTTTGGGTCCAATAATCCCACTTTCAAGGAGTTTGCTAGTGGGCAGGAAACTATCTATAGCTAATGAGTATCCTAACTTTAGTCTTTATAATCTCCTCCTACCGTAGACTTTGTAGTTTCAAGAAGTCTGACGGTGGTTGAGGGCACTTTAGGTTAAATAGCATGTGAAAGAATGTGTTTTTATCAGCATGCTATCTTATTTCCCAGCTTCAAGAAGTCTGGTAATGGACAAAGAGGGCAGCCTACGGTGAATCCAGCAAGTGTGAGCTCTGAGGCCAATATCACCACTTATGCAGCAGCTGTTCAGAATGGTGCTCATGGTCGACCCCCTTCGTTTGGTAATACAAATTTCCTTATTTTCTTTTCCTGTTCATATTAAAATTGTATTGAGTTGGTTTAGTGGCTGTATTATCCTTGTTTCTTCTTGTAAAAAAAATAGAAGAAAATGAAAGGAGGAAACAATAAGATTGTCTAGATTCAGTTGAACCAAGTTTATTAATTTATGTCAAACTGGGTCAAAATACTTATAGTTACTTATTTGGTGTGTATGTTGATATTATTTAGTGTACTTGCATGATATGCATCTGTTTCTGAACATAATTGAAATAACTGCTATGCATGTGGATATTATTCTGCATAAATGAAGTGGTGGTCCTTGTACTAGAGATTGTTGACAGAAAAATCTATCTAGTTGGTGGGGTTTCTTCTATACCTGTGGATTCCTTTGGACTAAAAGGAGGTACCCGGATAATGGCTTGCAAGAAGCCTAGAATCTTGATTCATATACAATTAAGCTAATTTAAACCCTCTTTTATTAAGTTCAGTTCAATTTTGTCATAGAAGTATATTGATTATTTGATTAGTAGTAGATTTTAAAGAAAAACTAATTATATCCCTTAAAATTTTAACTTGTTCGGTCACATTTCAATTACGTTTACCTCTTTCTTATGTTCTCCAGTAGTGGTATCAGTCTTTTAATCTTTCATCCAATTCATTTGATTGATGTCATGAAACTTTTCCTAATTGTAAGTGGACTTCGAAGTAATCTAATATTGTTTTTTAATTAATGGCTTGGATAGAGGTTACTTACAGAAGCAAATCATATTTCCTAATATTCTTTTGTATTTCCTCAAATCTCTATGCTCATTAAGTCATGTCATGTTGGATAGATTGGTCGCATGCAAGACTACTTAAAATGGCGAATACAATCTTTTCATTCTCACTGTGAACTTCTTGTGTTCTTACAGGGTTACCCAATGCACCGTTACCAACTGCTACTGCCCCAATTGATTCTGGCACCCCGAGAACTTCCACAGCCCTTCCTAAAGCCACTCCTCCTCAATATCCTGCGGAGACTTCAAGTTTACATTCCCCAAGCACACCAGACAAAGGTTTCCGCTATCATTTCTCTACATAGAGAAGTTTTTCTTTTTAGCTAAGAAAGTTTACCTTTTTTTTGCTGTCATTCTGCAATCTCAGGAGATGGAGCAAAACCATTTCCCTTTCAATTTGGGAGTATAAGTCCTGGGATCGTGGATCGTATGCAGGTATAGAAATGGCTTTATGTTTTCTTTTCTAGTTATTTTGTGCAATATCATACTCATTTAATAATGTTGGGGTTATTTTGTTAGATACCTGTTCGGACTACCTCTGCACCACCTAATCTTGACGAGCGGAAGCAAGGCCAGGTATTTGATCAGTGGTCTTAACTTCCAATTTTTCTATAGGTTATATATAAATCCGATCCCTAACTATTGTTATTGTTAAAGGTTAGGTCAGTTGGTTATGTAACTTCAAATTCTATTTTGTAGGTCTTCGGTTTGAATCATCTCACATACATTTGAATTAGATTTTTTTTGTCATCCCCCCACTCTTTTTTCCCCCAAGCCCCCTCTGACTTAGCTCCCTGGATCCGCCCCTGGTCTTTAACCATATTTTCTTACCTAGAAACTTACACTGAGATTTACATCCTATTGTGGTGTACTTGTTTTATAGTAGTTTTTCTTGTCAACCTTTGCCCCTTGATTCAAATCTATATCAGCTAGTAGTAGATACATTCTTTTGCCTTGTATGTTTATTAATCTCCACTGGTTTCAGTATCCATAAACTTCAGTCAGCCATCACCAAAACAATCACTTAACTTTTAAATATTATCAATTTGATGGAGCAAATAGTCTAAGGCTTTCTTTTTCTATCGTGCAGGCTAATCAAGAGCCATTCAAGGCCATGCCTACATTGCCTATACCCTCTGGCCCAAAACAGCAGCAACCTCTACCAAGGAAGGATGTTCGAAGTTCTAACCAATCTACTGTTGGGGAGTCTCACTCTCCAGGCCAACTAAAGAGGGATTCACACCCACAGATTTCAAATGTGGCAGTGGCACCACCTTCAAAGCCGGCTACTCTCTCTATCCGTGGAATATCTACGGCCATGCCCTTTCAGCAAAAAGTGCATATGCAATATGGTTGCCCTCGTCCACAACAAATTCCAATGAGTCTGCCTATAGGAAATGACCACCTAGGTCCGCAGCAGATGTTTGTCCATAATTTCCAGCACCATCCTTTTCAGCCTCACCCTATGATTCACCAAGGGCAAAGTTTGGGCTTTGCACGTCCAATAATCTCACCTCAGTTTGCCCACCCTGGATTTTGTATACCTACCCAACAATTTGTTCAGCAGCAGCCAGAAAAATTCGGTGAGCCTCACAAACCTACTGTAACAATTACTGATCCAGAGACCCATGAGGTGTTGATGCTTGACAAGAGAACAAATTTGTATACTGATGGTGGTTCTTGGGGTCAAATGTCACTTCCTAATGCAACCACTGAATCTCAACAAGTTCCATCTCCATTTAGTACCTCTTCTTACTTTCCTCAGTTACAACAAAATTCTTATTTCATCCCTCCAAGTACTCCATTACTTTCAAGTTCACAGGCTTCCAGATTTAGCTATCCAGCTGGACAGCATGGGCCAGCCATTTCAACCGTGAATCCATTTGTTCCGAATTCTATGATTTGTAGCAACTCCATGCCTCCTTTTCACACGTATTTAGCGAACCTCAGTCCTCCAGTTTATGTGCCGTCAGCTCCAATCCAGGGGTCTGCGAAGCCGACTGTTATCCCATTTGGTCCTAAAGTTGGGGTTCATCAGCCAAGTGAAAGTAAGGTATTCGCAGATGCCACCCAGCAGCAGCCTGAAATGGTTTCTGAAATACCAGGCATCAGTAAAAATGTTAGTAATGAGGACATAAGAAACAGGCATTTTCCAACAAATCTAGATAACAATCAAGACTCCTCAGGGGAATCTGTATCAACCACTATAGCTAATCTTCCTCATGGTCGATGTAAAAGCAGTATTACTGAAGTTAGAACTGGTGAGACAACTGAAGAAAAAATAGTACGTTCCGGGTCAGGTTCATCTGGAGTCATTTTGAAGAAGGAAGAACTACCTGATGTACCACAGATCTGTTCCAATTCTGTTGAGTTAGTTACTGAGGGTGAAATCCCAATGAAAGATAAAGGTACCTCGGAGACATCTATGACCTCTGGCCCTGAGATGGAGGGAAGCATATCTAAAGATTTTGGATCTACTATACATCAAGCTGATCACCATTCTCCTGAGGTTGAAACCAAAAAAGGAGTTTCAGGAGAAAAGCAAATTAGGCACTCTGAAGTGTCTTTCACTTCCATACTGGACTGCCGTAATGCTAAAGTTCATCCAGTTCCGACTGCTGCAGACACCTCTGAAACTCTAAAGCCAGTTGTATCGGTTAGGAAGAAGGATAGTGGAGAAGATAGTTCAGAGAAACTAATTGTCTACAACAGGCAAGAATCTCAAAAACAACAGTTTGTCTCCTTGAGTGTTCAAAAGATTGCAGAGGTGAAAGACGGACATGCTGTAGCATTTCCAGCAACCAGTAAAGCTGAAGCTATTCCTTCTAGTGGGCTTCCTGCTGTGAACAACATCAAAGATGGGCCTTCATCTTTACATGTCTCTACAAACAAAAGTGAAACAGTATGCAGTGGGGATATTGGCTCATCTATGCCCGGTACACCACATCCTGGGTCTTCTTCTGTAGGAGAAGATACGTTGCAGGCCGCAAATAAACTGGAGATAGATGTTACAGAGCTTCATAGGGAAGCTCATGCCGAGGCATCGAAGGGAAAGTCCACTAAGGAATCTAATAGGAGCAAACCTATCGCAGGAAAGAAGAAGAAAAGAAGAGGGATACTGTCTAAAGCAGATGCTGGCACTGCAGGTACTTCTGATCTGTACAATGCATACAAGGCCCCAGAGGAAAGGCATCAAATCATTAGCACCTCAGGCGGAGATCATTCTATAATAGAGGATGGCGTGAAAGTAAGTGCAGAAGATTCTCATAAAAATGTTGGTGCTGGTGAGAAACAGAGTAAAGCTGAACGGAATGGCTGGGAAGATGCGGCATATGCTGCTACTCCAAAACTAGAGAATGGTGATCTGGTTAAGGTAGTTGATAAGTATCGTGACAGTGATGAAAATGAAGCTACTGACACAAAGAAGTACACCCAAGATTTTCTATTAACATTTTCAGATAAGTGTACTGATCTTCCTATTGGCTTTGAGATTGGATCTGATATAGCTAGTGCTTTGATGAGTGTACCAGTTAGTAGTTCCCATGTTATTTATCGTGATCATAATCCTAGTCCTGGAAGAATTAAAGACAGAATGCCAGCAGTTTCTCGTGGTGATCGTTGTATGATTGGCAGCATGGATGATGATAAATGGATCAAGCGTTCTGGTTCTTTTAATCTGCATGACCCTAGAGGGGATGTTGGTCATGGAGCTGTGTTGAGTTTTCGTCCTGGACAAGGATTGTCTCATGGCATTTTAAGAAATCCACGTGGACCACCACCAAATTATTTTCTTGAAGGGATTCTCTCTGGCCCAATGCAGTCACCTGAAGCCCATGGTGTATTAGTCCGAAACGGTTCCGGTGTAGACAGTTGGCGATCAAGCAATTCAAGAGGATTAATGCCACATCCTCAGACAACTATGCAGGTAATGCACAAAGCTGAGAAAAAATATGAAGTTGGTAAAGTGTCAGATGAGGAGGAGGTAAAGCAAAGACGATTGAAAGCCATTCTGAACAAGTTAACACCTCAGAACTTTGAGAAACTCTTTGAGCAAGTGAAGGAGGTTAACATTGATAACACAGTCACTCTCGCTGGTGTCATATCACAAATTTTTGACAAAGCTTTAATGGAGCCAACTTTCTGTGAGATGTATGCAAATTTCTGTTTCCACATGTCTTCTGAATTACCGGATTTCATCGAGAATGATGACAAGATTACCTTTAGAAGGCTTCTTTTAAGCAAATGCCAGGAGGAATTTGAAAGAGGGGAGAGAGAGCAAGCTGAAGCTAACAGAGATGGAGAGGAAGAAGAGATCAAGCAATCTGAAGAAGTAAAAGAGGAGAAAAGGATCAAGGCACGGAGGCGTATGCTGGGGAACATTCGGTTGATAGGAGAATTGTACAAAAAAAGGATGCTGACTGAGAGTATAATGCACGAGTGCATCAAGAAGTTGCTTGGGCAGTATCAGAATCCTGACGAGGAAGACATTGAAGCCTTGTGCAAGTTATTGAGTACAATAGGGGGGATAATAGATCATCCCAAAGCTAAGAAACTTATGGATGCATACTTTAGTAGGATGCTGAATTTATCAACAAATGAAAAACTCTCATCTCGGATCAGATTCTTGCTGAGGGATGCAATTGATTTGAGGAAAAATAAATGGCAGCAAAGGAGGAAAACTGAAGGCCCAAAGAAGATTGAGGAGGTGCACAGAGATGCAGCGCAGGAACGACAATCTCAAGCAAGTAGATTGACTCGTGGCCCTTCAATAAATTCTGGAGCAAGAAGAGGGCCACCTGTTGATTATGGACCTTGGGGGCCAAATGTGTCATCTTCCCCACGTTTGCAAATAGGTGGTATACATGGATTCGCTAAGGTCCGTGAGCATGGTATTCAGGATGCAAGATTAGAAGAGCAGCATCAACTCGAAAACAGAATATTGCCAGTTCTGCTGCCTCAAAGGCGTACTGATGGCAGTTCTATTATCCTTGGTCCACAAGGCGGTCTAGCTAGGGGGACTTCTGCTACACGGCAGCCATTGATATCAAGTGTACCCCTCACAGAGATTTCTTCGAACAGTGGAGACCTCAGTAGAAAGATGGCCGGTCCAAATGGTCACATTACTGCATCTGATAGGACACCTAATAGTTCAAGGTATGAGGTATCTTTTAGGTACATGTCAAATTCTCTGAAATGTCAATTCTTTCCACTGATCTGTCAAGATTATAATGCTTATCTTAGTAACAGGGATTCTATTGATAGATATGCGACATCTACTGAGCCTGGTGGACGATCTTTGGAGTCCTTGTCTGGAAGTTCTTCTGATGCAAAATCATTATCTGAAGATCTTCTGCGAAAAAAATCAATATCAACAATTAGGGAATTCTACAGGTACAATTTGTTTACTATGTGCTTCTTCCTTTTTTTTCTTTTCAATTTGAATATTCAACATTATTGTAATCATAAGGAAGCAATACCACTTTTGATTATTATTCATCATTTATCATCAGGGGAGAGAATTAACCTATTTTGATGATGTATTTGTGGCAATGATCATTGATACCAATAGGAATTTGTTTCCTCTACTTAGATCAGGTTAGAGGAGAGGGATCAAGATCCCTTTCAACCATGGATAGAATTGTAGAAATGATCAGGGACTACTATTCTTGTCTTGTATGGACAATAAATAATATGAACATGGATCAATTTTGGCATGTACAAGTGTATTTGTAGTATCTGTGTGGCGTTTGGACACATGTCCAACATGGTCATGGCACCGGTTTCTGGTTCCCGTACTTCATAGCCAGTATGATAATTCTGCTGCTGTTTCTGCTGTTATTAGAGATTTGGGTATTTATTCGTTTGTGCCCTTTAATTAGTTTTACAATTCGATGTGGTGCTTCTTAATTTTTTTTTAATCTGCAGTGCAAAAGATGAGGAGGAGGTAGCTTTATGCATCAAAGAGCTGGACTCCCCAAGCTTCCATCCTTCAATGGTGTCTCTCTGGGTCACAGACTCCTTTGAGAGAAAGGATACGGAGAGAGGCCTCTTGGCTACACTTCTCGTCAACTTATGCAAATCTCAAGATGGCTTGCTAAGTCATGTGCAGCTCACGCAGGGGTACAGATATATTTACTTGGAGCTCAGCAGGCTGTTCTCTCCTCCTAAGACTAGACTTTGAAACCTACTTGTTTGTTTCTTGACAGGTTTGAATATGTTCTCTCTTCGTTGGAGGATGCTGTGAATGATGCTCCAAAAGCTGCAGAGTTCCTTGGATGTATTTTTGCCAAAGTCATATTAGAGAATGTGGTTCCTTTAAGAGACATAGGGACGTTGATTCACGAAGGCGGGGAAGAGCCTGGGCGTCTATTAGAGGTTGGTCTTGCTTCGGATGTTCTTGGCAGCATCCTGGAGATCATCAGAATGGAGAAGGGGGATCCTTTTGTGCAAGACATCCGCATGCGCTCCAACCTTCATTTGCCAGATTTTCTGCCGCCGCATCCCGTCAAATCAAAGAAGCTGGACGCTTTTCTGTAGAGGGTTTTAACGCTCTAGATCTTCAAATAACATGCTTTTTTGTTAGGCTCTTTTTTCATTAGCTTTTATTTTAGGATTCGTTGTGGATAATGTAGCTGGAAATACAATGAGGGTTTTTTAGGCGAGGTTAAGACCAGAATTTATTTCTTAACTTGCTCAACTTCCAGTCTGATAATTGAATTTTGAGTTTATTCAAACCGAGTACGAAAGAAAAATTTCGACATTTATATATATAGTTGTCATTATTTTATATTGTATATGGCCATTAATACAGCTGATAATAAGAGAATCAATTCTGTGTGTGCCCTATGCCCGTTTTGTTTTGAGCATAATGAAGATGCAAATTACCTCTTCCTGCACTGCAATATAGTCAGAGATATTTGGTTTGCATGTCCTCTAGGACTAAGAGTTAGGGCTGAGCATAATTCGGTTTAGACCCGAAACCCGAACCGACCCGAACCGAATAAGCCATTCGGGTCGGGTCCAACCGGTTAAAAATCGGTTTCGGTTTTTCAAAACGTTTTAATCGGTTTTCGGGTTCGGGTTCGGTTAACGGATTCGGGTTCGGTTTAAAACCGAAAACCGAATAAGGAGTTGAAATTACCAAAGTACCCTCACTACTTTACCCTAACTATAAAACATATTTTAGGTTTCTCTCTCTCCCTCTACTCATTTCCTATTTCTGAACTCTCTCTCTAAAAATCTCTCGCCGCCTCCATTGGAGAGAGGAAACCCTAGAATCTAGATCTGACCTACTCTCCTCTCCAACTCACTCCGTCGGTCGGCCCCGGCGACTCCCCGCCTCTCTTCTCAGCCTTCACCGCCACTCTTGTCAGCCTTCACCGCTCCATTGGAGAGAAGAAAGCCCTAGAATGTAGATCTGAACCTAGATCTGAACTCTCCCTCCTCTCCTCTCCGAATCTGAAGTTCAAACTTCAGATCTGAACTCCCTCTCCTCTCTGAACTCTGAAGTTCAGATCTGAACTCTCTGAAGTCTGAAATAATCACTCGATTCACTCCGGATCTGAAGTCTCTCTCCGGATCTGAAGTCTAAACCGATTGTAAGTATTTTTAATGTATTCCTTTTAATTTTTCTTAAATTTTTTCTAATTATGTTAAAATATTGAACACTAACTGTCTAGTGTTTTTTTTTTGCAGTAAGTTGAGAGATTTGGATCCGGATTCGAAGTCTCTGGTAATGAAATTTAAGTGTTAAAATTTTTGAGTGTCATGTTATTATTTTATACTGTCATCAAATCATATATGTTAATTTAGACAGTGTCATGTTATTAAGGTTCTAAACTGTCATCATATATGTTAATTATAGTGTCATGTTATTATATTTTTATTTAACAATGGGTAAAACAAAATATAACTGCATTTAATTTTTATTTGTAGTATGTTAATATGAATTTATAACTGACAGTGTCATACTGTCATGTTATAAATTTTAGACAAATATCATATGTAATTTATAACTGCATGTAATCTATAACTGTATTATTAATATGTATTTATAACTGCATGTAATCTATAATAGACAGATTTGTAACTGCATGTAATTTATAGACAGATTTCTAGCATGTCATTGTTATAATGAATTTATAACTACATGTAATCTATAATAGGAATTTATAGACAGATATGTATTATTAATATGTAATCTATAATATGAATTTATAGACAGATTTCTAGCATGTCATTGTTTCAATGATAGTAATCTATAATATGAATTTTTATTAATATGTATTGTTATTAATATGAATTTATAATTGACAGATATTTGGTTGGGTGTTGGAGTTTTGGCTTGGATTCTTGAACTGCATACAAGTTATTATCTGTTCTTGAATCACTGTAAGAATCACTCTATCCATCTCCTTGCTATATATATATATATATATATATATATATATATATATATATATATATATATATATATATATATATATATATATGGCTGGAATGTTTTTGCAGGCAAAATTATTGCTTAATGTGCCAGTTTGCACAAACGCTGCACTGCAAAGGCCAGTTTGCCTTAAGTAGAGTGCCAGTTTGCAGGCAAAATTATTGCTTAATGTGCCAGTTTGCACAAACCACATTTGATTTTTGGTTTCATGCAATTTGATTTTTGGTTGTACGCAGTTTTGATTTTTTGTTGTATGCACTTTGCACAGATAACTTGTTTTATGCGTATGCAGTTTTATGTTAACATTGATAAGAACATATGATAACTTCTGAACTATGAAGTTTGGAATTTTTAATGCAGTTTGATGTTAACATTGACAAGTGACAACTGCATCCAATTTCTCTTGTATGCTATTTGAATTTTCTGCATACATTTGTAGTTTATGTTTTTTGAATGCAGTTTGATTATTGGATATTACAAAAGCTTGATTTTTTGTTACAAAACTATTATCTTATATGAATTTTTTTTTGTTTAGATGTCAACTGAGGCTGAACCTATTGAGATTGGGGTTGGGGCTGTAGGGGGGACAAGTTCCCAAGGTGAACCTAGTAGTTCTAAACTTAAGGTTAAAAGCAAGCGTATTGGTAAAAGAAGGGCTGTTTATTGGAGTGACTTTAAGGAATTCCATGAGAATGGAAACCCTAAAGCAGAGTGTAACTACTGCAAAAAACAGTATTACTGTCACCCCGTAATTAATGGGACCAGCTCTGTCAGAAACCATTGGCTTATATGTCCCCTTAATCCAAAGCACAAAGGTCCCTCTCAGTCAATATTGAATATGCAAAGTGTTGGGAAAGGCAAATCAACACTAACTAGTTGGCAATTTAATCAAGAAGACGTTAGGAAGGCCTTGTCTTATATGCTAACTGTTGACGAGCTTCCTTTTCGCTTTGTTGAGGGTGAGGGTTTCAAACGGTTTGTTTCGGTTGCGTGTCCGATGTTCAGTGTACCGTCGAGATGGACCGTTGCACGAGATTGTTACAATCTTTACAGCAGTGAGAAGACTAAGTTAAAGGCCTATTTCAAGGAGTCCAACCAAAGAGTTTGTCTAACCACGGACACGTGGACTTCCATTCAAAAGATAAACTACATGTGTCTCACAGCACATTACATTAATGATGATTGGATATTACAAAAAAGAATTATCAACTTTTGTCCAATTGCTAGTCATAAAGGTGAGGCCATTGGGAGGGACGTTGAGTCGTGTTTGATTGAGTGGGGCATTGACAAAATTTTTACAATAACTGTTGACAATGCTAGCTCTAATGACGTTGCTATTGCTTATTTGAGCAAAAAGTTTGCACAACGAGGAAATAGTGTTCTTCAATGCAAGTACTTACACATGCGTTGCATTGCACACATTATCAACCTTGTCGTGGTAGATGGGTTGAAAATGATGTCTTCTTCGGTTGCTCGTGTCCGGAGAGCTATTAGCTACGTGAGGCAATCTTCTGCTCGATTCCAGAAGTTTAAAGCCTGTGCTAAAATGGAGAAAATAGAAAGCAAAAAACTGCTGTGTTTAGATGTGAGCACCCGCTGGAATTCAACATATTTGATGTTGGATACCGCTCAAAAATTTCAAAGTGCCTTTGAGAGGTTCCAAGACGAAGATCTTCTTTTCAAGAGAGAACTTGAGGGTGAGAACATGTTTCCAAACGAAGTCGATTGGATGAATGTGAGGAGGTTGTGTACTTTCTTGGAACATTTCTATGAATTCACTTTACGTGTGTCGGGGTCTTCGTATGTCACTTCCAATAAGTTTTTTGAAGAGATTGCATCTATCGACTTTCTTTTGAAAAATGCTAAAAGTAATGACGACTTCGAGTTGTCTACTATGGCGGATAAAATGAGAGAGAAATACGATAAATATTGGGGGGACGTCGAGAAGATGAACATGGTTGTCTTCATTGCGCCACTTTTTGATCCAAGGCAAAAATTTGCATATTTGGAATGGTGGCTATATCAACTTTATGGTCAATCAAAGGGTGACACAATGATAGAGAAGGTAAAAATGGTTGCTTACTCCATGTTTGAAGAGTACAAAAAGGTGTATGCACCTACAATTCCTTCTACAACTAATGAAATGAATGAATCTTCTACCATCGACGATTATCCAATCTTTAACTTGAAAAGTATGATGAAGGCTCAGTATAAAAATCATAAAATGAAAACCGGTGGTTGTGATAATAAATCTGAGTTGGATCGTTATCTTCTCGAGCCCACCGAAGCTGATGAAGATGAGAATCCTAATTTTGATCTCTTGGCTTGGTGGAAGATCAATTCTCTGCGTTTTCCTGTTCTTTCAAAAATGGTTCGTGATGTCTTGGCAATTCCAATCTCTACTGTGGCTTCAGAGAGTGCATTTAGTACCGGAGGTCGAGTGCTAGATGTATTCAGGAGTTCTTTGACACCTAGGATTGCTCAGGGTCTTATTTGTTCTCAAGATTGGTTTAGGACTGGTTCGGATCGTTCTATTGTTACTAATCTTGAAGAAAATTTGGAATCCCTAGATAAACTTGAAAGAGGTATCATTTTAGATATTAAAATTTATGGCATATTGTAGTTTTTTTCTACATTTCTTGTATTGATTATTTGTTTCTTTTGTTTATCCTTTGTTATACTTGTATAGATTTAAGCCAATTGACTATGACGGGCTCAACCTCGAGCGATGTTTGAAGAGTTCCTTTGGAATCTGGTTTGGATTATGTAATTATTTAATACCTATCATTGGCTCACTGCAATGTGGATGTGCACTATATATAGTCTGCACTGTCCAATATACAGAAACTGGACATTTTGTTTATGTTTTGGATTCATTTTGTTGGTGGGAGTCGCTAGACTGTAATATGCTATGTGTGCCCTATACAATGCACTACATACCTCATTTTGGATGTTTAATACTGCACATTATATTTCTGAAATGTAGTTCTAGACATTTAGTAGTTTTTGTGTATTGCAGTCACTTTATGATTCACTAATTGGATGTTTTTCCCATTACAAGTTTACTAACAAATATGTGAAGAAATTTGTGATGATGATATGGCATTAGTAAGTAGTGAACAGATACTACGATGCATCTATTTATGATGCACTAAGTGCCAATCTGAACTTTCATATTTCAAATCCACTTGTTTATCTATGCAGATGATTCTTCATGATAATATGATTTTGTTTGTTTGAAAAAGTTGGATTTTGTTGGTGCTAGAGGTGACTCAGTTGAGCACTAATTGGTTCATCATAAACCGGTTTCGATTATCGGTTTCGGGTTCGGTTATGGGCTGCAACTTGCATTAATGTGGAACAATGGATGAGATGGACAAAGATGAGATGACATTAATGTGAATTGGACAAAGATGAGATGGCATTAATGTGGAACAATGTTAATCTGAAAAATTGTAGGCTTCAAGCTCAGGTTATTTCTAAACTTCAATGATCTATATCTTTTGATTTACAGTAATATAGTGTGGCCTAAATTATGTGAATTGGACAACCTGACCTGAAAAATTGTAACTGTCAGCTGGAAAGCTGGAATTTGTATGTATTCTATTGTAACTGTCAGCTGGAATTTGTATAGTTATTTTCTATACTACAAGTCTACAATGCATCCAAATTAACAAATCTGAAGAGAGGGCAATGATGAGATGGCATTTTCTAGTAGTGGACAGATATACATTGCATCTGTTGATGCACAACATGCCTATCTGAGCCTTCAAAGTCTTCAAACCCTAGTTTCTCATGTTCCAGCTTAATGTGAATTGGACAAAGATGAGATGGCATTAATGTGGAACAATGGAAGCTTCAAAGTTCAAACTATGTTCGTGTTCTAGGCTTCTAGCTCAGGTTATTTCTAAACTTCAATGATCTATATCTTTTGTTTTACAGTAATATATTGTGGCCTAAATTATGTGGATTGGACAATTTTGATGTTGGAAAATTGTAGCTGTGCTGGAAAGCTGGAATTTGTATGTATTCTTGTACCTGTGCTGGAAAGCTGGAATTTGTATGTTGGAATCTGTAACTGTAAGCTGGAATTTGTACGTGTATGTATGCTGGAATTGGAAAATTGAATGTATGTTGGAATTGGAAAATTGATCTATGTTGGAATCTGTAACTGTAAGCTGGAATTTGTATGTATTCTTATGCTGGAATTTGAATGTATGCTGGAATTGGAAAATTGATGTATGCTGGAATTTGGAATTTGAATATATGCTGGAAGTCAAATTATTCTGGAATTTGTATGCTGGAATTGGAAAATTGATGTATGCTGGAATTTTAATGTATTCTGGAATTGATATAATGTTAATCTGGAATTTGTATGTATTTTTATGCTGGAAACAATGTTAATCTGAAAAATTGTTGCCATTGAAAGGGGGCCCAACTGTTAAGCCCAATGGATAATTGGCCCAACCCGTTAAACCGAATAAACCGAACCGAATTAATCTGTTCGGTTTGGTTCGGTTTACCCTTCATTCGGTTCGGGTTCGGTTTAGAATTTTAGAAAATCGGTTAATTCGGTTTTGAAACTTTCGGTTCGGTTTAAACCGATTAAACCGAATACTCAGCCCTACTAAGAGTTGAAGATCATTTTACTATAAAAGACCTATTGCAAGTGGGGCCCCCTCAATATTTATGTATATGTATATGTTTACACATTTTACGAAGAGGGAGGGGGCCCACATGTCATACGTAGAGGGTATCAAAACTTTGATACCCCCTTCAGTATCAAAGTTTTCTCCGTTCCACATGGAGCTGAAATCAGCCTGCAGGCAGAGCTTGAAGCAGTTCGACAAGGTATTCTATTAGAGCATCTCCAACCCTATTGTCTTGTTTTGTGTTGTGAATCCTATGTGGCATGAGGCACAAGACAATGTCTTGTATAGGTGGCAAGGTTATGTTCACAAATGACAATGGGTTTAAAAAGTCATCTCCAATGCAAAAGTATTGAGAAGACAATACAAATAATTTTTTACAACTTCCAAGACAACTTTTACTCTTCTACTTCTTTTTATAAATATTTTTATTCACAAATGATGATGTGGACATAAAGACATTGTGAAGTGCATTGTCTAGATCTATACAACCAACTTCACATTGTCTTTGCCATGTCATTGCCATGTCAACTCCACACTTTATTTCACATTTGCATTGGAGAAGTACTTTTGGAAAAAATGGTTGTCATTCCTATGTGGCAACCATTTTTTTCAAACTCACAATAGGGTTGGAGATGCTCTTAGCCAAGGATCTGAAGTTTATCAATGCAATCATCCGTTCATTCTAGGGTGAAAGGGCTCTAATTCCTTGGAGATTACATGATATATTTTTAGACATCCAGAGACAGGTTTCATCATTGCCTACAATCACATTCTCCTCTGTTAGAAGAACTGGGAACAAAACTGCACACTACCTAGCAAAGTCTGCTATTGAGAAAAATACATCTTCAATTTTCTATTCTCCACCAGATTGTATTTTACATCAACTATCGGTTGATTTTAACTCTCATGTAAACTGTGACTCTGCATCTTCTTAATATAATGTTCTTTCTATCAAAAAAAAAAAAAAAAAAAAAAAAACTGATAAGGCCGTTTTTGTTGTTGAAAAAAAATACGGATTATGCTGAAATAATTTTAGGTTTAGTTGTCATTTTTTCAATTTGATACCTTAAACATTTTTTTTGTACGACTTGATATCCTAAAAAAAAAAAATAGATAAAATATCCATGTTTAAAATCTAAAACTAGTCCTTCCCTCACCCCCAAAATAAAAGTAGAGATACATATTAAGATTCGTTATAGTCCGAGCTCTCTAGCCTAGTGGTATTAGAGCGGACACCCGGAGGGACCGACAAGGTTCGAGTCCCCCAATTGTGTGTGTGCGTGGGATTTCAAAAAAAAAAAAGCGTGGGATTTCAAAAAAAAAAAAAAAATTCGTTATAGATATACCTACCTAACATAGGAATGACAAATTCTCATTTCAAAATGCACTTCACAATGCACTTCACAATGGCTTTGTCTCCATATCATCAACTATGAATAGAAATATTTATAAAAAAATGAAGAAGTGGAGAAGTTGTCTTGGAAGTTGAAAAAAAATACTTTTTATTGTCTTCTCAATACTTTTGCATTGAAGAACATTTTTTTTTATCTCATTGTCTTGTGTGAATATTATTTTGCCACATAGGAAAGACATTGTCTTGATACCGTAGGGATATCAAACTTTGATACCCCCTATGTATGACATGTGGGCCCCTCCTGCTTTGTAAAACGTGTACACATATATATATACACATAAATTTTGAGAGGGTCTACATGTCATACATAGGGGGTATCAAAACTTTGATACCCCTACTGTATCAAAGTTTCTCTCGTCTTGTGCCTCATGCTACTTAGGAATCACAACAAAAAATAATAAGACAATAGGGTTGGAGATGATATAGGTGTTAAGTTATATAAGACCATCTCCAATGGTGATTTCTAAAATTGAGTTCTTATCCTACTTGGCATTGTACTTTAAGAAGATTTCTATCCTAGTTGGAAGAGTTTCTACATAGAAATTGTAGACATACAAAAATACTCTCCAATGTTTCTCCATTTCTATCCTATGTGTCACATAGTAAAAGGACCAATTTAATGGTGTGGGGCCCAATAATAATTGTCATGAGAGATAGGAGAATTTCTATGAGATTTTCTACATGTAAAATCCTCCTAGAAAGTTTTTATTCTACATCATTCCCACCTAGGATAGAAATGGTGATAGAAATCACCATTGGGAGAAATTTTTTCTAAAATAGATTTCTTCCATAGAAATAGGGAAGATAGAAACCCCCATTGGAGATGGTCTAATTTACTTTTGAGCCGATTGTAGAGATTTCATGACTATTGGCCAATTGGGCCGGCAGCAAAGTGAAACAAATCACAACCGTTTATTTCCTCTCCATCCGTCTACGGTCAAGATGATCCCGCAAGGCAAAACACTGATATAAAATATAGGGTTAGGGTTTCCTTCGTGGAGTGTGAGAAGCGCACCTCCCCAGTCGGCGTCAATTAGGATTAGGGTTTCGGCAGCTCCCCTCTCCTCTACGCGAAGATGGTACGTTTCTACCCATGCGGGAAACCCTAAAATATAGGATCATTCCATCACGTTCTATTTAAATTTATTTTCTATTAATTTGATATAGATCAGTAATTTTGTGCACGTTTGTTTGGATCTCGTTCTTGAATCGTCAGGGCGTTTTCTAGGGTTTGATCAGTATGAATTTATGATCTTTTGAAGTTACATTGGCATCTAGTGCAGATCAGTATAGTATAAATATTCAAAATGTAAGAAATTCGTTGGAGCATCGCGGTGAGGACAGATCTGATTTTTTTCCCCTACAGATTTGGGTGTATTTATGAGAATAATATTTTTTTACCTATCAAAAATGTTAATTTTGATGGTATTTGAAATAAATAGGTGAAAACTGAGTTAGACCGTGTAAAACCTAATCTGACACGAGACAGCGATGCGGACACAGCATCCATGGACCATGGTGTCCCTAATGTATTTTTGGAATGTTTGTGTCATGTCTGATATTACATGAATAACCAACTTGTAATCTCAAGGACCAGGAGTAAAGGTCTATACCTTGAATCCAGTGTTAATTTTTCTTGGAGGGGTAAGTTTACAGTTCACTTTAGTTGATGCCTTATTGTAATTATTAATAATATTCAATCACAAGTTCAAGGAAAATGATTAATATAGATCATCATCCTAGCCTTCTTCCATCAAAATGGTGTGTGCTAGAGAGTATAAGAAAGCTCCATATAAGGTTTGACAGTTTTATGATCGTTTGTCGACCTGACGCCAACCTTCTATGTTGGTGCCAAGTAGGGGGATATGAGCATGATAAGGACATACTATAAAACATAGTTGGCCAGTTGGCTTGTAGGTAAACCTTCCTTTTGGATTTCAGTTTAAGCTTATGCAACCAAGGAGCACCCCCCCCCCCCCCCCCCCCCCCCCAACCACCACCAAAAAAAGAGTAACATAGTTGGCCAGTTGGCTTGTAGGTAAATCTTCCTTTTGGATTTCATGTTAAGCTCATGCAACCAAGCACCACCACCACCCCCCCCCCCCCCCCCAAAACCCAAAACACCACCACCACAAAAAAGGTTTTTTTTTCTAGACTATAAAGAGTCTATACGAAGAAGTAAGATGGTAGAATTTGCTATTTGGATGCCAAAGAGTGAAGGTATAACAATCCCCAAAAGGGTTCATATAGATGATATAGAAAAATTGGGATTTGGCTTTGCTGTTATTGTTGTCGTATTCAATGAATATTTGACTAATCACATAACTCTACAATAATTATTTGGAATGTAAAATAAATTAGTGTCTCGGAAATCTACAAAAATAATTTGGTAGTTGTAAAAAAAATTTAGTGCCTCAGAAATGTTTGTACATTTTAGTACACCTGAACCTGAACAAGTTGTATAAATAGGTGGTTTAACGCTAGATGTTGGTTTGCCATGAATGGTTGTCATAAGATTTATTTGGCAATGGAAAATGAATTGTGTTTATTGAAAATATTGATTGTTTTGTACGTCTTTAAATAATATTGACTACTTGAAGTTAGGTAATACGTGTTTGTAGTATCTGGTAATACATGATATATTCACAAATTTCTTATGGTCAGCTAACAATGTTATTGTTAACTTTTATGTTTCTTTGCTTGTTCTTTGTATCCTTTTATTCAAATTTTTTATATAAATATAAATTTTTGCTTGAAACATAGTTTGTAGTATCAGCCGATACTGATCTGATACGGCCGATACTGATACAATTTGACATGTTCCGATCCGATACCGACCGCTACCGACACCGACGTTGGGGGTTTCTTTCCCAGTCAATTCTGTAGAGGAAATTAAATGAAAAAAGACCAATCATCAAGGGTGTAAATAAATTTTTTTTATCTAAGGTAAACCAATCAATAAGGATGATTGCTATTTCATCCGATTTGAAAAGTATTAAGAAACAACAGAATACTTAAAATTATGCCTAAATGTATAACATGTTTTTTTCTCTAAATTTTTAATAATCTATGAATAATTATTTGCTTTCTGTACCAAAAAAATCCGATACTTCGATCCGAAACTGCGGATACCGAGGAAGAGTCCGATTCCGATATTGCGAACCTTTTGAAATGTGGTGCTTCAAAGTTTTTTTTTATTTGTTTTATCATCAAAAGGTTCTTGAATCACAATTTATGAATTTACTATGAAGATTTGGTATGCCCAATGTAGTGGTTATCTTGTGAGGTGTAAAAGCAACACGTTGACCAATTTGGATCCTCTCCTCTACCGAATTTGTAGAGGAGAGAACTCTGCAGCAATCTCAACTGTAGATGTGGTTTGAATTGCTTTGTATGAAAAATCCAGAGTGCCCTTAAAAAATTTCTCCCATAGAATTTCTCGTAACTGATAGCATGATATCATTGTTTCTCTATTGTTTTCACATTATCCCAAACTAAACTGTACTCTTCCCTTCCCTTACCTTCCCAATTCAATTTGGGACTTTGTAAAAACTCTATTGTTCTTTACTGTTATTTTAGATCTTTATAAAACACATGGTTACCGTTAAACTATGAGCAATGTAGATTGATAAAATTTTGCCTTATAGTAAAATTTAGTTATACTCTATATTCAGCCTGACCATTTTTGTGTCATATAAATAATTGATATATATAAGAGAACTTCCTTTAAAATTCTTGTAGTCTCACTTTGACATCTTTGTCATTTGTTGGTTGTTTTGTCTTGAATAGATTTATGATTAGTTGAACAATATAGAGAAATCTATACGCGTCATGTTTCTTATTCTTTATAGTGTTGACAAATTCAAACAATTTATTATTTTGACACATTAAAACGTGGTTTGCTTGATGCATTATATTTTGCATTCAGACTAAGAGAACGAAGAAGGCTGGAATTGTTGGGAAGTATGGTAAGTCCTAAGATTACCTTTATAACTCTCAGCTTGTAAACCCCTAGTTTATAAATGTGTTTAGTGAAAAGATTATCGTTACAGGCACCCGATATGGTGCTAGTTTGAGGAAGCAGATCAAGAAAATGGAGGTTAGCCAGCATGCCAAATACTTCTGCGAGTTTTGTGGCAAGGTACATACGCCAATTAAGAACTTCCATCTGTTAGCCAACCTCTTATGACATGCCATTGCTAGAAATAACGGTGATTGATGCAGTATGCTGTGAAGAGGAAAGCTGTGGGGATCTGGGGCTGCAAGGACTGTGGCAAAGTTAAGGCCGGCGGGGCCTATACATTGAAGTATGATTCCCTCTTCATTTTGTTTATTCTGCTTGAAAGTGCTTTGAGTCATTGCTTATGCTTGATTGCAATTCCAATTATGCATGAAAGTGATCATCTTTCTGTTGGGAAATGATAAATTGGAATTTAACAATGCTTATGCTTGAAAGTGCTTATCCATTTAACATTTATTGAAAGTTAATTCTTTAGTGCAATTCCTATTGTTTTGTTATTTTGTTCATTAACTTTAAATTTTATAGCTTTTTCTTCAACTTGTTCCTTAATTGCAGCACATAGTTGCATTGCTTTTTGAATTTAAATTCATCTCAGTTTTATGGCTTGTTTGGTTTATAGGAAATTAGTATTTTCATTTTCAACCTCATTAGGAAACCAGATGCCATATATATGCTTTCTAAGATCAGTAATGGGAATTGATAAATTGGAACTTAACAATGCTCATGCTTGTGGTTGTTGAGTGGGGAGGGACATGCATTAATGATTTTTGACATCTAGTATCCAAGTATAATTCTAACTGATGGTTTCAAATCCACAGTATATATGCTTTCCAAGATCAGTATTGGGAAATTATTAATTGGAACTTAACAATGCTTATGCTTGTTGTGGTTGTGGGGGCCAAAGCACACATACATTAATAATATTAATGATTTTGACATAAATCTAGTATCCAAGTAACTAGTATAATTCTTAACTGATGGTTTCAAATCCACATTCTAGGATGGCAGACTTGTCCTTGTTTTGGCCTGTTTCAATTTCGGCACTCCTTGAAGACATTTATCTAACATTTATATTTATAATTACAATTCATTCTTACAATTCAGTCTTCCTTTTCAGCACTGCTAGTGCGGTCACAGTCCGGAGTACCATCAGGAGGCTAAGGGAGCAGACAGAGAGTTAAATTTGTTCTAGTAGTATCACATCTTTTTTGGATGTTTGAGAATTGTGATTTATCAGAGAGAGGTTCGCATGTTAGACAATTTTAAAGGTGCTCTTGTTTGCTGTAGCAACAGCATTGATATTTTCTTATTTAAATTTTGATCAAATATGTGTCCTTTTTTTTTGGAGATGTTCGTCTTGTGACCTGTATGGTATTAAGCGGACTTAGTGCTGCCCAATGATTAAAGCAATGCAATAGCAGGATAAGTGTAAAGAGTATTATGCTTGTGAGTTTATGAAGTTTTGTATGTTTATTTTTGGCAAATGTTAAAGTCCACTCCTTTTTTACTAAGAGCCACCAACTTAAAGTTTTAAAAAATTTATAAGTTTGTCATTTTGAAAACACTAAGGGCTCGTTTGGATCAAGTTTTTGTATTCTTAGGAATAGATTTTCAATTCCTTTCCCATGGGAAAGGAATTCAACATTCCCATACCCATGTTTGGTTAGGTTGCGAATAGGTAGTTCAAAATTTTTAAAATTTCCATCTCCATTTTTTGTATACAAAATGATAGAAATATTAATTTATTAAGTTTTCCTTCAATACCCTTTCATTAATTTCATAATGATTCACATGTTTGGGATAGAAGTTAAAAATTTGAAATAAAGAGATGGTATAACCGTCCAAACAAAATAGTCAAACATCATTCCTAGGAAAGCAAATCTATTCGGGTTTGGGAATAGTTTTTCCAAATCAATGGGAATAGCTTTTTCCCCTAAGCCCCTCATATTCCCTCCTCATTCACAATCCTAAACATACCAAACATGGGTAAGGAATTCAAAACCCATTCCCAAGCCACAAAAACTTGAACCAAACGTCCCCTAAGGGCCATTCCGGTTTTGTCAATCGAGGACTGTAGGGCTTGCCTGCAGTCCAAAGTGAACACAGGACCGCAATGCTTGCCTGCATTCCTAGATTTTTTTTTTAAAATTTTCAACTTACAGTGACTGCAGGACTTGCCTGCAGACCAAAGTGAAGACATGACTGCAGGCAAGCCTTGCAGTCACTGTAGGTTGTTGCGGAAGGTGGTGGGAGGCGGAGGGTGCTGCGGGAGGATGAGGAGGAGGAGGGTGCTGCGGAGGGGGCGGCGTTGGCGGAGGGTGCTGCGGAGGGGGGCTGCGGGAGGAGGAGGAGGAGGTTGCTGTGCGCGGAGGGGGCTGCAGGAGGAGGAGGAGGAGGAGGAGGAGGAGTTCGAGGAGGAGCTCGAGGAGGCGGAGGAGTTCGAGGAGCAGCTCGAGAAGAGGAAGAGAGAGACCAGCCATGGTTGTCCTTAGTAAACTTGTAAACTTTATGTTGCTCTTAGTAAAAAAAAATACAAAGTCATGGTTGCCCTTAGTTAGGAGGGTTGCCCTTAGTAAAAAGGTGATGGCCTTTAACATTTGTCTTATTTTTAAAGCTTTCTGAGTTATTGGAGAGGTGGTTGTGGTCTAATGCATAGTAGGAAGTTTCGTTGCCATCTGGTAATTATGCTTATTTTTTGTTAGAACTAAGGTGTGACCCCTGCTTGGCTGCTTCTCTCTTCATCTGAACCTCATCTTATTTTACCAAATGGCTAAATTACAATTTGATACCCTCAACTATCACAGTTTTTCAACTTGTTACTTTCAACTTTTATAGGTACTAACTTGATATCTTGGAAAAAATTTGTATCAAATTGTCCCTTCTCTTCTCCTCCCCCCCCCCCCCCCCCCCCCCCCCCTCCTCCTCTCTCTTTCCGGCTGTGGGTGGCAGTGGATGGCGGACGCGAGAAGGCGGCGGGCGCGGGGACACTCGGGGGCGCATTGGGCAGCGCGCGAGTGGGTGCGGGGTAGTGCGCGGGGGCGCGCTGGGTAGGGCGCGGCGGCGCTCGTGGCAGCGCGCGGGGGTGCACGCGAGTGGGAGTGCAGGCTCGAGGTCGGGTAGGGTGGGTCATCGGGGGCGGGTAGGGGAGGCGGTCGCGGAGGGGGAGGTGGACGGTATGGCCGCCGAGGGAGGGGAGAGGTAGGGAAAGTAGCAGCTGGGGGAGGATAGTTTAGGAATAAAAATAAATTTGGGTATCAAGTTAGAAATATAAGTTGAGATAGGGTATTAAATATGTACCTATAAAAGTTGAGGGTATCAAGTTGAAAAAAATGATAGTTGAGTGTACCAAGTTGTAATTTAGCCTTACCAAATTAAAAATATTTTTGAGTCAAAATGTAAAGAGACTTTGCAAGAGTGCACCTTTTACCAATATTTTTAGCATTATGTAATTCTTTTATTAGAAGTTTATATTACATATTTATGATCTACTCTTTGAAAACTAAAAAGTTGCAACCATATCTATTGATAGTAGACGGAAAGGAATTGGTTTGTGGAAAGGGAATTAATATTTTGTTCGTTCTTTTTTTTTTTTTTTTAGAAAATTGTACTTTTTGTTTAAAAAAAATTGGGTGTTTGAAAAGGTAAGGAAGATTGAAAGAGGAACTTTTTTTTTTTTCTTTCTATTCTTCTTTAATTAGGAAATTATTTTTCTTTCTACTACTTCTATTGATATCCATATAAGAAATGAATAAATTTTCTTTTCTTTGACCATGACGATAACCAAGTAACTACTTCTTTCTTAATCTACTCAGTATTTTTTCTACTATAAATATATTTTTCTCTACCATAAATTTATAACCACCAGCTCCATCTATACTTCTATACTATTATATAATCCAAATACCAGAGATATTTGGATTATATAGATTCTTATATAAAATTATATTTATGTTAGGATAATAAGGTCATTTACATCCTACTAATTTTAAATTTATTTAAAATTCAAAACGGTTTGTAACCTCCTCATCCTCCTCTCTCATACGACGCATTCGATTTCTCTTACTCTAAACTTCTCTTTAATTAACAGAATAAAAATTACACTATTTCCATCTCTCTCCTAACCAAAAACACTATTATTCTCAAAATATTTCTCATTTATGCATTTTTTCTTTCCTAGCATACAAACTACAGACATATTTTCATTTCTCATCTCTGCATGTTTCGCAGCTAGCATATCAACTCTAGGCCTAATTTCATAGAGAAGGAAAAAGGGAAAAAAAAAAAGTCTAGAGGCATAGCACGCGATCGGATCGTAGAGGAGAGGAAAGCTTGGCACAATAATCACCCCTATGTAAGTAATTCTTCTTTCTTCATCTCTCTTTCTAGAAATTTTTTTTTCCTTATGATGATTTTATGGTTACCGTTGCGGTTTTAGTGATTAAGGTGGATGGCTCCGTTAATTTGGTAGTCCAGCACTGCGCCATACCAAGGAAAACAAAGGGTAATACTACCTTATCTCCCACACACATATTACTTCTTGAAATTAATGATATCATATCAAATTAGTATGCATGTATTTAATTGTATGCCTGCAATTTTGTTCAGTTCAATATGTATATGATTGTATGACCGAGAGAAACTTTTTTGAATAAAAATAATAAGTATTTCAATGACATCTAAAGAAGAAAACATATGTTATGCATCTGATTGTTAATCTTATTTAAAGAAGAAAACATATTTTGTCGCATATTTAGTTATTCATTTCTGTCTAACTATACTATAGTATATAATCTATATTATCCGTACATAAACAAGTTTAACTTATTAAATTTAATGGATTGATATATTGGATCTATCATGGAATTTATTATCTTGACACAAACATAAGTTTAACTTATTAGATGTACTGGATTGTTTTAAGGTTTTTTTAAACTCAACACAATCATAGCATTAACGAATTAAAAATAATTAACCTCTCAACATTCTCTTATTCTCTTTAAATTATTAGGTTAATTATTACTTACGTTAGAATATTTAAATTTATTGATACTCCCTTATCAATTTAGATCACTTGAATTTATATTAATGATAGGATAACACTTTTAAACTAAGATTATATTACTTAAATATAATGATAAGATGAGATTTAAATAAATTGTTACTTAGATTATTTAAAAAGGTTAAAATAAAATTATATTAATGATAAGATAATATTTTACAACTTCCAAATGAAAAATATATATTACTTTTAGTTTAAAACCTAATTTAAATAATAAATAATCTAAGTATATAAGAGTATCAATTAATTGATTATAGTTTAGCTTATGAATTGGATTTAAAATTTGAAACGATTATATTTTGAATATGTAAGGATTTAAATTTAAAAATTTATATTAATGATAGGAAAGAATTTTTGAACTTTCATATCTTCTTCTATACAATTGTATTAGTTTATAATAATGATAGAACTGGAAATTGCTGAGAAATCCAATTTCGGGGTTGGTTTGTATGAAAAACCCACCCGCATGATGGATTTTATAAAATGTCAAGAATTATATATTTCCACTTTAAATATTTCAAGATTCCCTTTAGATGTTCTGTATTTACAAAATTGCCATCTTTATAATACCATAACTACCTTCGCACAAACTCAGATTTGGATTGCGATTTTCGTCTTCTTCTTCTTCACGAGAGATCTGAATTCCATTGCTCTCATCTTCAGTAGAGATCGCAAAGATCGTTCGTAGTTCACTGTGCTTTTCTTCAATCGAACTCCGATCATCATCATCATCATCATCATCGTGGAGAGATTTGAAATTTTTCGGCGATTAGATCAATTGTGGAGAGAAGATCTTCTTCTACTTTTCCATAAGAGTTAGCATCGTTTTGAAAAAAGAACGAAAACTCTTGAATTTTGTTTCTGACAAATTTTTTTCACAAAAAAAAAAAAAAAAAAAGGTTTTAGGTTTCTGTCGACTGTTCTCCATCATTTTCCGTGTTAAAATCACGGAAAATGACCATTCTCCGTGCTAAAACCACGGAGAATGGCCTTATCCATGTCAAAATGATAGAGAATGATCATTCTCCGTGTCAAAATGACGGAGAATGGCATTCTCCGTGTTAAAATGACGGGGAATGATCATTCTTTGTGTTAAAACCATAAAATGACAAAGAATGGCTCCGTGATAAAATGACTGAGAATGGCCATTTTAACATTTTAGAATCGCAAAAAAAATTTAGAATCGCAAAAAAATGATGTTTTGACCTCCGTTTTAACAGTTTTACCGTTTGTCGACCTTTTCGAAATTTTTCGACGAGTTTTTGAAGTAAGGTTTGAAGATTTTTCAGAAGAAAACCTAGATTCGAAAGTGAGCAGCGTAGGAAATAAGAGGAAGTATCGAAACATTTTTTTAAGAGTAGTTTCGTGGGTGTTTTCAATAAATTAGAAGGAAGGGCAAAAAGGTCATTCAGAACCCCATTTATATATTTTTTGCTAATTCTGGACACGTGATGAAATGTTATTGTGCGGTGGATTTTTCATAAAACTTTTTTATTTTTTGGACATTTCATAAATTTTCCCATGATATAATTATTGCACACGCATGCATTTGACACGTATTGTAATAAAATTAGAAATAATGCGTTACACACACAACGTGTGTGTCCATATACTAGTTCTACATAATCTAAAAAAGGGCTTCCATGTAAATAATATTGAGGCTTCTTTATACTACTATATAATAATTGTATACGACAATATATACTTTTTTTGAAATCTCTCTCTCTCTCTCTCACACACACAATTGGGGGACTCGAATCTTGCCGGCCCCTCCGGGTGTCCGCTCTAATACTGTCACGATCCGCTACCCAAATTGTTGGACCGGGCCGAGTCATGTCCAGCCTACGCTTGAGATAAAGCGTAGTAAGCCGTTCTAAAGACAAACAATATATGATCAAAGTGTGCTAATAGTTCTATATGTCATATTGAGTCAGAAATGTTCCAAACACAAAAGTCATTTCGTATATAAATATGTTCCGAAATACAAAGTCGAGACATAAAACTGGATACAGGACCAGTATCAAAATACATAGTCTAACAACATGACTACTATCAAAAGTTCCGAACAACTACACAAACTATACGAGTTTTCCCGCAGGTATATCTGCGTAAGGTGAAGTCTGATCCTCGATGGCAACCCCATAATAAGAATCACAAAGCAACTCCTCCTCGGTAAGTATACCTACAACGTTATCCTGTCAGGACGGGATCAAGTATTGAATCTAACAAACTAAATATACGAAGCATGAAATGAACAGGAGTGTAATAAACAGGAAATCACGTCATATCATAATTTCTATCATGGCAAGAATACATACGTCATAGAGACGGATGTATATGTAATGTTTAAAACTGTAGCAGGTACGTGATCGTCAATAGGTGTACAATGTGCAGGGGCACATGTAAATGAAATGTACTTCCGTACAAGTGATACGGCGATAGATGTACATACGCACAAATTCGCTTTGAGAAAAAGGCCTACGACGCAGTAACATATAAAATAAAACTTTGCTCGAGTACGATAATTAAAGGGGGCATGATCACGTACTCAACTATCAGTTTCCCCATAACCCAGATTCTAAACATGTGAGAGATACGAGAATAGCATAACACATGGTGGATTCTGAGAGCAGTATAAAGTATGTGAAACATGGAAAGATATGATTTGCAGTTTAAGTATCGGTATTTAACATAGTTTATACACAGTTCATCATATGCAGTAAATAAAGTTTGTAGAGGTACTTGCCTCTTAGCAAAGCAAGGTAGTGAAGAAAATGCTATAGATGTCCTGGTGTCTCGTCACTGTAAAAATGATGCATAAATTTAGTTTTTGTACTAAGTTAAAACACTAGGACACTAGTGGTGCGACACGACTTTCTGATTGGACACCTAGCCAAATGATGATTTTAGTATAGGAGACCAATGTGGGGTGACACAATACCTAAACCAACTTTCTAGGGCCCTTACACTATGGTATGGTGAGGTCCAATACTACAATAACCCAAAATCACATAATACATCGCAAGTCGTAATTATTCAATAAATAAATCAGGCTGTAAACTGTGTTCCAACAATTTTTAAAATAGGCAAAAAGCTCAAATATATATAAAATAAAGTACCAAAATGATCCTTGTTAATTATAGAAATTTATACTAATTTTTCTAGAATTTATAAACCCTCATAGGTATTTATTAAAAATCAGTAAACATAAGTACCCTGAAAATGAGTTCTGTTTTCCTATTTTTATAAAATTCCAAAAGTACTTATCAAAGGCTGAAAAAATTATATAAAATTAGCTAAATTAACGTAGTATTTAAATACAATTTTTTTCTGATTTTTACAGCACTTAATATATATAAAACAATTCAAAAATAGCAAGTTACAAATCCTGGAAAATAAATAATTAATTATTTAGTATTTTGTCCACGTATACAAAATTGAACCGAATTCCAGATACGGGACCCAAAGTCGTGAATCAAGTCCAATATTATAGTGCCCCGTCCCGCAAAGTCAATCGGAGGAATCGAAACGCCGACGGCGTTCGGTCTTAGCCTTGCAACGGCTGCTCGAAGGCTCGCTCGGTCGAGGCGACTCCTCGCACATGTGGGGTAGTTTCGGTGAACTCGCCTCATCTTAGACTTCACTTAATAACTCGCATGTTTTCAACTTGCACAAGTTAGGCTTGTTAATAAAAGAGACGAATCCACATAGCTAAAAAAATAATCCCGACCCGTCGGAATGTCTTAGAACATGGAAAATGGTCCCATGGTCTATTTAGAAGTCGGCTCATCGTGCTTTCAAATGACACTCGATCCTTAGTTCCCGTGGCTTGGGAGAAGGAAATTGGCCTAAGTTGCTAAGTTGCCCCGACACTCGAATAAGCCTAAGTCATAGGCGTCGCCCGCTTGAATGCTTGATAAAGCATGCACTGTCCCGTCGTTTTGCCCTAACGCTAGTATTGGCCTAAGTCATAGGCGTCGTCCGCGTAAATGCTTGAAAATGCATGCACGGTCCCGTCGTCCAAGGCTTGGCATAGCCTTCGCACGTCCCGTGAGTTAAGTCGTCTTGCACGGCTGTTGGCTTAAGTCTAGGCACCCGAGAACTTGGTTGTTCAAGTCGAACGTGTGCACGGCCCGTCCTCTCGATGCGTAGCTCGGCATAGCCTTTGCTCGTCGAGTCTTTGCCCGAATAAGTTAGACAAGAGTTGTGCTGGGCTATCAAAGCCATTTCTAGCACCGTCCCGCTCAATCTGCGATTGTCAAGCGCGTAGTCCCTTGAGAACAAGGCTCGTCGTATAAAGTATATGACTTGAGCGATAGCGTTGCCTATAGAACCAGGTCTGTCTAAGGCACGAGCTACGGTAGATTTAGTAGAGAGTATGCCACGATCAAAGGAAGTCCATGCGACTGGTTGTCGCTGTCACGCCCCGCTCCCGCAGGAGCGATCGTCCTCGCTAAGGCGTGATGCCGCACGGGCCTAGGTTGTGCCCGTGCAAGGCTAAGTCCAGAAACGGCCGATTTGAGCTAGGCCACAGAGTCGCACAGAGTGTCCCCATTTGCAGCGAAAAGTAAATGAACACAAATTGAAATGAATTCAAACTCTTTATTGACTTTCAAGAAGTTTACAAGCGGCGCTAGGCCGAGTTTACAAGTCTCTCAAGCTCTCTCTTTCTCTGAAACATAAAAGGCGTGCCAAGTGGCTTACAAGATGGAATGATTCATGGCGATGTTCCGATACATTATGTCCTGTATGTGGTGCTCCAGCTCCTTGCAACGCTCCAAGGCTCCAGATGTAGCTCTACGCCTTAGCGCGTTCGAGGAAAGCTCTGCACCCGCCGACGTTTTCTGCTTCCTGCAAGCAGACTGTGGGGTTATCAGTACATTGTTATGCACTGGTGGGGAGGCTGGCTCGCCCACAATGCTATCATTACCAAACACGTTATATTTACTTTTGTGCATCTCTATCATTCATTGTCTTTCTAATCTTGCCTTAGGATCAATTTCATGGCATATTTTATAGCCTATCTCGTGTTGCCCATTTCAAGTGTCGCATGGAAATACATACATGACTTACCCATACTTACCGTCCGGCCTTCCCTGTCCAAAGTAAACCAAGTTAGTCAACAATACATGTGTAATAACATAACAAGATTCTTGGAAACATTTGATATCAAGGGCGTGTCCCTGCCTCAGTTTCTAGCGCGTCGTAGGCGTATTTTTCTAACTCATTTGTGCGAAGTACTTTTGGTCATTTGTATGTTACATTCAATGTCTGTTCAGAGGGCACTTCATTCAGTTAACTTAGACCACTTTGATTTCAATGCAAGGACTTGCACGTGGATTGCCACCAGCAAAGCCCACTTAAATCTATATGCACCGGTCGCTGGCAAGTCAGCCATTATGGACATTTTCTCCTGTGGCATTCTCATCTATCAAGCATGATGGCTGGTACACCTTGATAGACTATTGAATAACCGGCCCTACGTTTGGTTATGTGCCCAAGCCCGCACATTCTGTCCGCCCGTAGGCCATGATTCCGCCTAGACCGGCCACAAAATCGTCGTTCGTTGCCCTTCGAATCCTTTTTCTCTCGTGCACTAGCCGTCCACGACCATTTTGTATTTTATTGTCATTTTAACTTAATGGTTGTCTTTGAGCCATAGGCTAACCCTTAGCCATAATGCGTTATCGACCAGGTTGGCGTCCGTGCAGCACGAGTAGCGAGCCCCGCTGCCACGTGCCTGTCATACCTGTCGCTAACCATTTCTTTCTTTCTTATCTTTTCTTTTATTCTTTCCTTTCTTTCCTTCTTTCACTTGTTCGTTCGTTCATTGATTCATTCACATATTCATTCATTCATTCGTTGATTCATTCATTCACTTATTCATTCATTCTTTCATTCATACATTATGCAACTTCCCGTGCGAGAGTCGCCTTGGTGACCCATCGGTCCCATAGCCTTTCAATGTTGCTAAACTCTACTCGGAGCGACTATGTTGATAGTCTTCCCGTTTTATTGTTGTAAACCATTCATTGTTTCATTGTTGAACGCATAAGGGACTTGAACGTAAGCTTGTGCCTTAGCACGAGCGTGGAGCGCGGTGCGAGAGTTCTCGTATTTTCCATGTTCCTTTCCATATTTTATACAAGCATACAAGATGGGATTATTCCCTTAGCTAGGTGCGTTGAGTCATTTATTAACATGCGCGGTGTTATCGCCTAGCGATTCTCGTGATAGTGTCCGTATTGTTATGTGTCTAGGCTAAGCACAGACGGGTTCATCGGAGCCACCCACCTTAGCGATGTTCGCATCGGCCGAGCAATACTCCGAGCGCGCCTTTGAAAGTCTAAGTCTGGATTCATCTTGATGGGCCAATGTAAGCCTTGCATCGTTTCGTATCGATACTTCATCGGGTCGACGCAACTCTTCGAGTCGACGGCTCGTTTGAGTCGTTGCACTTGCCGTTTGAATCGGCGTTCCGCTAGGGCGGAGCGGGTCATTACAGTCGCCGAGATCGGTCCCGCTACTTGGGAGTCTCGCTATGTCTCGACAAGGAAACACGCGAGATCAGTCCCGCTACTTGGGAGTCTCGCTATGTCTCGACAAGGAAACACGCGAGATCGGTCCGCTACTTGGGAGTCTCGAAGTCTCGATAAGTCTTGGCAAGGAATCACACGAGATCGGTCTCGCTACTTGGGAGTCTCGATAGAAAGAAGGAAAGAATGGTCATGATAAGGAAGGACTTGATAGATCGAGTTTGAGTCTTGCATGGTCATTGGACAACTTGTCGACAAGATGTAGTCTTCTCGAATGAACGCCGGGGCACCGGGATCATGTCTGCCCGGGAGAAGCAAGGCGGCTCACGGTAGGATGCTGGATAACCGCATGGGAGATACTTGGCGCTTCCGGGGCTAGCTACCCGCGGAGGGACGAGCCGATATCTCGAGCCGAGTCTATGATAGCTTGACATTGCTAGTGACCACTCATGTAGATGGGTCGACAGAGTAGCGGCAAACCGCGTGTATGCCTTTGGATTGAGTCTAGAGCTTGAATACAGGTCTAGTCGGTAACACAATGTCTGGACCTAAGATTGGGCTGCAGCATAGGCACCGTGCTTGGCACGATAGGTGACGTCGGGATATTCATGAAGTCGACATTATTGTCAGCCCCTGTTTTTCAAAATTAATTAAATTAGAATTAATTAGTTGCTAATGACCTGTTTAGCATTAAAATAATTTATTATGATTTTTAGGAATTTTTCTAGAATTTTTTAAATGATTTTTAAATAGTTTTTAAATCAAAATATATTAATTTGCAATTAATAAAAATATTTTAATATCATTTTATAATATTTAGAATTGTTTTAATATCATTATGTAATTTGTTAAATTGTTATAATAGCAGTTTACAAATTGTAAATTATTTTATTTTTGTTATGCAAATTTATTATTACATTTACCTAGGGGAAGGACATGTTTGTAAATACCAAATTCCTAGGGACCCTAATGCAAAACCTAATTTCTACC
Source organism: Iris pallida (assembly GCA_029216955.1). NCBI lineage: Eukaryota > Viridiplantae > Streptophyta > Magnoliopsida > Asparagales > Iridaceae > Iris > Iris pallida. The sequence continues at coordinate 5,016,317 of JANAVB010020999.1, forward strand.
CACCCCCGACGACCGCCAGCGACCGACGACCGGTCAGCTGCCCCCGCCATTTCCGGCCGACCTAGGCCAGCCCGACCGACCTCACACCCCTATAAATAAACCCCAGGTCGAAACCCTAACCCTAGACTAACTTTCGACCTTCCCCGACCACCGTCTCCCCCATTTCCGTTCGTCTAAACCCTAACTCCGGCCATCCACCTAGCGCCACCTCCCCGACGACGATCACCCCCATCCACCACCACCATACGACGCGCCACGCCGAGCTGGACGCAACGCCACCCGAGCGCCGCTTTCCCGACGCCCCTAGCCGCCGTCAACACCTTCGAACCCCCCCCCCCCCGAAGTCGGACATGTAAGTAACAGTGTCGAAACTGTGTCGTGCGTATCTCGTGTGCACATATGTGGTTCGCCGTGTCCTGACGAGCACGATGGTAAGACTGGACACGGAAGACTAGACCCGTTCGTGTCGTGCTTAGCACGGACACGCGACTCTTGTGTCCCTAACTGTCAGGACACAGAGTTTGATTTATCGGGTTTTAAATATATTAACTTAAAATCTAAAATAAGTTTAACCCGAACCCTCCCCCTAACACGAAGCTCGGGCTGACCCCTTGGCCAGCCCGACCGCGCCCAATAACTCGACCCTTTGGGCCGAGTTCGAACCCCCCCTGCTGTTCTATTTCTTTTTCTTTTTTCTTTTTTCTTTTCTTTTATTATATATATATATATATATATATATATATATATATAATATATATATATATATATATATATATATATATATATAAATATATATATATATATATATATATATATATATATATATATATATATATATATATATATATAGTACTCTATTATATTATATATGTGTATATGTATTATTATATATACTATTATATATGTATACAATATTTGTATACATATATACTATTATATATATATAATAGTATACTCTATTATATATATATACTATTATATATATATATATATATATATATATATATATATATATATATATATATATTAGGCGGGCTTAGCCCTTGTGGTTAAGTGGAGGGGCTCCCCTAGCGGTGGGCTAGGTTCGAGCCCCCCCTTCGTCCCGAGGTGGCTGGGCGGCCTTTGGCCGCGGCCTCGGTGCGACCCCGTGCCTACACCTTCCCCCCCCCGGCCCACCCCCCCCCCCCCCCCCCTCCCCCCGGGTTACCCTCCCACCCCCGGACCCCCCCCCCCCCCCCCGGGCCCCCCAAAAAAAAAAAAAAAAAAAAATATATATATATATATATATATATATATATATATATAGTTAAGTATTTCTTATATATATATGTATATATTTAACATATGTATATATAAAAATATCCATTATGTAAACATATAAATATCTATATATTTATATGTATATATATATATAAATGTTGTAGTTATTTATTTTATGTATTTCAAAATTCTACTTTGTATAAAATATTATTGTGCATAAACTTCCAAGTCATTTTTATTGGTTAAATTATGACTTGTATATTTTTACCACTTTGAAAATATATTATTATTATAATTCCTGTATTTTATTACTGCAACCATTTGGTGTTTAAGCCTAGCATGGGTTTTTGGGCTCCAATATATTTTCACACATTCAAGACCTGTACAAGTCATATTGGACTTGATTCATGGCCTTGGGTCCTGTATTTGAACTCTGGTTCAAATTATGTACATGGACAAAATACGCAGATAATTAATTATTTAATTTCAAATTGTGTACCATGCTGTTTTTGAATTTCTAAAAATACTTTTATTGCTGTTAAAATTCTGAAAAAATAGTATTTAGATACTATGTTAATTTAGCTAATTTATCACAATTTTTACAGTATTTAATTTACAGTTTTGCCACTGTTTTGACATATGAAACCAGAACTCACTTTCTGTGTACTTATGAAAACTAATTTTTATAAAATACATGTACTGGTTAATAAATTCCAGAAAAATTATAATAAATTTATATAATTAACAAGGATCATTTTGGTACTTTATTTTTATGTAAAATTGAGCTTTTTGTCTATCTCAAAAAATTGTTGGAACACAATGTACAGTTGATTTATTTATTGAATAATTACGACTTGCAACTTTTTGTGTTATTTTGAGTTATAGCCGTATTGAACCTCACCCCACACTAGTGTATAGACCCTAGAAAGTTAGTTATAGTATTGTGTCATCCCACATTGGTCTCCTATGCTAAAGTCATCATTTTGGCTAGGTGCCTAGTCACAAGTCGTGTTGCACCACCTAGTGTCGTAGTGTTTAACTTAGTATAAAAACTAAGTTTATGTATTTATTTCTACAGTGACGAGTCACCAGGCATCTATAGCATTTATATCGCTGCTTTGCTTTGCTAGAGACAAGTACTTTCTACAAACTTTACATACTGTTACATCAATGAACTGCGAATCCAACCATGTTAAAATGCTGATCCTTGGGGTAGCAAGTTAAATCTTCACATGTTGTACTTTCAGTCACTACCATGCTTAAACCAGTCTTTATGTATCTCTCACATGATTAGAATATGGGTTATGGGAAAACTGATAGTAGAGTACGTGATCATGCCCCCTTTATCGTACCGAACAAAGTTTTATTTTATATGTTACTGCGCCGTAGGCCATTATCCCGCATTTCTGTACGGAGGTACACCTATGCTTGTATACTTGTACGTATGTATATTTCATTTACATGTGCCCCTGCACATTGTTGTAATGCCTATTGTTAGTATTACGTATTTTGGTATACGTATACGTATTTTGACTCGTATTGCATGTCTCCTGGCTTGGTTCGGCTTGTTTGGGTTGGGTTGGGTTGGCTTGGTTCGGCTTGGGTTGCTATTGGTTCATCATGAACCAAAGGAAAACCCCTACCTACCACCCCCATCATCATTTATTAACCCCACCCTCTTTCTCTCTCATCATTCACTCTTCTTCTTCCTCACCGTTGCTCTCCACCTACCAAGAGGTTTAGGCAAGTGCAACTTGCTTCACGATAGATTTCAAGTTTTATTGTTCTATTCTCTTCTTTACATGATTATAAGCCTCTTTAGAACTTGGAGTTTTTAATTTTGATGGATAGATTCTTCTAGATCTACTTTATAACTTTTAGTTCATGGAGTTTTCTTGGTTTTAATCTACTAAAACTTGTTATTTTTGAAAACTAATAGTTCCATGAGCAAGAGCACGAAATTTCATGTGAATTTGGTTTTTGATTCACCTCATTTCGAGTTAAAATGAAGTTTTTATGGCCAAAACAAGTTTTCTGAATTTTCATGTCGGCTGAAGAATGTGGTGCTGGCGTAAAATAAGATTTTACGCAGGAAAGCTAGCGTAAAATCGAATTTTACGCAGGAAGGCTTGCGTAAAAATAAAATTTTACGCTGGGAACCCTGAAATTGCGTATTTTACGCTGGATTGTATCCAGAATGTGAAATTTTACGCTGGGAACCCTAAAATTGCGTATTTTACGCTGGATTGTATCCATAATGTGAAATTTTACGCTGGAAACCCTGAAATTGCGTATTTTATGCTGGAAGGTACCCAGAATGTGAAATTTTATGCTGGAACCCTCCCCTTTTACATATTTTACGCAGAATTAAATTTTTGGCATAAAAAGTGCACAGAATGACTGTTTTTGCCAAGTTAAGCTATTTTCTAGCCAGAATTTCGAAAAACTTAAAACATGAAAGTTTTAGATCTTTGTCTTGCCTTTCCGAATATCTTTGGAGCACCTCATTTTAAGTTCGTATGTGGAAGTTATGCCCCGTCTCCCTGAGCCGCATGATTCCTCCACAACTCTTGCACCCTGTTTATATTTAGTTATTGCATACACGCTTATACCAGGTTAAATATTAATTTTAAATAATGACATGACATGATAGTGACCCGTCGTGGCGCACTCTTGACAGTGTATTTGACATGATATATATCTCGAATGCTGTTGCGACGGCTAGCATGTCATGGCAGAATTGAATGGCCTGGACACCGTGGGTGAATGTGTTTGTACTAAATGAACCGGTAATGTTTGCATCATGTCTAAGACAGGGATCCCTGAGTACCACGGTCAGGGATACCTATAGTAATTGACTAAGGCTAATAAATTAGAATAATTCAGTAGACATGAAGAGATTTCCAGCTACAGGCAATCCCGTTATCTAGGCGCATTAAGTGGACTTGTAGCCTACCGATGAGTAGGGCACATTTCCAGCACACCGTCACGTGTTGCATTCTCCATAAACGGACATTCGACCTGGATAACCGGATGGTCTGCAGGGCTTGTGGCTGTTGGGATAATCTCATTGCATCTTGCTAGTAACTAGGCCTGTGATGACCCTAGTTAGTTAAAAGTATCAAACCGTACTCTTGATTGGCCGTGATTGATTGGATGGAGTTTATCCCAGCTTAGTCTTGTTCTGATCCTGTACAAGATTGTGACACGACATGATTATTGATGCTTGCCTTAACAATAACGATCGGGGGTCCAGTTCTGTTCAGGCGAAGGGTTACAACCCCGGTCCTTGTTTGGTTTAAGGGTTGTAACCTGGCTTCCGGAGCAGTTCTGTGTCCTCTTTTCGTTATTATCTTATTGCAACCCCATGCCACGCTCGTCATGTTTTTCCTTACTGCAACGACATGATTAATTCTTTATACTGGCCTTAACAATAAAGATCAGGGGTCCAGTTCTGTTCAGGCGAAGGGTTACAACCCCGGTCCTTGTTTGGTTTAAGGGTTGTAACCTGGCTCCCGGAGCAGTTCTGAGTCCTCTCTTCGTTTATTGTCTTGTTACCTTACCATTAGTATTTGAGACGGGTTTCTATTCAGGTGAAGGGCTGCAACTCCGGTCCTTGTTTGGTTTAAGGGTTGCAGTCTGGCTGCTTGAATGGTTTCCTCGTACTCAATTTATTATTGTTATCTCTATTATTATTATGATCAGTTCTTTTATAAGCTCTCTTTAATTATTCTATTATGATATGCTGGTTTTAGTTCCCAAGTGAAGCCTCATTTGTGGCACTTGCTCTTTCTGGGGTCTGACCCAGCTGGTTTTGTATGGCCAGATATAGGAGCAGTCCCAGAGGATCTACCTAACCTCCAGCCAGATGGTGAACACCAGGTGTAACCCTGACAACGAGTGGGTTTCTTTTTGTCCTCCCACTTTATTGTAAAAATTATTCTTTTAAGGCGTTTAGCCGGCGGGCACGTGTTAGCTCGTATTGCATCTTTACTTATTGTCTGCCTACGGGCTATAACATGATTGACATATCCTAGGATTGATCATGTACGACTAAACTCTTGCTAGTCTTGACATTTTGTATGACTAGCTTCATGATCATCCAATATGTAATGTATGGGACGCCTTGCTATTATATATTTGGTGCTCTGACATCTTGTAACTATTATTGCTTGCTTGAGATTGAGACAATAGGCTTGTTCATGACCATAGGAGACTGTTGGCTTGTAGTTAAACCCTCATGTATCTAGACAGCCGTGACCGTATAGCGAGGTGGGTTGCACTTCAATATACGTAGCTGGCTATGTACGCCCCCGCTCTCCAGTATTCTGGTTCTGGGGCGTTACATGGTTTAAGTGGTGGCCCATGCAGGTCTTGTAAATCAAGATATGTGAGGGTTTACCGAATAGATGTCTCAATCAGCACCCGCCCTTGATCTCTGCCCGTATCTTTTAATCCCTGAGATTTTCGACCTGATCACATGCTTGTATCGTTGATCTGTCTTGGTCCTTCCTTATTCTTTCCTATGTCATCTTCTTCAGCGGCATTGTTCCCGGACATGTCGATCAGTAAGGCGAAGCACCTCCCGTGGACCGACAGGAACCCGGAGATCAAGTCCAACATTCAGGAGTAGCCTCCAGAGTCATGCCTACTGGAGGAGAGCCACCAGTTCAGCCCGTCCAGCCTGCAGAGCCTGATGATGGCACTTTGATGGGTCTCATCAGGTCACTATTAGCCTTCCAGGATCGTCGAGGAGATGTCTTGCACCAGGCGGTGGCAGACGACTTGACCAGAGGAGGTCATCAGGGTAATAGCGCGGCCAACAGCTTCAAGCGTTTGAGCCCTCCCTTCTTCGACGGCAGTGAAGATGCGATCGCTGCAGATACATGGCTTCAGGACACAGAGGTGATCCTAGAAGCAGCCAGGACTCCAGAGAACGAGAAGGTGGCCGTGGTACGCTCGCAGTTACTAGATCTTGCCCGCAGCTGGTGGGTAGCGCAAACCGATGGATTAGTGGCCCCTATTTCATGGACAGTATTCAGGGAGAGATTCCAGACCAAGTATTTTGATGCTGTAGCTCGGTACGATCTACAGACGAGGTTCACCAATCTGAAGCAGATGGGCAGGACGGTCGATGGATATACGATCGAGTTTTCGAGACTTAGTCGGTTTGCTCCCACCTTGGTAGCAACCGAGTTCGATAGAGCCCAGCGGTTCCAGCAGGGGCTCCACCTAGAGATTTTGTTGGCATTAGAGCAGTTTGAGCATCAGACCTTTGATGCAGTACTAAGGGCAGCTCGGAGGCATGAGTATACCTCCCAGAGGATTGTGGACAGGACCGGAGGTCGAAAGCGATCTCACGGCCAGATGAATCAGTCATCAGCACCAGCCCCGGCAGCTAGGGCTTTGACTATTGGAGCTCCGAGGCGGGCGGCCTCAGTGACGTCGGTTCAGCATTCCACCCCGACGCACCCTCAGCAGTAGAAGCAGAAGCAGTCTTCCGCAGTGGGATGTTCACACTGCGGGAAGCCAGGGCATGTGGTATCAGAGTGTCGCAGAGCACAGGGTTTATGCTTGGTTTGTGGTGCCCCGGACCATAGGGTTGGGAACTGCCCGAACAGGGGGAGTTCATCGGCCTTCTCTAGTCCTTCAGTTAGAGGACCCGTACCAGTCCAGCAGCAGCAGCAGCTGCAGTACCCGTTCCCGAGGCCATTGTCGACGTAGGCCCAGGCATTCCAGCAGCAGAGACCGCAGCAGTATGCCCAAGCCCAAGCCCTAATCTAGAGCAGGCAGAGGAATTTTCAGCAGAGGGGACCCGCACCCAGAGGGCATGGTCAAGTGCTGGGCTTGACCATGGAAGAGGAAAGAATAGCACCCGGTGAGGTAGTGGCAGGTACTATTCTCGTCAACACCTTTCCAGCTTCAGTATTATTTGAGTCTGGTGCCTCGCATTCATTTATGTCTGCACGATTCGCGACACGGATAGGACTGGAACCCGAGTCATTATCAGTAAGGCTCAATATACTTACTGGTAACGGTCTTGTGGGAGTAGATAGAGTGTTTTCCTCGTGTCGGGTCGTAGTTAGAGGTAGAGAGTTTCCCGCTAGGTTAATAGAATTCCCGATGGCCGATTATGATGTGGTCTTAGGGATGGATTGGTTGAGGGACCAGTATGCCAGGATAGATTGCCGTATTGGCAGGGTTGTTTTTAGCATCCCAGGCGAGCCGGAGTTTTCCTTTTCCCGAGGCGAAGTTGAACCTTCTCCTCCCGTATTGCGGATGGCAGTAGCAGCAGTACAGTTGCCCCGGATCGTCGAGGAGTTTCCAGATGTTTTCCCAGAAGAGCTTCCAGGAATGCCACCAGAGCGAGAGATCGAGTTCACCATAGACTTGATCCCCGGGACCGTACCTGTGTCAGAGAGAGTCTACAGGATGGCACCGTCAGAATTGGAGGTATTGTACAAAATGATTGAAGAACTCAGGACCAAGGGATTCATTCGTGCTAGTGGATCGCCTTGGGGAGCCCCGATACTTCTTGTAAAAAAGAAGGATGGTACGTCCAGATTATGTGTTGACTATCGTACCTTGAACTCAGTAACAATCAAGAACAGATATCCTCTCCAAAGGATAGATGACTTGTTTGATCAACTCAGAGGAGCAGCTGTATTCTCGAAGATAGATTTACGGTCAGGGTACCATCAGATCAGAGTCAGAGAGCAGGACATCCCGAAGACAGCCTTCAGATCCCGGTATGGGTATTGGGAGTTCCTTGTTATGACCTTTGGAGCAACCAATGTGCCGACTGTATTCATGGATCTCATGAATCGCATCTTCATGCCTTATTTGGATCAGTTCATGATTGTGTTCATAGACGACATCCTGGTCTATAGCAAAAGTGAAGCGGAGCATGAGCATCATCTCAGAGTTGTCCTCCTGATTCTCCGAGAGCACCAGTTGTATGCCAAGTTCAGTAAATACGAGTTCTGGCTCGATCGCATTTCGTACTTAGGTCATATCATCACCAGAGGAGGAGTAGAAGTGGATCCCCAGAAGATCGTGGCTATCGAAACGTGGCCAGTGCCCAGCACAGTTGCAGAAGTTCGCAGTTTTCTTGGATTGGCCGGCTACTACCGGCGATTTGTTTCGGACTTCGCTCGAATTTCAGCACCACTGACGCAGTTAATCCGCAAGGATGTACAGTTTGCTTGGACATCAGAATGTCAGGATTCTTTTGAGAAGTTGAAACGAGGCTTGATGACGGCACCCATTCTCACACTTCCAGATGGGACCGGAGGATTCTCAGTGTATTGTGATGCTTCAGGCTGAGGTTTAGGATGTGTTTTGATGCAACATGGGAAGGTAATAGCTTATGCGTCACGACAACTTCGTGATCATGAGAGGAATTACCCAACCCACGACTTGGAGCTGGCAGCCGTGGTGTTTGCGCTAAAGCTTTGGAGATACTACTTGTATGGAGATAGGGTGGAGATTTTTACCAATCATAAGAGCCTGAAGTATGTGTTCACTCAGAAGGATCTTAACATGCGTCAGAGGAGATGGCTAGAGCTGCTTGTGGATTATGATGTCAACCTGCAGTACTATCCTGGGAAGGCCAACGTTGTTGCAGACACATTGAGCAGGAGAGCCGGAGTTTACTTTCTGACAGCGCAACCAGAATTGTTAGCAGATCTTCAGAAGATGGGTATAGAAGTTGTCCTTCCTACCAGCGTGGCATTGATGGCCAGCATACAAGTTCAGTCCAGTATAGTTGAGAGAATCAAGATAGCTCAGTCCTCCGATTCTAAGCTTCAGCGACTCAGAGCAGAGTGTGAGACAGGACGGAGACCAGAATTATGCATTCATGAGGACGGTACACTTCGACATGGTAAGCGCCTTTGTGTACCCAGTGGAGATATCAGACAGGAAGTCATGACCGAAGCTCACAGTTCTCAGTATTCGATTCATCCCGGTGGCATGAAGATGTACCGAGATATCCGTCAGCACTTTTGGTGGAATGGCATGAAGAGGGAGATAGCCCGATTTGTCTCTCGATGTTTGGTTTGCCAACAAGTTAAAGCTGAACATCAGAGGCCGGCTGGACTACTTCAGCCCTTGTCAATTCCAAAATGGAAGTGGGAGCATATAACCATGGATTTCGTGACTGGATTACCTAGATCCCCAGCTGGTCGAGATGCTATTTGGGTTATAGTTGACCGGCTCACGAAGGTGGCCCACTTTCTTCCGTTCAGAGTTGGTCAGTCGACGGCTCAGCTTGCAGAGATGTACCTCAGGCAGGTAGTCAGGATGCATGGAGTACCAGTCAGTATCACCTCGGACAGATACTCCAGATTTATGTCGCACTTTTGGCATAGTCTGCAAGAGAGTTTGGGAACTCACCTCCAGTTCAGCTCAGTATATCATCCACAGACAGATGGCCAGTCAGAACGCACGATCCAGACTCTGGAAGATATGTTGAGATCATGTACACTCGACTTCGGCAGTTCGTGGGAAGATCACCTACACTTGGTGGAGTTCTCGTACAACAACAGTTTCTAAGCTAGCATCCAGATGGCACCGTTCGAGGCACTGTATGGTAGAAAGTGCAGATCCCCACTAGCATGGGACGATGTTGGAGAAAGGCGGATGCTTGGTCCCAAGTTGATCACTCAGACAGTTGAGGTGGTCAGGAGAGTTAGAGATCATCTTCGCGTTGCACAAGATCGTCAGCACCATTAGGCCGATTCTTATCGGCGTCCCCTTGATTTTTTTGTCAGCGACCATGTATTTCTGAGGATCTCGCCTAATCGTGGCGTCATTCGTTTCGGCGTACGGGAAAAGCTTAGTCCTCGGTATATAGGACCGTTCGATATTCTGGAGCGAGTAGGTGATGTATCCTATCGTCTCGCTCTTCCACCGTCGCTACGTGAGGTGCATGACGTGTTCCATGTATCTCAACTGCGACGGTATATCCCGGACCCAAGCCACATTCTGGATCATTCGGAATTGGTTGTTGGTACCAATCTTTCGTATGAGGAGAGGCCCGTGTCTATATTGGACCGGAGAGAGAAGATACTCAAGAACAAGACTATTAAGTTAGTCCGAGTTGCTTGGGGTCATCACTCTTTGGGTGAGTCAACGTGGGAGCGTGAGGATGATATCCGATCGCGATATCCCGACCTGTTTGACTCGTGAGGTATAATATCTTTCTTATGCCTCATGCCTTCGATTCCTTGCTTGCATAAATAATTGCTTGATTGCTTGACTAGTATAGCTTGCCTGTGATTAGTATAGCTTGTCCTTGCATCTCTAGCCTCTTGATTAAATTCCGAGGACGGAATTCTTTTAAGGTGGGGAGAGTTGTAATGCCTATTGTTCGTATTACGTATTTTGGTATACGTATACGTATTTTGACTCGTATTGCATGTCTCCTGGCTTGGTTCGGCTTGTTTGGGTTGGCTTGGTTCGGCTTGGGTTGCTATTGGTTCATCATGAACCAAAGGAAAACCCCTACCTACCACGCCCATCATCATTTATTAACCCCACCCTCTTTCTCTCTCATCATTCACTCTTCTTCTTCCTCACCGTTGCTCTCCACCTACCAAGAGGTTTAGGCAAGTGCAACTTGCTTCACGATGGATTTCAAGTTTTATTGTTTCATTCTCTTCTTTACATGATTATAAGCCTCTTTAGAACTTAGAGTTTTTAATTTTGATGGATAGATTCTTCTAGATCTACTTTATAACTTTTAGTTCATGGAGTTTTCTTGGTTTTGATCTACTAAAACTTGTTATTTTTGAAAACTAATAGTTCCATGAGCAAGAGCACGAAATTTCGTGTGAATTTGGTTTTTGATTCACCTCATTTCGAGTTAAAATAAAGTTTTTATGGCCAAAACAAGTTTTCTGAATTTTCATGTCGGCTGAAGAATGTGGTGCTGGCGTAAAATAAGATTTTACGCAGGGAAGCTAGCGTAAAATCGAATTTTACGCAGGAAGGCTTGCGTAAAAATGAAATTTTACGCTGGAAACCCTGAAATTGCGTATTTTACGCTGGATTGTATCAAGAATGTGAAATTTTACGCTGGGAACCCTAAAATTGCGTATTTTACGCTGTATTGTATCCAGAATGTGAAATTTTACGCTGGGAACCCTGAAATTGCGTATTTTATGCTGGATTGTATCCAGGATGTGAAATGTTATGCTAGGAACCCTGAAATTGCGTATTTTACGCTGGAAGGTACCCAGAATGTAAAATTTTACGCTGGAACCCTCCCCTTTTACATATTTTACGCAGAATTGAATTTTTGGCATAAAAAGTGCACAGAATGACTGTTTTTGCCAAGTTAAGCTATTTTCTAGCCAGAATTTCAAAAAAAACTTAAAACATGAAAGTTTTAGATCTTTGTCTTACCTTTCCGAATATCTCTGGAGCACCTCATTTTAAGTTCGTATGTGGAAGTTATGCCCCGTCTCCCTGAGCCGCATGATTCTTCCACAACTCTTGCACCCTGTTTATATTTAGTTATTGCATACACGCTTATACCAGGTTAAATATTAATTTTAAATAATGACATGACATGATAGTGACCCATCGTGGCGTACTCTTGACAGTGTATTTGACATGATATATATCTCGAATGCTGTTGCGACGGCTAGCATGTCATGGCAGAATTGAATGGCCTGGACACCGTGGGTGAATGTGTTTGTACTAAATGAACCGGTAATATTTGCATCATGTCTAAGACAGGGATCCCTGAGTACCACGGTCAGGGATACCTACAGTAATTGACTAAGGCTAATAAACTAGAATAATTCAGTAGACATGAAGAGATTTCCAGCTATAGGCAATTCCGTTATCTGGGCGCATTAAGTGGACTTGTAGCTTACCGATGAGTAGGGCACATTTCCAGCACACCGTCACGTGTTGCATTCTCCATAAACGGACATTCGACCTGGATAACCGGATGGTCTGCAGGGCTTGTGGCTGTTGGGATAACTTATTGCATCTTGCTAGTAACTAGGCCTGTGATGACCCTAGTTAGTTAAAAGTATCAAGCCGTACTCTTGATTGGCCGTGATTGATTGGATGGAGTTTATCCCAGCTTAGTCTTATCCCGATCCTGTACAAGATTGTGACACGACATGATTATTGATGCTTGTCTTAACAATAACGATCGGGGGTCCAGTTCTGTTCAGGCGAAGGGTTACAACCCCGGTCCTTGTTTGGTTTAAGGGTTGTAACCTGGCTCCCGGAGCAGTTCTGTGTCCTCTCTTCGTTATTGTCTTATTGCAACCCCATGCCACGCTCGTCATGTTTTACCTTACTGCAACGACATGATTAATTCTTTATACTGGCCTTAACAATAAAGATCAGGGGTCCAGTTCTGTTCAGACGAAGGGTTACAACCCCGGTCCTTGTTTGGTTTAAGGGTTGTAACCTGGCTCCCGGAGCAGTTCTGAGTCATCTCTTCGTTTATTGTCTTGTTACCTTACCATTAGTATTTGAGACGGGTTTCTATTCAGGTGAAGGGCTGCAATCCCGGTCCTTGTTTGGTTTAAGGGTTGCAGTCTGGCTGCTTGAATGGTTTCCTCATACTCAATTTATTATTGTTATCTCTATTATTATTATGATCAGTTCTTTTATAAGCTCTCTTTAATTATTCTATTATGATATGCTGGTTTTAGTTCCTAAGTGAAGCCTCCTTTGTGGTACCTGCTCTTTCTGGGGTCTGACCCAGCTGGTTTTGTATGGCCAGATATAGGAGCAGTCCCAGAGGATCTACCTAACCTCCAGCCAGATGGTGAACACCAGGCGTAACCCTGGCAACGAGTGGGTTTCTTTTTGTCCTTCCACTTTATTGTAAAAATTATTCTTTTGAGGCGTTTAGCCGGCGAGCACGTGTTAGCTCGTATTGCATATTTACTTACTGTCTGCCTACGGGCTATAACATGATTGACATATCCTAGGGTTGATCATGTACGACTAAACTCTTGCTAGTCTTGACATTTTGTACGACTAGCTTCATGATCATCCAATATGTAATGTATGGGACGCCTTGCTATTATATATTTGGTGCTCTGACATCTTGTAACTATTATTGCTTGCTTGAGATTGAGACAATAGGCTTGTTCATGACCATAGGAGACTGTTGGCTTGTAGTTAAACCCCCATATATCTAGACAGCCGTGACCGTATAGCGAGGTGGGTTGCACTTCAATATACGTAGCTGGCTATGTACGCCCCCGCTCTCCAGTATTCTGGTTCTGGGGCGTTACAATTGTACACCTATTGACGATCACGTACCTGCTACGTATGTATATTTCCTCTTATGTTCATTTCCATATTTCATATGCTAGTTTGTTAGAATCAGTACTTGCTCCCGTCCTGACAGGATAACGTTGTAGGTATCCTTACTGAGGAGGAGTTACTCTACGACTCATATTATGGAGATACTGCCGAGGACCAGGCTTTGTCTTATGAGGATGTACCTGCGGGAAAACTCGCCTAGTTTGCGTAGTTGCTTGGGATATTTAGTGTAGTCATGTATTAGACTACATATTTTGTAACTGGACATTTATCCAGTTTTACGTTTCAGACTTGTACTTGGACTTATTACTATATGAGACGACTTTTGCATTTAGAGCATTTATGACTCTTATTTTACTTATAGAACTCTTAGCACATTTCGTCTTATCTTGTTGTCTTTAGAACAGCTTACTACGTTTTATCTCAAGCGTAGGCTGGACATGACTCGGCCCGGCCCAACAATTTGGGTAGTGGGTCGTGACAATTATGTTTCACAAGTCTTGTCTAAGTTGGTTTATGAGTCGAACAGGAAGACCGCAAGGCGGTAGCATGGATAAGTCTTGATAGCGAGGCACGGCCTTAATCTTGAAGCACGAACAAGTCTAAGCAAGGTCTAGAGGCACGATCAGCACGAGTCGTCCCCTTGACGTCGTTGGCACGAGAATTGGTCTAGAGGCACTTGAGTTTAAGTGAAAGTCTTGGCACGGCCGAGTTCGCATACGTTGCTCCTCTGCGAAGCACTGTCTCGAGAAAGTTGAAGTCACGAATAGAGTATGGCACGACCCTGCCATCCCGAGTTGAAGTTCGGTCAAGTACATAAGCGATGAGGCACTGCCTCGATCGAAATACACGTTGGCATTATAGCACGACCATGTCGTTGCACATTGGTTTGGTCAGGCGTCGTGGACTTAAAACTGATCCTAAGACAAGACTAGAAAGGCAATCGTAAAGGGACTTCTATTGCACAAAGTAAATAAAACGTGTCGGTTTTGTATGGGTGGACGAGGAGCTCACTCCACCAGTATAGTTGAGTACTGTCACCCACACAGTTTTTATGTACCGGCACAGGTAGAAGCTCGTGGCCCGAAGCTCGTTTGGATGCGCCGAGGCACGGAGTTCCTTGGCGAGTCGAAGCGTGTGGACGCGTGAACTCAAGACTTATACAGGACATAATGTATGGACATCGCCTTCCGAAGCTTCCGCTGGCTCAAGCATTGTATCGAGAGATGAGAGAGAGCATCGTGACTTGTAAAATGAGAGAAAAGTGAGCACGAGAGACTTGTAATCATGGCCTTGCGCCTATTGTAATTTCATTGTTCAATATTAATAGAGATCTCTTTTGATTAACTTGTGTTTTGCCTTTAAATTTCTGCTGCATGTTCAATGTTTCTGCTTGGGACTTCTGTGCGACGACCCCGTCGCCGCCGATGTAATCGGCCGTTATGAAACTGCCTTGCATGAGCGCAATCTAGGCTCGTGCGGCATCACGCCTTAGCGAGTACGATCGCTCCTACGGGAGCGGGGCGTGACATAATGGTATCAGAGCACGGCATTAGTCCTTGGACTCAAATTGAATTCCTCAGTTTTGAAAGCTCGTTCATGTAAAAGAAGTGTGCGCTCTCTCTCAAATGTCCCTCGGCATGTCCATACAATAAGTCTAAATATTTTCAAAAGCTCGTACATGCGTTCAATCGAACGCATCGATAGGCCATCGCCAGACACATTGGTAGGCCTTTGTGCCGAACGGTGTCAAACTTGTCTTGATAGAAAACTTGTGCTAAAGTTAGCAAGTCGCGTGCGTGCCCAACTAGTCCTACGTCGACATTAGCAAATGAGCATGCAAACTCGTAGTATAGTCCGCACGGGATGGCTATGCACACGACCTTTTGGCTAAGTTGTGTCGCGTGTCGCGTACCTCGACTTTTTGGTGCAATCGAGTCGCGAGCAATATCAAGTTTCGCTCGATCGAGAACGGAGATACACTTAGAGTGTATAACGATAGGAACGCTATCGAACTAACACTTAAGCGTACACAGAAGATTGTTTTGGGTTTTGAGGAATAGTACGAACGACTTAGTACGTCGATGCGACGTGAGCGATTACGCTAGGAATTCGTCGAACGAATCCAAAAGATGTCTTAGCGAATGATGCGAACGTGATTAAGGACTAGATCGGATGGCTCGAATCCTGAGTGGTGTATTATTTGTCTTGGAAATCATTCGAGTGAAATTAAGGATTACGAGTAACAACGAGTATGTCGGCGAGGCGATACGATCGCGCAAGGCCTTAGAACGCGTCACGCTTAGTTGGTCGTAACTTCGAATGTCCCGAATGAGACGTCGTTCGAAAAACTTGTGAATGGGCAACACGAGTTAGAAAACGATTCGGAACGATGAATAAAAGTGAATGCCTTGATCGAGAAAACCTAGAGGATCGTGCTTGTGATTTCGGATTTGATCGATTGGAATTGTGGTATATCCAATTCGGACAATAGCATCAGTCGTACGACTCAAAATTGGTTGCAAAGGAAGATCGTCAAGTTACGCATATCGTCGATGGTATTGAGGCGTACCGAAGATCGATATACGATAACTCGGGGGTACTCTGACTCGACGAATGACGATCGTACAAATGTCATTGTTCCGATGGATGCTATACTCGAGATGTTGAAATATGTCAAGGAAAAGATGAACTTGGCTCAAGGATTTTCTAGTTGAACGAATGACGGTCAGACTATCGAACCGAGATCTTGGCTTGGATGAAAATAAAATGTTTGGATTTGCTTCGTTGACAACCGCAACGTTGACGTTCTTGTCTTATGAGAGCGTAACTCCAGCCTCGCACATGCATTGCACCGATTAGGGCGATCACTCTGCGTGAGCGCTGGTATGGTGATTCATACTGCGGGGATGATCGAACTTGCATGGCGTGTCAATTTGTATGCTTCGACTTATGGTTTGACGCGAATGTGGACTCAAGAATGACTCAGTGCGCTTGATGAATCGAACTTGAGGATTGAGTAGGTCCAATCCGCGTATCGAGAATAAATTAGTCTAGACTCAAACAACAGTTACGCTCCGATGAGAATGATTATTCCACGACAGCGTTGCATGGTGATTCATGAACCACCGTGGATGATCGGACTCGCGTGAGATTGGGGCGCAACGTATTGTTAAAGCTAGACGACCTCGTGATCGAATACATGAATTGGTTAGAATTGGTGATTTGAATGGATTCGAATACGCGCAACGAATGCATTGATACGAATAGGTGATCGTGCTCGATGTTTAGAAATTTGAGTGACGCAAGCTCGGGTAGAAAACCCCATATTACCGAATTTGGTTTAACCCTAGGATTGGGGTCAGTGTTGGCATTATTGTTGGGGAACTATGATTCCAATACTGACATGGACTTAGCCTTGAGAAATGGCCTAGCGGTTAGGCGAAACACCCCTGTTTCAAGAGTTAGCAATCGAAAAGATGGATCTTGAGGATTGGCATGGATGGATAGTGTGAATCACGAATATAGGAATACCCCTCACGAGATTCGGCTGACATGCATGTATTTCAGGGACGCCTGAGTATGTGCACGATGCGACTCGAGTGAGAATGGTGAATTCTCTATCATGCGGCTTGGCTGAATGCATGTATTTTGGGGACGCCTGAAATGCGTGCACGATCCAACCAAGTGATACATTGAGTTCAAGAAAGACTTGAGGAATGAAAGAGTGTCGAAGATCTTAAAATTGCGTTAAGGAAAGGATTTATACTTGTACGAGCGTGGCTCAAAATCGAAGAAACGCATAGACGGAGTGTGTGCGATAAATTATGGCGTACCTCGCTCGACTGTTATAGTCCCGTGTCTAGGCTCGATTAAGTCTTGGCCATAGAAATGGTAGGATGGCTTGCCTTCAGGAAAATCTCGAGGACGAGACTTGTTCTGAGTGGTGTATGTTGTAGTACCCCGTCCCGCAAAGTCAATCGGAGGAATCGAACCGCCGACGGCGTTCGGTCTTAGCCTTGCAACGGCTGCTCGAAGGCTCGCTCGGTCGAGGCGACTCCTCGCATAGGTGGGGTAGTTTCGGTGAACTCGCCTCATCTTAGCCTTCACTTAATAACTCGCATGTTTTCAACTTGCACAAGTTAGGCTTGTTAATAAAAGAGACGCATCCACATAGCTATGGGAATAATCCCGACCTGTCGGAATGTCTTAGAACATAGAAAATGGTCCCACGGTCTGTTTAGAAGTCGGCTCAGCGTACTTTCAAATGACACTCGATCCTTCGTTCCCGTGGCTTGGGAGAAGAAAATTGGCCTAAGTTGTTAAGTTGCTCTAACACTCGAATAAGCCTAAGTCATAGGCGCCGCCCGCTTGAATGCTTGATAAAGCATGCACGGTCCCGTCGTTTTGCCCCAACGTTAGTATTAGCCTAAGTCATAGGCGTCGTCCGCATAAATGCTTGAAAATGCATGCACGGTCCCGTCGTCCAAGGCTTGGCATAGCCTTCGTACGTCACGTGAGTTAAGTCGTCTTGCACGGCTGTTGGCTTAAGTCTAGGCACCCGAGAACTTGGTTGTTCAAGTCGAACGCATGCACGGCCCGTCCTCTCGATGCGTAGCCCGCCGTAGCCTTTGCTCATCGAGTCTTTGCCCGAATAAGTTAGACAAGAGTTGTGTTGGGCTATCAAAGCCATTTCTAGCACTGTCCCGATCAATCTGCGGTTGTCAAGTCGCGTAGTCCCTTAAGAACAAGGCTCGTCGTATAAAGTATATGACTTGAGCGATAGCATTGCCTATAGAACCAGGTCCGTCTAAGGCATGAGCTACGGTGGATTTAGTAGAGAGTATGCCACGATCATAGGAAGTCCACGCGACTGGTTGTCGTCGAGATCGGTCCCGCTACTTGGGAGTCTCGCTATGTCTCGACAAGGAAACACGCGAGATCAGTCCCGCTACTTGGGAGCCTTGCTATATCTCGACAAGGAAACACGCGAGATCGGTCCCGCTACTTGGGAGTCTCGTTAAGTCTCGATAAGTCTTGGCAAGGAATCACACGAGATCGGTCCCGCTACTTGGGATTCTCGATAGAAAGAAGGAAATAATGGTCATGATAAGGAAGGACTTGATAGATCGAGTTTGAGTCTTGCATGGTCATTGGACAACTTGTCGACAAGGTGTAGTCTTCTCTAATGATCGCCGGGGCACCGGGATCATGTCGGCCCAGAAGAAGCGAGTCGGCTCACGGTAGGATGCTGGATAACCGCATAGAAGATACTTGGCGCTTCCAGGGATAGCTACCCGCGGAGGGACGAGCCGATATCTCGAGCCGAGTCTATGATAGCTTGACATTGCTAGTGACCACTCATGTAGATGGGTCGGCGGAGTACCGGCAAACCGCGTGTATGCCTTTGGATTGAGTCTAGAGCTTGAATGCAGGTCTAGTCGGTAACACAATGTCTGGGCCTAAGATTGGGCTGCAGCATAGGCACCGTGCTTGGCACGATAGGTGACGTCGGGATGTTCATGAAGTCGACATTATGTTTCACAAGTCTTGTCTAAGTTGGTTTATGAGTCGAACAGGAAGACCGCAAGGCGGTAGCATGGATAAGTCTTGATAGCGAGGCACGGCCTCAATCTTAAAGCACGAACAAGTCTAAGCAAGGTCTAGAGGCACGACCAGCACGAGTCGTCCCCTTGACGTCGTTGGCACGAGAATTGGTCTAGCGGCACTTGAGTTTAAGTGAAAGTCTTGGCACGGCCGAGTTCGCATACGTTGCTCCTCTGCGAAGCACTGTCTCGAGAAAGTTGAAGTCACGAATAGAGTATGGCACGACCCTGCCGTCCCAAGTTGAAGTTCGGTCAAATACATAAGCGATGAGGCACTGCCTCGATCGAAATACACGTTGGCATTATAGCACGACCATGTCGTTGCACATTGGTTTGGTCAGGCGTCGTGGTCTTAAAACTGATCCTAAGACAAGACTAGAAAGACAATCGTAAAGGAAATTGTATTGCACAAAGCAAATGAAACGTGTCGATTTTGTATGGGTGGGCGAGGAGCTCACTCCACCAGTATAGTTGAGTACTGACACCCACATAGTTTTCATGTACATGCACAGGTAGAAGCTCGTGGCGCGAAGCTCGCTTGGATGCGCCGAGGCACAGAGTTCCTTGGCGAGTCGAAGTGTGCGGCTGCGTGAACTCAAGACTTATACATGACATAATGTATGGACATCGCCTTCTGAAGCTTCCGCTGGCTCAAGCATTGTATCGAGAGAGCAGAGTGACTTGTAAAATGAGAGAAAAGTGAGCACGAGAGACTTGTAATCATGGCCTTGCACCTATTGTAATTTTATTGTTCAATATCAATAAAGATCTCTTTTGATTAACTTGTGTTTTGCCTTTAAATTTTTGCTGCATGTTCAATATTTCTACTTGGAACTTCTGTGCGACGACTCCGTCGCCGCCGATGTAATCGGCCGTTATGAAACTGCCTTGCACGAGCGCAATCTAGGCTCGTGCGACATCACGTCTTAGCGAGGACGATCGCTCCTATGGAAGCGGAGCTTGACAAATATGACTTGTACAGACTTTGAATGTATTTAGACACATTTGGGCCCAAAAATCCATGCTAGGTTTGGACACCAAGTGGCCATGATTAATAAAATACAATAATTCATACATTAAAATACACATATATAGATGACTATTAAAGCATTTAATAATATATATTAAAGTAGTGAAATATACAAGTTATAAAATTATATAATAAATAACTTGTAAATTTATACATAATAACATATAGTACAAAAATATTATTTACATAGAAGTATATATATATACATATATATATATATATATATATATATATATATATATATATATATATTCATATATATAACAAATGTATGATACGGTCAACAGGGACTTCCTGTGTCACTTGATGCTTGCCATGGGATTCGACGAGAGGTGGGTTGTGAGGGTGAGGGAGTGCATTTGCTCCCCTACTTTCTCAGTCCTCATCCAGGGCACGTCGCATGGCTACTTCAGTAGCAACAGGGGGTTGAGGCAGGGTGACCCCCTCTCCCCGTATCTATTTACCTTGGTGATGGAGTACTTTATTTGCATGATGGATACGGCAGTGCATAGCAAGAGGATCGTCCCCCTTTTCCGATTGGTGAGTCCGGTTGTATCCCACTTGATCTATGCTGACGACTTATTGGTGCTTCTCCAGCCTTCCATGCGGGGAATGAGAGCGCTCTCTGACATTGTGGAGGAGTTCGGGCGGCTATCTGGGCTCCAGTTAAATAGGGAGAAGAGCAGAGTCTACTTTAGCTCCCGGTGCACACAGCAGGAGGAGAGAGCCTTCGCCTTAGGTGTGGACAGAGGCGAGCTCCCAGTGAAATACCTGGGGGTCCCGCTGACGGTCAACTATGCCAGAGAGCAGGATTATCACAGCTTGGTGGACTTTGCTCAGAGGAGGGTGGAAGGCTGGCAAGCTGCGGGTCTATCTTTTGGAGGCCGGATAGAGTTGGTGCGTTCGGTTATTGCAGGCATCACGATGTTCTGGTTCCAGTCTATCCAGATCCCCACGGCTACTATTCGTAAAGTGGAGGCCATCTGTGCTGACTTCATCTGGAGGGGAGGGATGCATGCGATATCCTGGGACCAGTTATGTCGGCCACGGGAGGAAGGAGGAGTGGGGTTGAGGCCTCTCTATACGGTCAGGAAGGCAGCTTGTGTGAAGATGGCCTGGAGATTCATCAAGGGGGGTCGCTCTGGACATAATAGATGGCGAACAAATACCTGAGGAGGACCAACTTTTGGGCTTGCAGGATAGATAACAATTTCTCGGTCACGTTCAAGGCCATCCTTAGGTGTAGACCGGTGCTTCAGACCGCTATCTGCAGGCACATGAAGGATGGGACGACTACCGACCTTTGGCTGGACCCTTGGTTGGGTTCCAGATCCTTACTCGAGCTTCTAGGAGGGCAGCTGGACAGAGAAGCGGGCAGGGGGCTCACATGTAGTCGGATCATCAGAGATGGAGTTTGGAGGCCAGAAGGATATACTTATACTGCTCAGCTAGCCGAGGAGATTCGTCTTATCACTATCGACGCTAGCCAGGCGGAGGATACATGGAGCTGGGCCGGCCCAGGTACGGGGGGCGGGTCAGGTCTATTCTGCTTTCGTAGTTGCTACGATTTGGTTAGGACCCACCACGACCAGGCTGAGGAGGTGAACTTCATTTAGGGCAAGGGCGTTGCACGAAAAATGTAACTATGTGCATATCGTCTTCTCCGGGGTAGACTGATGACGAGAGACAGACTTCTCCGATTCGGGATGCAGATCCCGGATGCCAAATGTGTGCTATGTAATGAGGAAGATGAATCTATGAGGCATCTCTTCTTTGTTTGCCCGGTAACCTGGCACATTTGGACTGAGCAGTGTGCACAACTAAGAGGAGGAGTTGGGGTGGATCGAGACATCCGGAGCATTCTCAGCTGGATCCGAGATCACAGAGGCCGGGATCCGGGGTGGGCTAGAAGAGCCAGAGTTCGTCTTGTTGCGTCTGTTTGGCACATCTGGAAGGAGCAGAACAGACGTATATTTGAGGGCTTGACTACCCCCCTATTGGAATTCTACATAATATAGAATTCGATGTATCTGTAATGGCCCCATAATATTATTATTTGGGGCATGGAGAGTTGTGATGTTGTACTTTAATACCTTTTCCGCTATATGCGAGGAATAAATTCACCCTTATTCAAAAAAAAATAAAAATATAACAAATGTATATATATAGAAAATACTTAATATAATAATAGATATATACAAATACAGTATATATACATATATAACATATATAATACAGTATATATACATATATAACATATATAATACAGTATATATATATATATATATATATATATATATATATATAATAAAACAAATAAAACAAAACAAAAAGAAACACAAAAGGGGGCTCGAACTCGGCCTGCTGGAACATGGGAGGGGGCTTAACATTGCTCGGGCTGGCCAGGGGGTCAGCTCGGGTTAGCTTAATAGGGATAGGGCTGGGTTAGCTATATAGTGAATTAAGATAATTGGTTTTAAACCCAATAACAGTTTATTAAACCCGTTAACCCATAGTTCTGTGTCTTCGTGTCCTGACAGTTAGGGACACGAAAACACACGAATCCAGTGTCCCAGGTGTGCAGGACACGCACGACACGAACTAGCCGTGTCCGAACTCACTCACGCACTGCTCGTGTCTAGGCGAGTCTAGGGTCGCAAATACGAGACACAGGGCGACACAGGGAACAAAGCGACACCTACGTGTCCAGTCGAGCGGGCTGTCGAAGCTGCGGCAAGGCGGAGGAAGCGTCGTGGTCGACGGAGGAAGGTGGCGCTGAGTTCGTCACGTCGTGGCGAACAATATGGCGGTGGTGCGGGGCTACGACGACGGCTGGAACGGCGGCGATAGCAAGGGCCTAACTCCGGCGAGCTCGTCGGAGAAGAATGGTGCTAGGGCGGCGCTGTGGTGGTCGAAAAATAGTGTAGGGTTAGGGTTTTGGGTCGGGAGGTATTTATAGGGTAGGTAGGGCGGTGGAATTAGGGTTAGGGTTACGAAAAATTAGGGTTTAGGTCGGTCGTCGGTGAGGAGAGAGAAAGATCGTTGGGGGGGTGATGGGTAGTTTGCACTTAGGTCCCCCAAGTTCGGGGTTTTACAATTAACCCCACTACCTTAAGTTCCTAATTGCAGGCATGCTTGGTACAATAACGTAACCAAACAGTTTAGTCAGGACCTGCATGGGCCACCACTAAAAACATGTCACGATCCGCTACCCAAATTGTTGGGCCAGGCCGAGGCATGCCCAGCCTACGTTGAGATAAAACGTAGTAAGCTGTTCTAAAGACAACAGGATAAGACTAAATGTGCTAACAGTTCTATAAGTGAAGAAGAATCATAAATGCTCCAAACACAAAAGTCGTCGTATATAGTAAAATATCCAAGTACAAGTAATCTGAAATGTAAAACTGGATACATGTCCAGTTATAAAATGATATAGTCTAATACATGTCTACTCTCAAAAGTCTAAGTAAACAAAAGACAACTAGGCGAGGTTCCCCGCAGGAACATCCTCGTAAAGCAGAGCCGGGTCCTCGGCGGTATCTCCATAGTATGTGTCACAGAGTAACTCCTCCTCAGTAAGGATACCTACAACGTTATTCTGTCAGGAGGGGAGCAAGTACTAAATCTAACAAACATATAATACTGATCATGTGAAAAAGGAAATGACATATCATGTTGGTTCAGTTTTTAGGTATATTTTTAGCATGGTGATAGATAGACATTTTAAAGTTTAAAACTGTAGTAGGTGAGTGATCAGTCAATAGGTAATCAGGATGTACAGCGGTACATATCAATTTTCTGATGTGCACATACGTACACATAACGGCATCGGTGTATATCCATACACAAACGCGGGACCAGACATACGACACAGATGTAGGAACCCTAGAGGGGGGGTGAATAGGGTCAAGCTAACTAATCAAGCACTTAGCACAAGCTAATTGGCAATTTAAAAATATAAGTGCAAGAGAAGAAGCAAACACAATACCGACACCCGATATATCCTGGTATCCTCCTAAGAGGCAGTCCAGTCCCGGAACTCTCTCCGGCTTTAATCCACTATTTGAGCAAATAGTTACACACGAGTTTGGATCCGAAGAACTCGCCAACTTCTTACACAAGAGCTTTAATCCGAAGGGCTCTCCGACTTCAACCGAGAGTTTGGATACGAAGACTCCCCAACTTCAACCGAGAGTTTGGATACGAAGACTCTCCAACTTCAACCTTTCACAATAGGTTTTGATCTCCTTACAATAGGATGAAGATCTCACTTTTCAACTCAATAACTCTAACACAATTTTTGTAGATGGCAAATAAAGGCTTTGTAGAGTTGTATGTGGATAAGCTTTGGTGGTTTGGAAATTTTTAGGCTCAAAGCATCAACCTTGAATGAAGGGGTTCAAGGCTATTTATAACCAAAGCATTGAAAAGAGCTCAAGGCAACTTTTCAGTCCACGAACCGGCATACCGCCGGTATGATCCGGCATACCGGCGGTATACCGGTCTGGAATTGCAACGGCTAGAAATAGAGCCGTTGGGATCATTAATTGCTGGAAATCCGACCGTTGGAATTTCAACGTTTCGGAAGCGGTATACCGTCGGTATGATCCGGTATGCCGTCGGTATGCCGGTTTTGTAAACAGAAACTTTCTGTGAACAAAAACCGGTATACCGTCGGTATACTCCGGTATACCGTCGGTATGCCGCTTATCCACCAAAAATGATCCTGGGCTTATTTCTGCCCTAGCTTTCGATTTTGCCATCTATTTCTTGTGTTTACAATTATTCCTAAGACTCATTACAGACTCCAGATATACTTAGACAGGTGCAGGCTTCTTCAGAGTCTTGAAATGATGATGGCATGGCTTGGCTTCTTCCTTTGAAAGGTGCTGGCTTTTCCCTTGGCGGCAGCTGTCCAAAAATATCCAGTTTGTAAAAACTGAATACCTTTCGGGGGCTTTGCCCCCGAACCCCCGACGAGGGGCGCTGCCCCCTCGACCCCCGTCCGCTGACCGGGCAGCGGAACCCTCGGTGCGTGGCTCCAGAGATGTCGTCGGGTGGTTCAGAGAAATCTTGTGGGATCCGTCGTCTTTGGCCCACCATGATTTCTTCATTGCATATGTCCACATTGATCTTGTTTATTGCTTTTCTGCATGTACATGTTAGACGAACAAAGCAATATACATAGTAGCAAGTATGATAAGTTAAAGCACATTAGGACTATGCAAAGTTTAAGTATAAGTGCTAAGGTGATAGCATAAATGTTAGTGATATTATAATGATTAAACTTAATTGAATGACCACAATCAAAAACATAGGTTTGATTTTGGCGACCCAAGTAAGTTTAAGATAGATAAGCTCATATCACTAATATGTAAACCAATAGACACATATCACCAAAGATATAAGTATAAGTAGAAATGCTATAGCGATAGTATGAAGATTAGTGATAATGAAATGCTAAACTTAACATATTAACCATATTCAAAAACATGATACAATCATTGGGCCAACAACAGATACATATAGAATGTAACGGTGCTCGGTAAATACATACGGAGAAGGGGGTCATGATCACGTACACTACTAGCAGTTTCCCCTTAACCCGTTATTTAAGCATGTGAGAGAGACTATGAGATACGGTATAAACATGGTAGAGACTGAAAGTAATACAACATGTAAAGTTCTAACTTGCTACCCCAAGGATCAGCATTTAACATGGTTGGTGATTCACAGTTTTATGGTTTATAACAGTATGTAAAGTTCGTAGAAAGTACTTGCCTCTAGCAAAGCAAAACAAAACAAGCTGCGATAACAATGCTATGGATGTCTGGTAGCTCGTTCCCTGTAGAAGTAAATACAACAACTTAGTTTTACACTAAGCTAAAATACTAGGACACTAATTGGCGCGACACGACTTGTGACTGGGCACCTAGCCTTAATGATGACTTGGCATAGGGGACCAATGTGGGGTGACACACTACTTTAACTAACTTTCCAGGGTCTTTACACTAGTGAGGGATGAGGTTTAACATGGCTAAAACTCAAGGATAGCACAAAAGCTACAAGTCGTAATTAAACAACAAATAAATCAAAAGACCACTGTGTTCTAACAATTTTAGAGATAGGTAAAAAGCCTAGTTTTTCTTAAAGTAAAGTATCAAAGTGATCTTTGTTAATCATAGAAATTTATTATAATTTTTCTGGAATTTATTATCCAGTACAAATATTTTATAAAAATTAGTTTTCCTAAGTATACAGAAAGTGAGTTTTGGTTTCATATGCCAAACTAGTGGCAAAACAGTAAATTAAATACTACAAAAATTATACTAAATTAGCTAACTTAACATAGTATCTAAAAACTATTTTTCCACAATTTTAGCAGTACTTTAAGTATTTTTAGAAAATCAAAAACAACATTGTACACAATAATTAATTATCTGCGTATTTTGTCCATGTATATAATTTTAACTAAAGTTCAAATACAGGACCCAAGGCCATGAATCAAGTCCAATATGACTTGTACAGGTCTTGAATGTGTGAAAACACATTTGGGCCCAAATACCCATGCTAGGCTTGGACACCAAATGGTTGCAGTAATTTAAATATACTAAAAATATGATTTGGCAATAGTGCCAAGGAAATATTATTATTTTAATATGGTAAAGTTATGCATAGTAAAAATATACATACATATGGAAAAGGTACATATATCTATGTATAAGAAAAATACTTTATTTATAAAGTACACATATATTTATACAAATATGTATATATATATATATATATATATAAGGAGACATAAAATTATAAAGTGTATAATAATCCATATATATGAAAACATATATATATATATATATATGTATACAAATACATATATATAATATTTACTAACTATGAAAATATACACACAAGAAAAATATATACATATATATATTCATAAATACATATATATATTTATAAAATACTAAAGTGAAATATATATATATATATATATATATATTTTTTTTTATATATATATATATATATATATATATATATATATATATATATAAACAGTTTATATATATAAAGTAGTATAAATAACAATACGTATATATATATATATATATATATAAACTGTTATATATATATATATATATATATATATATATATATATATATATATATATATATATATTTATATATATATATATATATATATATATATATATATATATATATATATATACAAATATATACACATGAAACTCACTAACTATAAGATATATACATATATATATAAAATACTAGTAAAATACAGTATATACATATATATATACTAATATATATATTTACATATATATATAAAATAAAATAAAACAGAAAAGAAAAAGGAAAAAGGAAAAGAAAAAGAAAAGGAAAAAGCGGCAGTGGCCGGGCTCGAACCCGAGCCAACACAGCGCGCGGGGGGGGGGGGGGGGGGTGTTTAGATTAGGATAGGCTGGCCAGGGGGTCAGCCCATCAGTTGTGTTAGGGAAAGGGTTGTGTTTAATTTATTTAGGTTCAAATTAATTAACATAAAAAAAATATAAAAACCATCCTGTGTCCTGACAGTTAAGGACACAGGTATCAGCGTGTCCTCGCTTAGCACGACACGCACGAAGCGACTTGGCCGTGTCCAAGCCAACCCTAGTATTGCCCGTGTCCTGGCGAGTCTCATATGTGAAGACGAGACTCGCACGACACGAATCGAAGCTGACACTTACGTGTCCGACTTCTCCACGAAGTTTCGAAGGCGGAGGCGGCGGCTTGGGGCGTCGGGACGGTGGCGGAGAGGTGGCGACGTGTTCGCTTCACTGCGGCGAACCTTATGATGGTGGTGGACGGTGGTGGCGTGCGTCGTAGGGACGGCGCTCGGGTCTAGCCGGAGCTAGGGTTTCGGCGGAAGGAAAATGTGGAAGAACAGGGCGGTGGTTGGTCGTGGGGGAAATTTAGGGTTAGGGTTTAGGTCTGGGGAGTGTGGGGGGTTTAAATAGGGTCTTTGGAGGCGGTGGGGGCAGCCGGATTCGGCGGGGGCAGCGGTCGTGGTCGGTCGGGGCAGGGGTCAGCGGGGGTTGGTGAGAGTTCAGAGGAGAGAGAGAGAGAGAGCTGTCGTGGAGGGGGGGGTTCGAGTAGAATTGCAATAGGGCCCTTAGGAAATAGGATTTTACACAATCGAATTACTAGTGAGAGAATGCAAAACTGAATTTGTATTTCCTAATTAAAACATTTCCTTTTATTACAAACTGATATAAAATCATTTCAAAAAATTGCAAAACCTATTTAATTAATTTCAAATAATTTGCAAAGTGATATTTTTATATATAAAACTCATTTAGAAATTATAGAAAATTCCTAAAAATCCTAATAAAATATTTTAAGGCCAAAACTAACATTAAAAATTAATTAGCACTAATAAAACTAAAATTTGAAAACAGGGGCTTACAAGTCTTCCCTCCTTGAAAAATTTCGTCCTCGAAATTCACAAGGATTGAAGACCCAACAATATTCTAACATAGCAAGCAATGCAACAAAATGACTAAGGCTGCGATCGAAACTAACCTCTAAGGTATCAAGCGGAAACGGGTGGTTCCCTCGCAGCGGTTGGATCGAACAAGTAAGGGTATCTCTCCCTCATGTCCGACTCCCTCTCCCAAGTAGATTCACCTGGGGAGTGACGGCTCCAAGCTACTCGTACTAGGGGTATAACCTTGTTCCTCAGCCTCTTCTCTCTCCTGTCTAATATCTCCACTGGCTGCTCAGAAACTGTAAGGCTCGGTCCGACCTCCAACTCTGAATGATCTAGCACATGACTGGGGTCTGGAACATATCTCCTCAGCTGAGATACGTGAAAGACGTCGTGAACTCCTGCTAGATTGGGTGAAAGTGCAACCCTGTAAGCTACCTCTCCAATTCTGCCAAGTACCTCGAATGGCCCGATGTATCTGGGGCTCAGCTTCCCTCCTCGTCCGAACCGGATCGTCCCTCGAGTAGGTGATATCTTCACTAGCACCATATCACCGTCTGCGAACTCCATCGATCTGCGACTAGCATCAGCCCAGTGTTTCTGCATATCCTGAGCTACTCTGAGCCTGTCTCTGATCATCCCGACTTTTTCTGCTGCATCCGTGATCATCTCTGGTCCAAGCATAACTCTGTCTCCGACATCATCCCAAAAGAGCGGTGTGGGACATCGTCGTCCATATAGCGCCTCGAAAGGAGACATACTAATACTGGCCTGGTAGCTGTTGTTGTATGAAAACTCTACCAAGTGCAGATGGCTCTCCCATGATCCTCCGAAGTCCAGCACGCAGGTCCTCAGCATATCCTCCAGTGTCTGTATCGTCCTCTCGGACTGCCCATCTGTCTGCGGGTGGTACGCCGTACTGAACTTGAGCCTACTGCCCAACTCCTCCTGCAAGCTCCTCCAGTAGTGGGATATGAATCTACTGTCTCTGTCTGACACGATACTCACCGGCACTCCGTGTAGGCGAACTATCTGCTGCATGTATAGCTCCGCTAACTTCTCGGTAGAAAGCCCCACCTTGAAGGGTATGAAGTGCGCACACTTCGTCAGCCTGTCTACAATGACCCAGATGGCATCCTTCCCTCCTTGGGAACGAGGAAGCCCTGAAACGAAGTCCATCGTAATATGTTCCCACTTCTACTCGGGAATGGGTAACGGCTGCAACAAACCAGCTGGCCTCTGGCGCTCGGCCTTGACCTGCTGGCAAACTAGACATCTCGAGATAAAATGCGATACATCTCTCTTCATCTCGTGCCACCAAAGATGTTCCCGCAAGTCACGGTACATCTTGTTAGCACCAGGGTGAATAGAATATCTCGATCGGTACGCCTCCTGCAAGACTGCCTCTACCAGCTCTCCTCTCGGCACGCACAATCGGCTGCCATGCCTCAAGGATCCATCCTCTGCTATAGTGAAGTCATCCAGCAATCCGGCTAATGCCTGGGGTCGAAGTCTGCGAAGGCTCTCATCTGTAGACTGTGCCTCCCTGATCTGCTCCATCAAACCCGACTGAATGTCAAGCGCCATCATCTGTATCACTGATCCTGGCCGAACTAGCTCGATACCTAGCTTCTCCAGATCCTCCCGCAAATGCCGATCAATTATCAGGTACCATACCATCGGATGCCTGCTCAGCGCATCCGCCACCACATTTGCCTTCCCGGGGTGATACTGTAAATCGATGTCGAAGTCCTTCATCAACTCCAACCATCGCCTTTGCCTCATGTTCAGCTCTTTCTGCGTGAACACATACTTCAAGCTTTTGTGGTCAGTAAAGATTTTCACACGCTCTCCATATAAGTAATGTTTCCATAACTTGAGTGCAAATATCACCGCAGCTAACTCTAGGTCATGGGTAGGATAATTTCTCTCATGAGTCCGCAATTGCCTAGATGCATAAGCAATCACTTTCCCATGCTGCTGTAGGACACATCCTAGCCCCTTCCCAGAAGCATCACTGTAAATGGTGAAACCTCCAGAACCTGAAGGTAATGTCAGAACTGGAGCGGTCGTCAGCCTCCTCTTCAGCTCCTCAAATGCTGTCTGGCAGTCCTCTGACCAAATGTACTCTGCGTCCTTCTGCGTCAGCTTCGTCATGGGTTCAGCTATCCTAGCAAAGTCCTGGATGAACTTTCTGTAATAGCCTGCTAAACCCAGAAAGCTTCTGATCTCTGAAACTGACGTCGGAGCCTTCCACGTCTCAACTGCAGCAATCTTCTTGGGATCCATCGAGATTCCATCTCCAGTGACTACATGGCCGAGAAACTCCACTCGGTCTAAAAAGAACTCGCACTTCGACAATTTGACAAACAATCTCTCCTGCCTCAGAATCTCCAAAACTATCCGCAAGTGCTCTGCATGCTCCTCTGGCGTCTTCGAGTATATCAGGATGTCGTCGATAAACACTACGACGAACTTATCCAGATATTGGTGAAATGTCTTATTCATCAAGTTCATAAAGACAGCTGGCGTATTTGTGAGACCAAATGGCATCACCAGAAACTCATACTGCCCGTACTTCGTATTGAACGCCGTCTTCTGGATGTCTGCTGGCCTAACCTTCACCTGGTGGTACCCGGATCTCAAGTCTATCCTGGAAAATACCTTCGCCCCGCTCAAATGGTCGAACAAATCATCTATCCTGGGCAGAGGATATTTGTTCTTGATGGTGATGGCATTCAAGGCCCGATAGTCAATACACAACTGGACTGTACCATCCTTCTTGGGCACAAAGAGCACTGGTGCTCCCTATGGAGAAGCACTGGATCGAATGAAACCCTTTTTCAATAGGTCATCAATCTGCTCTTTCATCTCTATGGCCTCCTTGGGATTCACTCTATAGCAAGCCCGGGATACTGGTGATGAACCCGGCACTAAATCTATAGTTAACTCCACATCTCTGTCAGGCGGAAGTCCTGGAAGATCCTCTGGGAATACATCCATAAACTCCCTAATGATAGGGTATGGCGGTGCTGCGTCCCCGACTGTAGCACAACAGTTCGGCTCTAGGCTGATCTCCGGCCCTGTCCTCCTGACACGAAATGGTACTGTACCTGGGGGACTGAACAAAATACTACCCTCATGGAAATCTATAGATGCATGGGCATAGCTAAGCCAATCCATCCCCAATATGATATCATAACCGGGGAGTGGCATCACAAAGAATCGCCCCTCGAACTCTCTCCCGGCTATCAGAATAGAGCATCTATAGCTAGCTCTAATAGGCACTGGTCCTCCTCCCGTCATTACTCTACTAATCTCCGCAGTAGGTGTAGATACTAAATGATGTTCTTGCATAAACTCTAATGATAGGAAGCTATGAGATGCACCAGAATCAAACAAGCATAGAGCTAGAAAAGTATACAAATAAACATGACCTGTAATGACGTCAGCTAAGTAATCTGGCTCCGAAACCTGCTCCGGCTCAATGGCTAGACTATAAACCCTCCCCTGAGGTCCCTTCTGCTGCTGCAGATGCTGTCCGAACCTCTGCTGCTGAGTCGGGAGCGGTCCTCTAGTCTTCGCTACTGGGCACTCTCGAAGCTGATGGGTGGCAGACCCATAAGCCAAACACTGCCCCAACTTCTTCCTGCAGATGGAAGCGTCGTGGCCTACCCTCTTGCAGAATGCACAAATACCTCCCTTCGGCTGCTGTCGGGGTCCCGGGGCTCTAACTGGAGGGGTCTGATGATGTGGTGTAGGGGGACGGTAAGCCTGCTGGGGTGGCGTCGGTGCTCTCTGCTGGAAAGCCTGACGCTTGGACGGTCCCTCATGATGTACAGAAGCCGGCCTCTTGCATGACAGAAGACGCTCCTCGATGCTCCGAGCTAACTCTAGGCTCTGGTAGTAGTCAGTCGTACCGTTTGCCACTATAAGAATGCCAATGTCTGGAACTAGACCATGGCAAAACCTACGGGTCATCTCCTCTGGATCAGCAACCAGACTAGGAGCAAAATGGCTCAGGCGACTAAACTCTGCCGCATAATCATCAACAGAACGGTTCCCCTGCTGGATGTTCTAGAATCGTAGCCCCATGGCTACTCTAGCAGTGGTCGAGAAGAACTTTTTCTTGAACTGGGTCTTGAACTGGTCCCAGGTGGCTCTACCTCTCGCGAACAACGGCTCATTCCGGAACCAGACTCCTGCTAAGTCTATCAACAGAAATCCCGCTGCCTCGACCTGAAGGTCATCCGGCATCCTAACTCCCAGAAGCTTCCTCTCTACCGAATCTAGCCAGTCATCAGCTACTACTATGCCCTCAGTCCCTGAGAACTCCTTGGGATTCAGACCCATGAAGTCCTTGATCGTCCCCGCTCTCTGCCGTGGCTCTACATGTGGTGGGACCACGGGACGTCCCTCAGAACGCTCCATGCTCTGGCGGAGTAGGATAGTCTGCTCCTGATGGGTTGTTAGGAACCCCTGGATCAGTGTGAGCAGCTGGGTCCTGTCGAGTGTGACGGAAGCCTGGGTGGGTATAGTGATAGGGGGTGGTGGAGGTATTGGGTCCTGTCGGGCCTGTGATGTGGAAGGTGGTATCTGGGTCTGTGGATCTGTGGAGTGGAGGAAAGTGGTAGGTGGAGATGCATCAGTCAACTGGTCAGCTGACTGGATATGGAGGGCCCCATTCTCGGGGGTAACATACTGGGATGAACGAGTAAGCACCATCTAAATTACAGATAAAATGACTTATAAGGACTTGTTTAAAGTAAGCAATTATATGCAAGAAAATCTAATTATAATAGCAAACATGTGATGTATTCCCTATGTTGCAATCCTTGCATTCCTCTAGGTGTTCTAAGCGTCTTTCCTAATGTTGTCTAATTACCTTAAGTTCCTAATTGCAGGCATGCTTGGTACAATAACGTAACCAAACAGTTTAGTCAGGACCTGCATGGGCCACCACTAAAAACATGTCACGATCCGCTACCCAAATTGTTGGGCCAGGCCGAGGCATGCCCAGCCTACGTTGAGATAAAACGTAGTAAGCTGTTCTAAAGACAACAGGATAAGACTAAATGTGCTAACAGTTCTATAAGTGAAGAAGAATCATAAATGCTCCAAACACAAAAGTCGTCGTATATAGTAAAATATCTAAGTACAAGTAATCTGAAATGTAAAACTGGATACATGTCCAGTTACAAAATGATATAGTCTAATACATGTCTACTCTCAAAAGTCTAAGTAAACAAAAGACAACTAGGCGAGGTTCCCCGCAGGAACATCCTCGTAAAGCAGAGCCGGGTCCTCGGCGGTATCTCTATAGTATGTGTCACAGAGTAACTCCTCCTCAGTAAGGATACCTACAACGTTATCCTGTCAGGACGGGAGCAAGTACTAAATCTAACAAACATATAATACTGATCATGTGAAAAAGGAAATGACATATCATGTTGGTTCAGTTTTTAGGTATGTTTTTAGCATGGCGATAGATAGACATTTTAAAGTTTAAAACTATAGTAGGTGAGTGATCAGTCAATAGGTAATCAGGATGTACAGCGGTACATATCAATTTTCTGATGTGCACATACGTACACATAACGGCATCGGTGTATATCCATACACAAACGCGGGACCAGACATACGACACAGATACATATAGAATGTAACGGTGCTCGGTAAATACATACGGAGAAGGGGGTCATGATCACGTACACTACTAGCAGTTTCCCCTTAACCCGTTATTTAAGCATGTGAGAGAGACTATGAGATACGGTATAAACATGGTAGAGACTGAAAGTAATACAACATGTAAAGTTCTAACTTGCTACCCCAAGGATCAGCATTTAACATGGTTGGTGATTCACAGTTTTATGGTTTATAACAGTATGTAAAGTTCGTAGAAAGTACTTGCCTCTAGCAAAGCAAAACAAAACAAGCTGCGATAATAATGCTATGGATGTCTGGTAGCTCGTCACTGTAGAAGTAAATACAACAACTTAGTTTTACACTAAGCTAAAACACTAGGACACTAATTGGCGCGACACGACTTGTGACTGGGCACCTAGCCAAAATGATGACTTGGCATAGGAGACCAATGTGGGGTGACACATTACTTTAACTAACTTTCCAGGGTCTTTACACTAGTGAGGGATGAGGTTTAACACGGCTAAAACTCAAGGATAGCACAAAAGCTACAAGTCG
Source organism: Iris pallida (assembly GCA_029216955.1). Lineage (NCBI taxonomy): Eukaryota > Viridiplantae > Streptophyta > Magnoliopsida > Asparagales > Iridaceae > Iris > Iris pallida. The sequence continues at coordinate 5,051,208 of JANAVB010020999.1, forward strand.
TAATTAAACAACAAATAAATCAAAAGACCACTGTGTTCTAACAATTTTAGAGATAGGCAAAAAGCCTAGTTTTTCTTAAAGTAAAGTATCAAAGTGATCTTTGTTAATCATAGAAATTTATTATAATTTTTCTGGAATTTATTATCCAGTACAAATATTTTATAAAAATTAGTTTTCCTAAGTATACAGAAAGTGAGTTTTGGTTTCATATGCCAAACTAGTGGCAAAACAGTAAATTAAATATTACAAAAATTATAATAAATTAGCTAACTTAACATAGTATCTAAAAACTATTTTTCCACAATTTTAGTAGTACTTTAAGTATTTTTAGAAAATCAAAAACAGCATTGTACACAATAATTAATTATCTGCGTATTTTGTCCATGTATATAATTTGAACCAAAGTTCAAATACAGGACCCAAGGCCATGAATCAAGTCCAATATGACTTGTACAGGTCTTGAATGTGTGAAAACACATTTGGGCCCAAATACCTATGCTAGGCTTGGACACCAAATAGTTGCAGTAATTTAAATATACTAAAAATATGATTTGGCAATAGTGCCAAGGAAATATTATTATTTTAATATGGTAAAGTTATGCATAGTGAAAATATACATACATATGGAAAAGGTACATATATCTATGTATAAGGAAAATACTTTATTTATAAAGTACACATATATTTATACAAATATGTATATATATATATATATATATAAGGAGACATAAAATTATAAAGTGTATAATAATCCATATATATGAAAACATATATATATATATATGTATACAAATAAATATATATAATATTTACTAACTATGAAAATATACACACAAGAAAAATATATACATATATATTCATAAATACATATATATATTTATAAAATACTAAAGTGAAATATATATATATATATATATATATATATATATATATATATATATATATATATATATATATATATATATATATATATATATATATAAACAGTTTATATATATAAAGTAGTATAAATAACAATACGTATATATATATATATATATATATATATATATATATATATATATATATATATATATATATATATATATATATATATATATATATATATATATATATATATATACAAATATATACACATGAAACTCACTAACTATAAGATATATACATATATATATATAAAATACTGGTAAAATACAGTATATACATATATATACTAATATATATATATATATACATATATATATAAAATAAAATAAAACAGAAAAGAAAAGAAAAAGGAAAAAGGAAAAGAAAAGAAAAGGAAAAAGCGGCAGTGGCCGGGCTCGAACCCGAGCCAACACAGCGCGCGCGGGGGGGGGGGGGGGTTTAGATTAGGATAGGCTGGCCAGGGGGTCAGCCCATCAGTTGTGTTAGGGAAAGGGTTGTGTTTAATTTATTTAGGTTCAAATTAATTAACATAAAAAAAATATAAAAACCATCCCGTGTCCTGACAGTTAAGGACACAGGTATCAGCGTGTCCACGCTTAGCACGACACGCACGAAGCGACTTGGCCGTGTCCAAGCCAACCCTAGTATTGCCCGTGTCCTGGCGAGTCTCATATGTGAAGACGAGACTCGCACGACACGAATCGAAGCTGACACTTACGTGTCCGACTTCTCCACGAAGTTTCGAAGGCGGAGGCGGCGGCTTGGGGCGTCGGGACGGTGGCGGAGAGGTGGCGACGTGTTCGCCTCACTGCGACGAACCTTATGATGGTGGTGGACGGTGGTGGCGTGCGTCGTAGGGACGGCGCTCGGGTCTAGCCGGAGCTAGGGTTTCGGCGGAGGGAAAATGGGGAAGAACAGGGCGATGGTTGGTCGTGGGGGAAACTTAGGGTTAGGGTTTAGGTCTGGGGAGTGTGGGGGGTTTAAATAGGGTCTTTGGAGGCGGTGGGGGCAGCCGAATTCGGCGGGGGCAGCGGTCGTGGTCGGTCGGGGCAGGGGTCAGCGGGGGTTGGTGAGAGTTCAGAGGAGAGAGAGAGAGAGAGAGAGAGCTGTCGTGGGGGGGGGGGGGGGGAGGGGTTCGGGTAGAATTGCAATAGGGCCCTTAGGAAATAGGATTTTACACAATCGAATTACTAGTGAGAGAATGCAAAACTGAATTTGCATTTCCTAATTAAAACATTTCCTTTTATTACAAACTGATATAAAATTATTTCAAAAAATTGTAAAACCTATTTAATTAATTTCAAATAATTTGCAAAGTGATATTTTTATATATAAAACTCATTTAGAAATTATAGAAAATTCCTAAAAATCCTAATAAAATATTTTAAGGCCAAAACTAACATTAAAAATTAATTAGCACTAATAAAACTAAAATTTGAAAAACAGGGGCTTACACAGGGGCTTCAAAACGGCTCAAAAGTGAGCCGTCTAAGCCGTGTATATCATCAACCATTTAAATAAATTAAATAACTAAATAACTACCTAAAGACTCCACTAATTATTTTTAAAAATATATAACTAAGTATTTAACTATCTAATATGATATATTTACAATCTAGTCTAACTCAAGTGGTTAAGGTATGAAGTATTTTTCTTGATTGTTTGTTTGAGTTCAAATCCTAGGTTTGATAGGTTTTCTAATAAATTTATTTTTTTTAACATTTTTTCGCACATGCATTTGCACGTGCACGTTACTAGTCTCTAAAATGCGGTTTAGAAAACAGTTCAAAAATGAACAGTTAAGTAGTAGTTTTTCCCCTAAAATCCTTCTAACTATTTAAACGTATAACAAATCCTAAAATATATTCAATATTCAAATTATATTTAAACCCAGTATAACTCATATCCAAAATTCTAAAAACATATTTATAACAAATCATTTAAGACAAATTTTGACTTACCCTCCACTTGATTTATCTCAATTCAAGGTGCACCCCACAGTTTTGTAAAAATGTATAGTATTCCCCCATTTTGGACGGAAACCGTCAAAATTTTTTTTGGACCAAAATGTCCTTGCTCCTTCCTCTTCTCCCCCCGCGGCCACTGCCCCCGCTCCCCTCTCCCCGCCTCCACTCCCCCCTTCCCCGCCTCTGCCGTCGCCGCTCCCCCCCCCTCCCTGCCTCCGTCGCTGCCGTTGCCGCTGCTGCTGCCGCCACCGCCACCGCCGGAGGCGGGGAGGGGTGGAGCGGAGGCGGAGGCGGGGAGGGGGGGGGGGGGGGGGGAGCGGAGGCGGGGAGGGGGGGGAGCGGGGGCGGTGGCTGCGGGGGAAGAAGAGGAAGGAGCAAGGGCATTTTGGTAATTTTTTTTAACGGTTTCCGTCCAAAATGGAGGGTACTATACATTTTTGCAAAACTGTGGGTTGCACCTTGAATTGGGATAAATCATGTGGGGGGTAAGTCAAAATTTTCTTATCATTTAATTAGGATACATTCAAATAATATTTAAAATATTTCAGTATAATTTTAAATTTTTATCTAATTTTTTGAATAATATTATTGATTTTTTATACGTACATAAATCCCCCAAAAATATGTATTAAATGAATTCGTAGTCATTTTTCTTGAGTTTCTCCCATTTTATTCTCTTTCCTTCCCCTCCTCCTCCCCCCACTCCACCCCCCCCAAGGGTTTCCTCTTGGTCGAGGAAGAGATGTACAAGGATCGGGGAGCGAGCGGCTCGATCGACCGGAGGCGGATCAACGACGCTCTCGACAAGCATCTCGAAAAGTCCGCCCCTTCCGGATCGAGGGAGATCGTCGGGAAGCAAAAGGTCAGGATATCGGCGCCATCCACCTGTTCCGGAAAGCACCCGGACCATCGGGACCAGCCATCCGCCTCAAATTCCAAAAACGAAGGTTGATTTTTTTTTCCCGAGTTTTTTTTTGATACAAGTTAGGGTTTCAGAGAGAAATATGTGTAAAGCATGCGATAAAAACGAAGCAAAATCAGTTTTTTTTAATGACCAAAAGCTATTTCTTCCTAAATATGGGTTAAAATTAGTGTTCTTGAGGCATTCTGTTTGTGTCTCTCTAGTTTTAGAGATAAATGGTGTAGAAATCAGTACATTCTATGGCTTATTATTAACTGAGATGAAAGATGTTAACAAGGACGGCAAGCTAGCCACTTAATTGCCAAATGTATTGTTTAGGGAGTTGAGATCACTGTGAAGTTATTGTTTGCTGTCCTTTTTGGTGGAAAAAAATAGTGTTTCTGAGGCTAAATGTATTGTTTAGGGAGCTGAGATCACTGTGAAGCTATTTTTTGCTGTCCTTTTTGGTGGAAAAATTAGCGTTTCTGATATAAATTAGGGTCTTTTATGACCTAATGTCTTGGGATTGTCATACCTTCATTCTTTGGCGTAATGTGTCATAGAGATGGATGCAATTTCTTATAGCATATTGTATCATTTTATCGTTTTTGTCTAGACTCTTTATAGTCTAGGGTACTTTAACGGTGTGTTTGGGAACCTTTTTGAGGAGAGGAAGTAAAATTTGAGGGAAAGGAAAATGGAGGAGAGTAAAATAGAGGAGAAATTAATTTTCCCTTCACTTATTTGGATAACCAAAAAGTAGGGGAAGAATTTTTTTAAAAATATTATTTTTTTATTTATGAAGAAAGATAAAATTACCATTTAGTCCTTGATTTTTTCAAATCATAATTAATACTTACTTTATTGGAGGGTAGTTGGGTAATTTTTTTTCACAATCCCCTCAATCCTCTTCATTTTCCTCCCACTTTTGGGAGGAAAATTTTTGAGTGGGGCCCACCTGAATTTTTCTCCCACATTCCTCTCCCTCATTTTTCCTCCCCCTTCCCAAACACCACTACTTTTAATTTTCCTCCCACTTTTCCCTCAACATTTTCCTTCCCCCCATTTTCCACTCTTCCCAAACAATACCTAAGGGTGCTCTTTGGTTGCATGAGCTTTAAGTACAATCCAACGTGTAGGTCTACCTATATGTCAACTGTCCACCTAGATTTTATGGCATGGCCTTGTCATGCTCATAGCTACCTTGGCTAGGTATTCGGCACCAACATAGAGGGTCGATGTCAAGTTGACAAACAATCATTAAACCTTGTCAATTCTTGTATGTTATTGTCTTATGCTCCATGCCCGACCCCATTTTGATGGGAGAAAGCTTGGATGATGATGATGATATGACCTAATCTCGAGTAATGCAATAAGATTTATCAGTAGTAGGAATCTCGGTAGCCACTATAACCAAATTCATTGTTTATTGACTTTATGACCACTAGAGAACTATTTTGTGAGATAAATTGATTAAACTTAGGATTGTTGAGAGAAATAGGTGTGGATATTTGTTTTTATTTATCGTTTCTTGTTGAATCTTACGAAACAAAATCAGTAAGAACTTGGAACTGATCTTTTGGGAACTAAGTTGCTATTACAAAATGTTTGAGATCAGTATGATTGATTTTTTATGTATCTTTTGGTGTGAAACATTTCTTATATTAGTATGGATTTTTTTGTCTGCAGTAGGTTGTTTTCCTGATTTGCTCAATGTCTTCACTACAGAAGAATCTGAAACGGATAGTGAGGAGTCAGATGTGAGCGGTTCTGATGGTGAGGACACATCATGGATCTCATGGTTTTGTAATTTAAGAGGAAATGAGTTCTTTTGTGAGGTTGACGATGACTACATACAAGACGATTTCAATCTCTGTGGACTAAGCAACCAGGTCCCTTACTACGATTATGCTCTTGATCTGATGTTGGATGTCGAGTCTTCTCATGGTACTCAAAATTTTATCAGATTTATTTCTGTCTAGTCATATTAAAGATTTGTAGTGTATATTTATTAAGTATTTTGGTATCAAGATAAACTGTGATATGCTATTAGTACGAGAACCAAGTGCCAAAAATTTGCTTCCATAGAAAAATATTGTGACGTACTTCTGAGACTTGTACAAGAGGATTTAAAGATGAAATTTAATAGAGGCATAGACTTAGCAGTGCTTTCTTTTCCGTACAAACATGTTAGCTAATGCCCTCCAAAGATTCCGGTTAGACAACCATATGCCAAGATATTTTGTATATTACCAAAACCGAGTCACCTAATAGTTTACCTACTATTTGAGCTTCAGGACGGTCAAACCAATATGAATTATTAAGAAATAGGATGGTTTTAGTACATATTTATTGGAGAACCCTCCTCCTTAGTACATAACTAATGCGAGACTAAAGGAATACATATACTAAGTAGAGACACCAAAAATATAATAAGTCTAATAATCCCCATCAAGCTAGAGCATATATGTCATCCATGCCAGCTTGTACACGAGGAAAATTGATAGAGGCTAGTGGCATTGCCAACAAATCGGTATCGGATCTTCAAATGAGTATACAGATTTCAAATTATCTACTTACTCGTAACTACTACTCAAACAAAGTGACAATCCACCACCTCAAGGTGTTTGATTCCCAAGGTTCTAAAAGGCGGTAGGCAGGTGCACATCGGGGAGGATCCGCCTAACGCGTAGGCCGCCTAGGTGCTGATAGATTTTGGATCTTGTTTTATATACTTTTTTACCCCTATTTTTTGCATAGATATTTTATGCATAACTAAGTCGTAGAATAAAGATTTATGAAGTTTTAGTCTTGTATAAGTGAACCATATGTCCATAATGCTTGTAAAACTGTTTTGCTAACACATCTAGCTATATATTACTCTGCCTAGGCGCATGCTTACGCCACCTCACCTTCGCCTAAGTCGTCTCACCTCCGCCTACTCCACCTCCAACGACAAAGGTGGTACGGAGAGTGACCGCCTCGCGGGCCGCCTATGCGGCCGCCTCGACCACTATTTAGAACACTGTAGTTTCCAATGTGAAAGTCTGGATTACTAGCATTAAGTAACTTGATTATCACAATGTATAATCAAGCTTGGTTATCACAAGGCATAGCTCAGTCTTCAACCATATCTTCTTAAGGATGGTACGAGCCATAGCTTCATATTTTCCTCAGGAATCGACTTACTAATACCATATGTTTCTTACTCTTCTAAGTCACAAGATTTCTACTAGTTGAATCCAAAAACTAAATTTACTTCATATCAGACTTTAATCTCGCATAACTAGCAACGAAATAAGCGTTATTATCGAGATGTCCATGACGTTGGTCCAGAAGTCCTTTTTTAAGACATCCTTTCACATATGCTGATATTCTTAATGTTGCATTCCATTGAAATAACTTTGGACTTACCATAGATTAGCTAACTAGGCCTACAAGAAAGGAAAGGTCTAGTAATGGTTAGGTCTTAGAAGCTAGAAGCGGAAGCGGGGACAGAAGCGGGGGTGGGAGCGGGAGCGAGGGAGCACGATTACTTAGAAAAGTCTAAAGTTGGGAGCGTGCGCTAATTAAAAAATTGTGTATATTAATTATTGTTATCAAAACTTATAAATATCTTAATATTTATTAGAATTTATAAAATTCAGTTCAACGTTACAGAGAGATCATTCGCACGTTGATTTTTTATGATGTCAAGGTAAATAAACTTTAGTTTCTTGGTACTTTGATAAACGTGTATTAAAAATCATCTAACTTCTCAAAATTTATGTCATTTTTTAAAATTATGGTCATATTATGGGGAAGCGCTCATGTCGTCGGAGAAACGCGCTCCCGTCGCCGGTGAAACGAGCTTCTCCCAACAAGCTCCCAAGTAGAACCGTCGAATCAAGGTTCTTACTGAGATTCGTTGACCTTCTGGGAGTTTCTGGCTTCTAAGGGTTAGGTAAATTAACTTTCTCACTCGTCTTCTATACTTGGGCATATCTTTAACATTCTTATCTTCATTGGCCACAAATCATGATTTTGATCCATAGGGATATCAACCGCTTCAGCACCACTAACCTGATTTGATTTTCTGAGAGAGAACTACTTTTTATTGTTACTGGCTTCAATCCCTAGGAGCAGCGTGAGTGATCAATATCCTTAGTAACAAATGCCTTTGGAAATAGTTTTGTCTCGTGTTTGTCTCTCAGATCATTACTAGATAGAAGGATATCGTCAACATAGACTGGCATCAATACAACAATCTCACACTTGATATGTTTGACCAAGCTTTTAAAAAGTGGCCGCCTAGGCGCTGTTGGCCATACTGGCGTGTAGGCAACAAGGTTTTAGATGGGCTGGTCACGAGGCTGTCGCTTTGATCTGGTCTGCCTTAACTGCATAGCATCTTTACCTTAAAGTTTAAACGACTCACTTATTAAACCAAGATTTCAGCCCAAAGTCCAGGTCCAAGTGAAATGAGGCTACGCGACATACGAATACTTCGGTACCCATATTCGCGATTGTCGTCCGTAAGGTTCTAGGATATGTTATCCATGGTAGTCAAATGCACGCCTCGGGTGTGCCTAAGGCGTGCCTCGGAGCAAGGCACAACATTTGCGTCTCGCACTTCTCTAGGCGAGGCGCATTTCTTCGGGCACACCCATGACGTGCCTTAGGTGCGCCTTTCAGCAAGACGCAATAACAAAAAGGCGCTCCTAGGTGCGCCTTATGTATTTTTTTGTTTTTTACCAATAAAATGAGACATGAAAATATCCCGTACCTCATACAAGTGGTAGGAAGGTAGCCTTTCCACGGTTGCCAAAGTTGACTACAGTTGAACTTGATAAACTAAAATATACTAAAAGCGTAGTAGGAAAAATACAAATTCTTCTTAGTTTTGTTGAGTGTTATTGTTGCTGTGCTAGTTTACTTGGTTATGTTACGCTAGTTCACTTGGTTATGTTATGCTAGTTCACTTGGTTATGTTAACATATTTTTGTTGGTTTTAATATGTTATTTGGTTTTATTTATTATGTTACTAATTTATATATATATATATATATATATATATATATATATATATATATATATATATATATATAGAGGAAGGATCAAGATCCCCACACTTTTTGCATCCCCATGCATCCCCCCTATTTGCACCGTTAGATGGTGCTTTAAGTCATCTAATCTTAACCGTTGATTTACCAATGGTTAAGATTAGATGACTTAAAGCACATCCAACGGATGTGAACATGGAGATGCATGGGGATGCAAAAATTGTGGGGATGCCTATCCTTCCTCATATATATATATATATATATATATATATATATATATATATAATTTTTTATTTTGCGTCTCACTTCACTCGGACGCGTGCCTTAAGTGAGCCTTGCGCCTCGGACGATATGGACCCTTTGCGCCTCGAGTGCGCCTTACGCCTTTGACTACCTTTAGGTTAACATATGTCATAATCTTGCATAATAAAATCAGTATTATTCTAAAAGTGATATTCTAAGCTATAAATAGGAAAATAGACTTTTCTACCCAGTACAACAATTAACCCAAATATAACTATATATAATATAAATATATACCTGAATTGACGATAAGAGAGCATCCGGTTACAACGTGATTTCCTTCAATTGCAATATCTCATTCTTGTTCTCCAACTTCCCTTCAACATGCAGTAGCGGTTTCTTGGAAGTATGTCTACAAATCTAGTGAACAATACTAGCCCTCAGCCAAGGACGAAGAAATACAATAAATAAATTGAGAATTTTTGTGATGATCGGATTATCGAAATTCCAAAGTAAATGACTGATAAATTGATTCAGAGGAATTATAGTGTTTACTTAAAATATGACTTTGACTAGATTCTATTCTAGTGAATTCCTCAGTGTTCTACCTACGACTAAATCCTAATAATTTATAAATAACAACTACAATCACAACCACCTAAATTCACTACCATAATCACAATCAAGCTTCCTATATGATGATACAATTTAGAGAACACATGTGGATCACATTTATCCTATTTTTTCGACAATAATCCCGTGGCCAGGGATCAGGTTGTTGCAGGGTGGCACGGTGCTTAGAGTCCGGCTCTCTCACCTTTAGTGAGTAAAACATGATATGTCATCAATTTACCTTATTGACATTTAAGTCAAAATAGGTAAATTCAAATTTAAGTACAGATACGCGAAAATCAGGACATGTAAGTGAGCTAAGCCTTACACACTCAATTCGCAAGGTCTTGTAAAAGAGATAATTACTGATCAGTTTTTGTTGTTATTATATTGCAAAGATTTTGGATGTGACACAATTGTTCTCTTCCGTCCAATGCATGAACCTAGTGCTACAAACACTTCTTATTCCATTATCTTGTATTAGTTCTGTTCCATATCTCATTTCAAATCTTAATATGCAAGAACATGTCTTGTCTAGAATTCCAGGATTCAAGTAAATACCTTGTTTCAGATTCCGGAATTCAGGTACATATCTTGTCACGAATTTCATAATTCAAGCATGAACGAGTTAAAGTATGTTATCTTATTCTCGAGTATTGAGATAACAGGAGAATACAAATTCAGGTAATAATTCTTTCCAATTGGCACAGAGCAGAAATACTGGAAGCTTGAATTTTGTTTCGCTTGCGTGACTTGTGTTCAACCTACACGTTTGAAGTTCTAAAGTAAATCGACCACTATAATTTAAATTAATCACAAGTCCGTCTCTATGAAAAACTAACTCAAAAATTCCTATTAATCGGGTTTAGTATATATATAACCAATTTCGTATTACGAAAATGGCTTACGCTGGGAATTCTTGAAAATTTTGGCAGAATCTCCTTTGTATTTCAGACTCCGAAAAATTTCACAATTTATATAAAGATCCGGAGCAACCCTCCTAGAATTCTCTAGGTACGCCGACCCCTTAGTTGGAACAACTCAATACCGGAATCACACGCATGAATATATATAGACAAAATTAATAATAAGTAGAGAGAATTTTTCTTATCAAACTTATATATATATATATATATATATATATATATATATATATATATATATATATATATATACCTTAGCAATTTAGCTATAAACAAGAACTAACAATTATTTGTTAGTAATGTACAATTTCAAAACAGAAATCAAAATCCATAACACATAGCAAGATTTAAACATATACGAGCATACATCTTTCAATATCATGATTTAAGGTATTGATCGGTTAAGTATTCAAGCACTTGATTAAGAATTAAACACTATAAATCAAACACATAACTAATATATATAGATGAAATCATGTGTTGCTATATATGCTGACTTTAAACTAAAGTTACACTAAATGGCTAAATACTAAAAATTTAGACCATTACGCCTAAAACAATTCTATACTATTGATACTCTTCTAATTCAGCTAGATTTTTCCATCTAGGAAAGGCAAATTGTTAATTTCAAATCTACATATGTGCTAAATTTCTTGTTTGAGTAGACCAAAGAAATCCTATTGTCCACTTTTGGACCACAATGCTCTAATATCATTTAACCAAATATATTCTTGTTAGAGTATTAGGTCTTCCTTAACCTAAAATGTCATACTGATCATTCCTAACCCCATTAGATATTAAATTTATAACTCTTTAGTTCCTTTTTGGACAAAAAGTCCGGTTTTGGATCGATACGGTTTTGGATCGATACGGCCAATTCGTATACTATGGATATCCTTATAGTAATATCCTTAGGTTTCTTTTCTTTTGATATCAAAAATTCCATTCCTAATATATTATTTTGTTAATGAATCCAAATTCTGGGATATGGTTCAATATCATATTCTAATACGGCTACGAATATATAACTATATACACTAAATTTAAATTTAGGATGTCCATGTATAATGCCTTATACATTTGAACCATCTAGGACTGTTAAGTGTTATATTAGAGTTATGAGTTAATGGGCTTTAGTCCCACATTGCTTAGAATAATAGGAGAGGATATGAGAGGAGGCTAACCTCTCCTATATATATGTAGTCTTTAATCAATAATAATCAATCTCATTATTTCCTTCTACATGGTATCAGAGCCAAAACCCTAGCCTCTCCACAAAGAAGAAAAAAAAAACCCTAGCCGCCTCCCCCCTCCCCTCCCCTGCTACAGTACCCGCCCCCCCTCTCCCCCCACCCCCCCGCTGCTGCTGCACCCCCCCCCCTCCCCCCCGCCCTCCTTTCAGCCCCCCCTCCAAACCCTAGTTTAGTCTCTAAAAAAATCATTGTTGGGATACTCAGAGGGGAAACATTTGTATGAACCTTTGCCTATCAATGCTGTAAATTTAACAAAGGGCACACATATGGTTTGTTGTGCATGAATCTTTGTTTCTTTCCTTGATCTTCACATCAGGATCTATCAGAGGTTACCATGGGTTATCTCTCTGACCTGGCTTGTGATCCACACTCTCTGCTTTTTATGCGCGTATGCCGATTCTGGCTTCGTTTTTAGCACATTGGCAGAGTTCTTGTGTTAATCAAGAGGAAAGAACACATCGACGGTCGAATCTCTGACAAATGGGAGACTCTACGGCGAATAGCAGTGCCACAGATACTAGTGTCGGCAACACATTAGCGGGCACTAGCACGACGATTTCCTCCATTCGACTTGTCGATCGACGGTTGGAAGGGCCAGAGGGCTACTCGACATGGAGAAAGAAGGTCGAGAAGACACTTCGAGGATTGCGGTTGTCCAAACATCTTACGGACAACCCTCCAGCAGACGATGATCCCATCTTTGAGCAATGGGAGACAGATGACAGTCGACTGTTTACACAGTTGATGAACTCCATGGAACCATCGGTGGAAGACGTAGTTCAAAATACGGACTCCGTGAAGGAGTTATGGGAAATGTTGGCGGCGGCGTTTGATGGTAAACACGATTTGTCTCGTATTTATGACTCGGTCGTTGGTGTGTACCGAGCAAATCAAGGAGACAAATCTCATAAAGATCATTTCAGGGCCTTCAAGGCTATGACGGATGAGATCGACCGCGTACTCCCTCTTACGTCAGATATTAATGAAGCACGAGCTCAACGTGAGCAGCTTCATGTCATGGCTTATCTCGCCTCTCTCCATCCTGATGCAGACTCTGCTCGTTCTCAGATTATTGCTGGATCTGATGTACCGTCCCTGTTGGAAGCACACTATCGTGTCCTTCGGACTGCTAAAGTCGTTGAGACAACTCCAGGTGATACTCCTGCTGATCGTTTTGCTCTCGGGGCCACTCGTACATGATTTCGTGGTGGTCGTGGCGGCCGACGGGGTGGCCGTAATGCTGGTCGTGATGGAGGACGGGGCAATGGCGGTCGTGATGGAGGAAAACCACGCACATGCTTTAACTGTGGTCAGCTTGGCCATTTCTATTGGCAATGCACTAAATCACCTGCTGCTAATATCACCACTGACGCCCCTGATGATGGTGTCCGATCTATTCAGATGACTTCGGACTCATATACAGAGTTTCTTGATTTCCAGGCTCAACGTCGTGGTGAAGCATTCACGTCTGGTTCCACAGCCGGATACTCAGCCGCGTGCATAGTGAAATCCAAGCAATGGGTAATTGACTCTGGTGCATCCTCTCACATGACTGGTGACGCAGGTATGATACATGATTATGTACCTGTACGTCGTGTTTCTCGCATTACTGTTGCCAATGGAGGTTCCCTGACAGTCCGAGGCCGTGGAAGTGCCAATCTTTCTTCCGAACTGCCACTCAATTCTGTACTGCTTACTCCTGGGAACCCGTTCAGTTTAATTTCTATTAGTCAAATTACTCGTGAACTACACTGCTCAGTAATATTTTTTCCTGATGGTTGTGTTTTTCAGGACCTGAAAACTGGAAAGACTATCGGTAAGGGGCATGTGGCTGGAGGCTTGTACCTGTTTGACGCAACTCCTGTTGTCTGTGCCAGCGTGAAACTCGATCTTGTTGAGTTACATTGTCGGTTAGGCCATCCATCGTCCCAAGCTCTCCAGAAAATGTACCCATCTTTAGATATTTCTTCTTCTTTTCATTGTGAGCCATGTAGTTTAGTTAAGCATCATCGGGTTCCTTATCCGGTGAGTCCAAATAAAATTGCTTCCACTCCTTTTGAGTTGGTGCATTATGATATATGGGGATCCTGTCCGATTGACTATGTTATGGGTTTTCGGTACTTTGTTACTTTTGTCGATGATTACTCACGTGTCACTTTTGTTTATTTGATGAAAAATCGCTCTGAATTATTTCACATCTGGTGCAACTTTCATGCTGAAATAAAAACACAATTTGGTCTTCCAATCAAAATTTTTCGGAGTGACAATGGCCGTGAGTATTTATCACGTGATCTCGATAAACATCTGGCCCTCAATGGCATCATCCACCAAACCTCTTGTGCGTACACACCACAACAAAATGGTGTGGCCGAACGCAAAAATCGTCATTTATTGGAAACAACACGTGCTCTTTGTTTCAAGCACGTACTCCCAAGGAATTTTGGTCGGATGCGGTTTTTACTGCTTGTTATCTTATTAACCGCATGCCATCGTCTGTTTTCAATGGTAGCTCTCCATTTTTTAGGCTTTTTCCTGGACGAGAACCATTTCCTCTGTCTCTCCGCATCTTTGGCTGCTTATGCTATATTCGGGATACCCGACCAACCCTTTCTAAATTAGATCCTAAGGCAATACAATATATTTTCCTTGGGTATCCTAAAGATCAGAAAGAGCATCGGTGTTTCTCCCCTGTCTTAAAGCGATATTTTTTCACTCAGGATGTTACCTTTGTAGAAACAGAATTTCCGCCATTTCCACGATCAACGGGTCCGGCTCCTCTGGTCTATCCAGAAGAGGATTTTTTGTTATTTTCTCCTCAAACACAACAGCTTTCCGTACGGGTGCCCTCCCTTACCGAGCCAGTCTCCCAGGTAGATGGTCCACATACACCGATTCAGCCATTATCGACATCGCCTACAAAATCCTCCTCCTCTGGTTCTACCAGCAGCTCCGGCTCCAATGAGTTGCCCCCATCTGTTCCACCAACAGCTCCACCAGTTCCGCCAGCAGCTCCAGCGGTTCCGCCTCCAGAACGTCCTCGTCGTGCCTGTCGTGATCATCCCTTGTACGTTGACAGCTACAAAGGACTTACCAGTCACACTCAGTCTCTGGTGGCTACTATTGATGGGATTCAGATCCCCAATACCGCTGAGGAGGGTCTCTGACATCCTGGTTGGCGCGCTGCTATGAACGAGGAGGTAAAAGCTCTCCAGGAGAATCATACTTGGGACTTAGTCGACTTACCTATTGGTAAACAGGCAGTCGGCTGCAAATGGGTGTTCACGATTAAGGTAAAACCGGACGACACTCTTGATCGACTGAAGGCTCGTCTGGTGGCCAAAGGATACTCTCAAACCTATGGTGAGGATTACTTCGAAACATTCTCTCCTGTGGCCAAAATGACATCCGTTCGTGTCCTCATGGCCTTGGCCATTCGATATGACTGGCCGTTACTTCAGCTAGATATAAAGAATGCTTTTCTCCACGGAGATCTTGATGAAGAGGTATATGTGATGCAACCTCCCGGGTTCGTTGCAAGGGAGGGTAAAGTGTGTCATTTGAGGAAGGCCCTCTATGGTCTGAAATAATCGTCTCGTGCATGGTTTGGTCGATTTACGCATATTGTTACTCAATTTGGCATGCGTCAATCAAAGAAGGACCATTCAATCTTCTATCGACACACATCTGCTGGAAGAATACTCCTTGGAGTCTACGTTGATGATATTGTAATCATGGGAGATGACAGCCATGGTATTACAAGTCTCAAGAAGTTTCTTGGAGAACAATTTCAAACCAAGGATATGGGATCCTTGAGCTATTTCTTGGGCATTGAGGTCACACGGGGTAAACGAGACATTGTAATGTCTCAAAGAAAGTATGTGCTGGACATACTAAATGATGCAGGCATGATGCAAGCAAAGGGAACAACCTCACCTATGGATCCAGGGGCGAAGTTACTTCCAGACGAAGGGGTCCTGATGACCAATCCAGATCAGTATCGTCGAGTAGTTGGAAAACTCAACTACTTGGCGGTTATGACGCGTCTGGATATTTCTTTTGCAGTGAGTGTTGCAAATAGATTTATGGCTTCTCCAAGAATTTCATACTGGCAGGCAGTTCTCAGAATTCTGTGTTATCTAGTAAAGAATACAGGAAAAGAAATTCGAATGAAGAATAATGGACACACTCGCATTGAGTGTTTTACTGATGCTGACTGGGGAGCATGCCTGACAGATAGACAGTCTACATCTGGCTACTCATTATTTATTGGTGGAAATCTAGCGTCACGGAAGAGCAAGAAAAAAAGTGTGATAGCACGCTCAAGCTCAGAAGCAGAATATCGAGCTATTGCTCATGGCACGTCAGAGATATTATATATGAAGCATCTCTTACAAGAACTGGGAGAAGACGCAGGGTCTCAAGTGGCAGATCTATGGTGTGATAACCAGTCTGCTATTCACATTGCCACCAACCCAGTATTTCATGAACGGACGAAGCATATTGAAATCGACATTCATTTTGTTCGTGATGAATATAAAAAAGAAGTGATAAAGTTTCAACATGTGAGGACCGGCGACCAGATAGCTGATATCTTCACAAAGCCTCTTATGGGTCCTCGGATTCAATTTTTATGTAACAAGCTGGACATGATTGACATCTATGCTCCAGCTTGAGGGAGGGTGTTAAGTGTTATATTAGAGTTATGAGTTAATGGACTTTAGTCCCACATTGCTTATGTAATGCCTGTTGTTCGTATTACGTATTTTGCAATACGTGTACGTATTTTATCTTGTTCCTAGCTTGGTTTATTTTTGCATTGCATTTCATTGGCTTGGTTCGGTTCGGTTTATGTGGGTTTGGTTTGGGATTGGTTTGGGATTGGTTTTATATGGTGAACCCCCTACCTACCACCACCAACCCCTTTATTAATCCATTCTCTCTATTCTCTCTCTTCATTAATCATCTTCTTCTTCCCCATTAATCTTCCTTACCTACCAGAGAGAGGGAGAGAGAGGTCTAGACAAGTGCAACTTGCTTCATGGGGGAACTCCAATTTTATTGCTTCATTCTCTTCCTCACAGCATTTTGACTAACTTTAGAACTTGGCATTTTCACTTTCCATGGCTAGATTCTTGTAGATCTATATTTACTTTATTTTCGGATTTCTTGGGTTTTTGATCTACTTAATCTTGTTATTTATGTGTTTTGATGGTTCCATGTTGTAGAGAATCTCGTTCTACCCCATTTTGACCTATGGAAGTTCGGATTTGGGTTCCGGATGATGGAGTTATGGAGCTTGAGGACTTGGCTCTCATGGTGTTCTTCCTCTCAGAAATTTAGAGAAGATGAACTGTGCTTAGACTTGACTTGACCGCATGACAATTCATGCGGCAAGTGATTCGGCCGCATGAGACTCTCAGCCGCATAGGCTGGATCTCACTTCCTGAGCCGCATGGGCTCATTCCCCATCGGCCGCATATGTGCCCATCTCCTTGAGCCGCATGAACTCTACCACTTGCGGACCACATAGGCCCTGATTTTCGAGCCGCATGAGAACCACCAGACCCAGCCGCATGGACTTCTTAATCCGGGCCGCATGACCCTGATTAATCCCAGCCGCATATGCATCCTTTATTTCCTGAGCCGCATGGGCTTCTACTGAACCGCATGCGCCCTCGTCCCCCTGAGCCGCATGCGCCCCTTTTGTCTTGGCCGCATGGGTTCCAGTGACCCGGGCCGCATGCGCTCACCTAATTGAGCCGCATGTGTCTTGCCCTTCTCTTGGCCGCATGAGGTTGAGTCCCTTATCAGCCGCATATGCACCCTTCACTCCCTGCCGCATAAGCAGCCATGTTGACCCAGCCGCACGGGCTTCTATAAGCCGCATGCGCCTCCTTCTATACCCAGCCGCATGATACTACACTTCCCAGCCGCATGGACCTGAACTCCTTCTTAGCCGCATGGCTCTTCTATAGCCCTGTATATTGATATTTTATTAGATATTTAACGTCCATTTTATATCCTTACGTCTTTTGTCCTGAACTTGAAAATCATGAATTCATTTGATATGTTTGGAATTGATAATTGAGCATGACATGACAGTGACCCGTAGTGGTGCACTCTTGACATGACTAACCGACATGACCTGATAGTGGCCCGTCGTGGCGCACTCCTGACTAGTACACTTGATATGATAAACCTGACATGATATATCTGATAAGCTATTGCGACGGTTACCTGACATGACATGACTTGTATAATTACCTGGACACCGTGGGCGATTGTGCTTGTACAAATAATCCAGTCCTGTCTTGCATCATGTCTAGGAGGGGACTCCTGAGTACCACGGTCAGGAGTACCCATTGAAATGGACTAAGGCTAATAACTAGATTAATACATTAGTCATGAAGAGATCTCCCAGCTACAGGCAATCCCGTTACCTGGGCACGCCTTGGGATCTGTAGCCTGCCGTCGAGTAGGGCACATTTCCAGCACACTGTCATGTGTTGCACCCTTCAAGCTACCTAAGGGTACATTCGTTTCCTGGACGATGTACCCACCTGAGTTCAACTCTAACCTTTTAACCCGGGTAACCTGGATGGACTGCAGGGCTTGTGGCTGTGGAAGATTCTCACTGCATCTTGTTAGTAATTAGGCTTGTGACAACCCTAGTTAGTTAAAGTATCAAGCCGTAGTTCTTGCTTGGCCGTGAAATGATTGGATGGAGTCTAACCAGTCTAGTCTTGTCCTGATTCTGTTCCAGATTACTGCATGACTAGAATGCTGGTATTTATTTTACCGATAAATGGTAAGAATTCCAAGTTCTGTTCAGACGAAGGGTTACAACCCCGGTCCTTGTTTGGTTTACGGGTTGTAACCTAGTTATCTGAATAGTTCCATGGTTATCTCGTCGTATATCATCCTGATGTATTTTCTTTATTTCCAGCCCTTACCTTATTTATACTATTCTGCTGATTGCTGGTTTTAGTTCCTAAGTGAAGCCTCCTTTGTGGCACTTGCTCTTTCTGGGGTCTGACCCAGCTGGTTTTGTGTGGCCAGATTTCGGAACAGCTCCAGATGATCTACCGACCTTCCAGCCAGATGGTGGCCACTAGACGGAACCCTGGCAACGAGTGGGTTATTTTTGGCTCTCCCACTCTATTGTAAAAATATTCTTTCGAGGCATTTAGCCGACGAGCACCTGTTTAGCTCGATTGCATTTACTTACTGTCTGCCTACGGGCTGTAACATGATTGACAGATCCTAGGGTTGATCATGTATGACTAAACTCTTGCTAGTCCTAACATTTTGTAACGACTAGCTTCATGATCAGCTGAATATGTAATGTTTGGGACGCCTTACTATTGTATATTTAATGATCATACATCTTGTAACTTTTACTTACTTGCTTGTGATTGAGACAATAGGCTTGTTCATGACCTTAAGAGACTATTGGCTTGTAGTAAACCCTCATGTATCTAGACAGCCGTGACCGTATAGCGAGATTGAATCCATTTCATATACGTAGCTGGCTATGTCTGCCCCCGTTCTCCAGTATTCTAGTTCTGGGACGTGACAGCTTAGAATAATAGGAGAGGATGCTAGCCTCTCATATATATATATGTAGTCTTTCATCAATAATAATCATCTCATTTTTTTCTTGTAGTATACAAATATATACAATATATACAAATTTATGATGCGGCGTCCAACAAGGTATATAATTATATATGTATTTATATAATTCTTATGGTTCAAAAATTAATTATATATACATATCCATTAGTTAATCACTACTTATAAATTGCTGCTACATTATGTTTTATTATATCACCTCTTGATTTCTACGATACCGGATTACACACACACAAATATAGCCATGAATAATTTTTCATGGAACAAAATCCTACACATTGGATATTTAAATCCTAACACACCAAATTTATACTAGTATCAACATCAACTAGTATTGTTGTGTCCAACACGTGTCCTAATACCGTGTCGGTTTATTTGAAATACTACCAATACGCATGTCTGTGTTATAATTTCAGATATAATCTATTCGGCAAGTCCGAATCGTATTCGATTCACATGTCCAAGCTACCATTCCTAATAGATTGTGTCCAAGTGTCCGCATCGCTTTAATTATGCGTGTCCGTGTCACAATTTTATAAAAATACATATAAAATTTTCTAATCTCATATTTTAAGAAAATAACCTAAATGATTCATAACAAATACACAAAATTGAATCAAATTGAATAAGAAAATGGAAGAGGGCTTGCCTTGCGGATGTAAGGTTTGAGATTTGGGGAATAGGGTTTCTTCTTCTTCTCCAACTTCTCCTTTTCTTTGCTCCATCTTTTTCTTCTTCCAATTCTTCATTTTTTTGAAAGAGAGTTAGGGCTTGGATTTTGATGATGGTGGTGATGATGGAGATGAAGATGGTGATGGTGATGGTGGAGGTGGCAGTGGTGATGGCGGTGGCCAAGAGGGAGGCCGGTGGCCGGCCGAAGGTGCACGATAACAAGGTCGCGACGGGCGGTGCGGCGGTGCCGCGGGTCCGGGCATCTATAGAGAGGGTTATGACTTATGAGAGGGAGAGAGATGGAGAGGGAGAGAGAGAGAGAGAGAGAGAGAGAGAGAGAGAGAGAGAGTGATATATGTATAGGGGGAGAGAGAGGGTGACGTGTGAGGGGGATATGGAGAAGATGCGGGTAGATTGTGGAGAGGGTGTGGAAAGGTGAAGGAGAAGTGAGAGGTGAGGTGTGAGCTGAGAGGAAGAAAAGTCGGTTGGAGGTGGGAAGCTGCTCTCTTCCTTTTTTTTTAATATCCCAACATCATCATTAAGAAACAAGAGTACAAAGATCCAATTGCCCTCCAGCATCATGCATGGTGACACATAGGGCATTAGGTGTCCAAGTTAAATTCAAAATTACAAAAATTATCTAAGGTTTTAAATAAAAGTGTAAAATAACACTTCATGTAATCATTGTAAATAATTTTAAATTTTTTAAAAACTAAATCAAAATAATTTGTTTGAGGATTTTTTTTAATGAAATATTTAAAATAAACAAGGATTAGTAATTCAATATCGTATTTATGGATTACGGTTGTAACACTCTACCCACCTTACAAAAATTTCGTCCTCGAAATTTAAAATTTAAAGTTTGGATTGTAGAATATACACGTTATGGTATCAGACAATTTATTTGATTATATGGAATCTCAAGATATGGAATCTCAAGAATCTTGATGATCTCAAGTATTTTCAAATTGTCTTTATTTCCGTGACATTTTAATAAATATGTTTCAAAATATTTTGTTTGATAATTTAATGGATTACTACTACATTTCTATAAGGTGTTAGGATATCTTGTTTCTTCTCTCTATCTTTTGAAATCCAAACTTTAAATTTTAAATTTCGAGGATGAAAATTTTGTAAGATGGGTAGAGTGTCACAACCATAATCCATAAATACGATATTGAATTACTAATCATGGTTTATTTTAAATATTTCATAAAAAAAATTCTCAAACAAATTATTTTTATTAAATTTTTTTAAAATTAAAAAAATTATTTACAATGATTATATGAAGTGTTATATACATTTTCATTTAAAACCTTAGATAATTTTTGTAATTTTGAATTTAACTTGGACGTCTTTTGCCCTATGTATCACCATGCATGATGCTGGAGGACAATTGGGTCTTTTTACTCTTGTTTTTTAATGACGATGTTGGGATATAAAAAAAGAGAGAAAGGAAGAGTAGAGTAGTTTCCCACCTCCAACCGACCTCTCTCCCTCTCAGCTCACACCTCACCCTCTCACTTCTCCTTCACCTTTCCCACACCCTCTCCACAAGCTACCCACATCTCCTCCATATCCCCTTCACATGTCACCCTCTCTCTCTCTCTCTCCCTCCCTTTACATATATCACCCTGTCTTTTTGTATTCCTCTCCATCTCTCTCCCTCTCATAACCCTCTCTATAGCAGTCCGGACCTGCGGCACCACTGTCCCGTCCGTCGTCGGCTTGCTGTCGTGCACTTCTGGCCGGCTACCGGCCTCCCTCGTGGCCTCTGCCATCACCACCGTTACCTCCACCATCACCACCGTCACCTCCACCATCACTACCATCATCAAAATCCAAGCCGTAACTCCCTTTCAAAAAAAAGAAGGATTGAAAGAAGAAAATGATGGAGCAAAGTGAAGGAGAAGAAGAAGAGGAAACCCCATTCCCCAAATCTCAAACTCTACATCCCCAAGGCAAGCCCTCTTCCATTTTCTTATTCAATTTGATTCAATTTTGTGTATTTGTTATGAATCATTTAGATTATTTTCTTAAAGTTTGAGATTAGAAAATTTTATATGTATTTTTATAAATTGTGATACAGACACGCATAATTGAAGCGATGCGGGCACTTGGACACAATCTATTAGGAATGATAGTTTGGACATGTGAATCGAATATGATTTGGACGTGCCGAATAGATTATATATAGAATTATAACACGGACATGCGTATCGGTGGTATTTCAAATACACCTACATGATTATATATGGAATTATAACACGGACATGCGTATCAGTGGTATTTCAAATACACCTACACGGTATTAGGAGACGGGTTGGACACAACAATACTAGTTGATGTTGATACTAGTATCAATTTGGTGTGTTAGGATTTAAATATCCAATGCGTAGGATTTTGTTCAATGAAAAATTATTCATGGATATATATATATATATATATATATATATATATATATATATCTATTATACAAAACACAAAGGTTTTTGAATCCTAGGGCTGACTGTGTCAAGATAAAGAGTGGTTGTGATTTAATCTTGGTTAATCAACGGTTGTGGATGAAAGTAAGATTTTATGGGAAATACAAAGAAGTGGTTGGGGGACAAGCAGGCGAAGGGAAGACGCGATTTCCCTGAAGCCAGGATCTTTTCACCCGTGATCTCACAGCATGTACTCTCCCGAACACAAAACATAACAAAATCCGCCTCTCCACCTACCACGTGGCAAAACCTTTCCATTGCCGCTGACGTGGCGCACGTTTGAGACCATTGTTCGGTGTTGGCAGTGCTGGTTGATTACTGGGGATCGGCCAAATCAGCTGGAGGCTGTTGCTGGACATAAATTTCGTTCATACAAAAACCCTATGCTGCTTCTTCCTTCTCTCTCTAGCCGTCATCGACCGTAAGTCCAAACTCTTTCTCTCTCTCTCTCTAGAATTTTGCTATGGAAAGCTAAAGTTGGGGTTTTTACTTGCAATCTCTCTCAGGAAAATGGGTTGCTCGAGTTCTCTTCTATAAAGGAGAGATCTTTCTGGTGTATAGAGGTTAGTGAGCGCTTTTGCTGTCTCTGATGTTCATCAAGATTCGATTTTTTTACCACCAGTTTTAGGGTTTTGTTGGTTCATTTTATGATTAATGTTTGGAAATATCACTTCTTTTTAAAATTTTGTTGGAGAATCATGAGTAGTAATTTTGAAGGATCAAAGTCGATTTTTTTGTAATTAATTTTAGGTTTTTGTTGGTTGATTTTGTAATCAGTGCGGGAAAGATCACTTCTTCATTTGTTGGAAGAACAAGTTTGTTGCCTACTAATTTTTGTACTTAACGCAGTAGAATAAAGCCTTTGTTTTTGTTGTTGGTTCATCTTGGGGAGTCTCTTCTGGTGGATCAAACAGGTCTGTGGAACAAGTTTGGAGTTACAAAATTTGATACCTTATTGTTTCCTTGGTAGTAGTTATCTTGAAATATTTATAGCCATATGCGAGACTACTGGGGCTGCGCTATGGTTCTTGGGAGCCTACATGCAAAAAGAGGCGTGCATCAAAGCCTGGGCATTCGTTCGGCCGGGGGGGGGGGGGAAAGGGGGTGCGGGGGCCATATTGGAATAGTGTTAACACTTAACCCTCATACTCACCGCGACTCGAGTTTTGGTGCATTTTGCGAAGGTCTTTAAGTTGGTAGCAGAGCCACCTAGGTTCAGATCTCGGGCGCATTTTTAAACAATATACAGCGACGTGGATCCTGCTATCAGTATAAAATCAGCATTCGATCTGTGGGGATGTCTGGGAATAAGATAAATATCTAAGCCTCAAACCATCACCATCATTCTGGAGTTTTGGTTTTGTGTTATACAAAACACAAAGGTTTTTGAATCCTAGGGATGACTGTGCCAAGATAAAGAGTGGTTGGAATTTAATCTTGGTGAATCAACGATTATGGATGAGCATTATTGAGAGTGGGGTTTTATGGAAAATCCAAAGAGTGGGGTGGGGTTTTATGGGGAATGAGCATTATTGAGAGTGAGGTTTTATGGGGAATCAAAAGAGTGGGGTTTGCACTCATAATGGTTGTGGATGAGCATTATTGAAAGTGGGATTTTATGGGGAATCCAAAGAAAATTCACATCCAGCAGTGGTTGGAATTTAATATTTTGATGGGGGCCTCATAATTATTATTGTTTGTTTAAAATTGGGGGTCCAAGATTTTGAGGGGGAATACCTTAAATGAACCGTGCCCGATGGGCACGGGTTATGACTAGTATATATATATAATGAAGAGGTGATATAATAAAACTTTATGTAGAAGCAATTTATAAGTAGTGATTAACTAATGGATATGTATATATAATTAATTTTTGAACCATAAGAATTATATATATACATATACACCTTGTTGAACGCCGCATCATAAATTTGTATATATTGTATATATTTGTATATCCAAACTTGTAGTCCTAGATGGTTCAAATGTATAGGACATTATACATGGACATCCTAAATTTATATTTAGCGTATATATTTATATATTCGTAGCCGTATTAGAATCTGATATTGAACCACAACCTAGAATTTGGATTCATTAACAAATTAATATCTTAGGAATGGAATTTTTGATATCAAAGGAAAAGAAACCTAAGGATATTACTATAAGGATATCTAGTATACGAATTGGCCGTATCGATCCAAAACCGGACTTTTGGTCCATGAAGGAAATAAAGAGTTATAAATTTAATATCTGATGGGATTATGAATGATCAGTATGACATTTTAGGTTAAGAAAGACGTAATACTCTAACAAGAATATATTTGGTTAACTGATATTAGAGTATTTTGGTCCAAAAGTGGATAATAGGATTTCTTTGGTCTACTCAAACAAGAAATTCAGCACATATGTAGATTTGAAATTAACAATTTGACTTTCCTAGATGGAAAAACCTGCGTGTGATTTCGGTGTTGACTTGTTCCACCGAAGGGGTCGGCGTACCCAAGGTATTCTACGGAGGGTTGCTTCGGGTCTTTATATAAATTGTGAAATTTTTCGGAGTCCGAAATACAAAGGAGATTTTGTCAAAAATTTCAAAAATTTCCAGCGTTTGCCATTTTCGTAATACAAAATTAGTTATATATATACTAAACCCGATTTGTAGGAATTTTTGAGTTACTTTTTCATAGACGGACTTGTGATTAATTTAAATTATAGTGGTCGATTTTCTTTAGAACTTCATACGCGTAAGCCACGGACACAAGTCACTCAAGCGAAACAAAATTCAAGCTTCCAGTATTTCTGCTCTTTGTCAATTGGAAAGAATTATTTACTGAATTTGTATTTTCGTGTTATCTCGATACTCGAGAATAAGATGACATACTTAAACTCGTTCATGTTTGAATTATGAAAATCGTGACAAGATATGTACCTAGAATCTGAAACAAGGTATCTACTTGAATCCTGTAATTCTAATCAAGACATGTTCTTGCATATTATGATTTGAAATGAGATACAGAGCAGAGCTAATCCAAGATAATGGAATAAGAGTTGTTTGTAGCACTAGGTTAGTGCAGCCGAAATCTCTGCAATATAATAACAACAAAAGCTGATCATTAATTAGCTCTTTCGTAAGGCCTTGCTAATTGAGTGTGTAAGGCTTAGCTCACTTACCTGTCATGATTTTCGTGTATCTGTACCTGAATGTGAAAATACCTATTTTGACTTAAAGGTCAATTATGTAAATTGATAACATATCATGTTTTACTCACTAAAGGTGAGAGGGCCGAACTCTAAGCACCGTGCCACCCTGCAACAGCCTGATCCCTGATCACGGGATTATTGTCGAAAAAATAGGATAAATGTGATCCACATGTGTTCTCTAAATTGCGTCATCATATAGGAAGTTTGAGTGCGATTGTGATAGTGAATTTAGGTTGTTGTGATTGTAGTTGTTATTTTTTGAATTATTAGAATTTAGTCGTAGGAAGAACACTGAGGAATTTACTATAAGTCTATAATAGAATCTAGTCAGAGTCATATTTTAAGTTAACACTACAATTCCTCTGAATCAATTTATCGGTCCTTTACTTTGGAATTTCGAGAATTCGATCATCTCAGAGATTCTCAATTTATTTATTTTATTTCTTCGTCCTTGAGTGAGGGTTTGCATGTCGTTTGGCGAGTGAGGGTTTGCATGTCGTTTGACGACCTAGTATTGTTCACTAGATTTGTAGACATACTTCCAAGGAGCTGCTATTGTACATTGAAGTGGAGCGGAGAACATGATCAAGATAATGTGATTGCAGCGATTATGTTGGAATTAAATCTTCTTATCATCAATTCAGGTATATATGTATATAGTATAAAATTATTTTTGGGTTAGTAGTTGTGTTGGGTAGAATAGTCCATTTTCTATTTATAGCTTAGAATGTCCCTTTTTAGAATAATATTGATTTTTTAAGCAAGATTATGACCTGTGATAACTTATCTTAGAACCTTACGGGCGACAATCGCGAATATGGGTACTGGAGTATCCGTATGTCGCGTAGCCTGGGGATGGTGTTACGTACTCGGCTCGCCGTATTCTGGAAGTGGGACTTGAAAATACGAGTAAAATGAGTAAGAGTATATTTTCCTAATTTGAGTATGTAGAGAGGAGAAACATCATTTTATGAGTTATGTTTGCCATAATTTGAGACTCATACTAAGAGAGTAAGATCTCTCTCTCTCTCTGTGTGTGTGTGTGTGTGTGTGTGTGTGTCCTAATTTGAGACTCGTATTTGTTTTCTTTTTTGATGCCCCTCGAGTCGACGAGATAATTGTTGACGACTTAGGACATCTATTTGGGATATCGATTATATCGTTGGCAATGTTCTAAAAATCGGCCTAGGTGACCGTTTAGGTGTCCTTTGTTTGTCCGTTGTCCGCCTAGACTCCTAGTGCCCCCCTCCTCTGACGCCTCCTGATGTGTTTGGTATATTGTCCAGTATTCAATTTTAGATAAGGCAACCACCCAATTGACATAGGTCCGGTATCTGATATCAGGAACCTTGCTTGGGGCCTCACATTGTTTTTAGTAACTACATGTTTTTCTTAACCTAGCTACTGTACAACCCAAACCTTCTATCTTGAGTCCCTCACCTCGCTGCTTTGAGGCCCCACCTAGGCTTTTTAGGCTTTGCCACCTCGTGCCGCCTTAAAAAGTTTGTGTTTGACACAGTGATCTACATTAACAACTTGGCTAAACATTTCAAGCCAAGAAACAGGACTATGTTTAAGACCATAAATCGTCTCAAGTTATCCTCAACTTACATTGATTCTCCCCCTTAGCAACGAATCCATGGGTGTCTTCATATAGACATCCTTAGTTAGCTTGCCACGAAGAAGTTGTTTTTAACATCAAGCTAAAACATAGATCAAGCATTGTTGATAGCAAGGGAGAAGAACACTCTGATAGATGTGAGACGAGCTAGAAGAGAGGTTGACAATAGTCAACACCATGAGTCTGACTTAATTCTTTGCGGCTAACCTCTATAAGAAGTTTCATGCGTGCTGACGTCACTTTTCCATGTTGCATCTGCAGTTGGTGTCATAGAAAGCCTTTTTTCCTCTGTATGAAGAAAGAGAGTATTTCGAGCTTTTCTGCTCATTGTAGGTAATTGTGTTACTAGTTTTCTTATTTGATCTAGACGAAGGTGTAGAGAGAGAAATTCCTTGAGATACTAGTGAAGAAGCCTGCCTTCATTGGTGGTATTCCTCTTTCACAATCTTTAATCATGGTTGTATTGATTGGAGGACTACCGTGTCAGCTAGGAAGCAGATGTAGCAATGCCGACAGGAAAAAGAGGAAAATGAGGGAGGAAGATTGAAAGCTACAAGATAACATCATAACTTACATCTACGATGCTCCGTCCTACCACTCAGATTAATATGACTTAAGCCCTTCGTTGTCTGCATTCAATCGATATAGGGTCCTACCCATTGTTCTAAAAATCGGCCTAGGCGGTCCTAGGCCGAACCAGCGTTATAAATTTCTGTAGGCGGATTCGGTGCGCTAAAGGGGCACCTAGCGCCTAGGCCACCTAGGTGGCCGCACAATTTTTTTTTTTTTGGGTAATTTTGGGTTTTGACTTTTGAATTTTTAATTTGAATTTTTTTTTTTGAAATTTGAATTTTTAATTATCCTGCCTTCGTTGGTAGTATTCCTCTTTCACAATCTTTAATCATGGTTGTATTGATTGGAGGACTACCGTGTCAGCTAAGAAGCACATGTAGCAATGCCGACAGGAAAAAGAGAAAAATGAGGGAGGAAGATTGAAAGCTACAAGATAACATCAGAAATTACATCTAGGATGCTCCGTTCTACCAATCTGATGAATATGACTTAAGCTTGTCGTTTGCATTCAATCGATATGGGTCCTACCCATTGTTCTAAAAATCGGCCTAGGCGGTCCTAGGCCGAACGAGTGTTATAAATTTCGATAGGCGGATTTGGTGTGCTAAAGGAGCGCTTAGGCCGCGCACAATTTTTGTTGTTGTAATTTTTGGTTTTGACTTTTAAATTTTTTTAAAAAAAATTTAAAATTTTTGAATATTTTTGAAATTTGAATTTGTATCGATTTTTTTTTTCAATTTAATGAATTTTCAAATTTTTTTTTAAAAATCTTTTTTTTTTTAAAATTCAAATTTATGAATTTAAAATTTCAAAATTTTGAATTTATTTTGAATTTTCTGCCTTGGCTGAACAGGGGCCGACTTGGCCAAACAGGGGCCGACTTGGCCAAACAGGCTCGCCTAGGCGTCGAACAGGTCCGACTAGGGCCGAACAGGTCCGAACAGATGTCTAGGATGGCCGATTCTTAGTTGTATTGTGGATGTGTTGTTTGAATTTGGATTTGAATTTAGAACATTGAAATTTCAAATTTCAAAAAAAATATATGAATTGTAGTATGGATTTAGAATACGTTTGGATTTCAAAATTTGAATTTCAAACTTCAAATTTGTATTATGGATTTCAAATTAAAAAAAAAATTGTTCGGCACCTAGGCGGCCCTCCCCCACACCAAATCCGCATAGCGAATTTTATAACACTGGCCCTACATCTACAACTTCGTAAAATCTGATCCCTCTCCATAAATCTTCATTAAAGATATACGACTATCAGCCGCTCCTTGGAAGACTTTGAGTGGTCTCCTGCACGGTGTCAAAGACATATACAGTGTCAAAGACATACTGCACAGTGTCAAAGACTCCACATTTGTAGTTTTCTTTATTCTTGGTGTTCCATAGTTGTCACCGGCATGCTTTTCCCAGTTCCATTTTGTACACTTTTTCTTGTTCCATTCTGTTCTCCGTCCACATTTCCCATGGCTTTCCCCTTATATATTGTGCCGATTTCTCAAATCTCTAACCTGTTAGGGTCCCCTTCCCAACTGGTAAGAGCATCATTAGTAAGGCCCAACCCATTTTCTAGATTTTAGATTTAGAATGTAGGAGCTCATTTTGTAGAATAGTAAGACCTATCCTAGGTTTCAATTTCTAGATTTTCAGGCCCAACCCATCCACAGGACCTATAGGTTGGGCCTGAGAATTTCTAGATTCAAAATGTATTAAATCATTTTGTAGAATAGTAAGTCCCAATTTGGAGCCCAATTCTAGATTTGCATTATTTTTTTTCTCACTTTAATTTTTGACCACACAATCTTTGGGACCAAAGCTCATTTTATCATTTTCTACTATTCTCATACAAACCCAACCCTTTCTATATTTACTTCATTTTCAAAATGTTGGGCCTCAAGATGAAATTTTGAGCACCGTCTACTATTGATGCTAAAACATATATGCAACTCATGTAGAGACTAGAGTAAGCATGTCAAACCTGTTGATATACAGAAGACTCTACTTACGTGTGCTGGTTGGTCAGATATTCATTTTGATGTGGTTATTAAGTTGAACCTTGAGACAGTTCTGGCAAGTTCTTTGTGGAAGAGTTAAACCTAACTCTCTTGGATTGGCTTAGAGCTTAGTCCCTTGACTAGTAGTCTCCACTTGGTCCTAAAAACGCATAGGCTACCCTCGCTGAACTTTTGTGATCTCTTAACAATGAATGTCCTAAAGGTTTCTTCTTATCAAAGTCCTCCATTGCACATTTTAGTTCCACCAATCCACAAGACACGTTTTGAATCTATTGTCACATGAAAAACAAAATACTCTCCAAGTGAGGTACTTCTAAGAAGACTCGAGATAGCAATTTCCTTTTAAGTTGTTCTACCAATCTGCTTTGTGTATTTTTCCAAATTTTAAGTGTTACTATGCATATGAGTTGGTTGATGTATTTGTATGTTTCTATTTGCATTTCTTTACAGTTGTCACTGAACTCTAGAAAAAGATATTTGTAACTTGCAACACACACATATTAGATGTTACTGAATGTGCTCTACTTTCATAAAGCTTTTAAACTTGAACGGTTGAACCAAACTATCTTTTAATAGTTTACAAGTATGCCACAATGTATTATGTGGAAATAACTCAAACTACCTACACAGACAATTTACAATCTAGTCTATGCACATTTTTTAATTTCTCGTCAGATGGTTTGCATTCTAGAGATTATTGTTGAGATTTTTTCTTTTCACTCAATGCACAGTTGATACGTTTACTGACGAACAAAATGAGTTGGTTGAATCAGCAGCAGAGATGCTATATGGTCTGATACATTTTAACTATGAAAGGAATGGCTGCAATGGTAAGATTCTGTGTTAAGCTTGCCAGTTTCTCCCCCCCCCCCCCCCCCCCCCCCCCTCCTTCTCTCCTTCCATGCCCCCCCCCTCCCCTTTTCCTCCTCTCTCCTTTGATGTGTTGTTATGATCGAACAATAACAATTTCAATGACAACTTCTGCAGCTAGATAAATTCAAGAACTATGATTTTGGGAGATGCCCGAGAGTTTATTGCTGTGGTCAGCCATGTCTACCTGTTGGACAAAATGACATTCCCCGATCGAGTACAGTGAAAATCTACTGCCCCAAATGTGAAGATATATATTACCCAAGGTCCAAGTACCAAGGCAGTATCCTTCCATTTCAGAATATTTTTCCTTGTATGGACATTTTGCACGCACTTATACAACAACAACAACAAAGCCTTTATTCCAAACTTTTGGGGTCTGCTTTCACTGTCATACTGAATACAAAAAGGTTTACTTTAATCCTAGACTAAGCTTATTGCAAGAACACTAGTAATATCCACTTGGATACTAGCCCAAATTAGTTTGCAAAAGTACATAACTAATCCGAACGAGGAACTGGTCATGATTTACAAAATCTAATAAAATATAATTGTTCAATTTATTTTTAAAGATGTGCAGAAATTAATAATACGTACAAGGATTATCAGTTTGCACTTCTATCATATAAATCCTTTTATACCTTGCTTGATTCATCCAAGCTAGGGATGGCAGTTAGTAGCAATCTCAACTGATTGACTACAACCAAAGAGAAATATAGGACTAGAGGTCAAACTAGTATGCGTCTTTTTTCAGTTCTTCTGGAAAGTTTTCTCGACATATTATTAGACCTTGATGGAGCTTATTTTGGCACCACGTTCCCTCATCTGTTTCTGATGACGTATGGACACCTCAACCCACAAAAGGCATCACAGCGATATGTTCCTAGAGTATTTGGCTTCAAGGTTCACAAGCCCTGAGGACAAAACTGTGCTGTAGAAATATGTCACATTTGTGAGCTTCAGCTTTTCTGTGGAAGGGAGTTTCAATGATACGAAGAAGAGCCGAGCGGCTGTGCAATTTCAGCTATGCAACTATCTTACATATGCCAAGGAGGTGCTGGAATATGTTACATATGCAACAATCTTGCATATGTTGAAGAAAAGCTGATTGTTCTTGTTCTCCGTCATGTCATAATGTGTTATTGAGCCGATTGCTTCTCATTGAGATATTAATATGTTGGTGCTCAGTGTAGTTGCATTAAGTTGTTGCTGCCCAGCGTAGCACATTAAATTGAACAGCTTAATTGGATGGAAAGTTTTCTTTCCCAGTTTTTTCCCTCATTTTTTTTTCCTATTGATTCTTTTATGCTTATTTTTGTAACTTGATGTTGGACTGATGATGGAAATTAGTTGTTGGAGTTGCAACCTT
This sequence comes from Iris pallida, assembly GCA_029216955.1. Classification (NCBI taxonomy): domain Eukaryota; kingdom Viridiplantae; phylum Streptophyta; class Magnoliopsida; order Asparagales; family Iridaceae; genus Iris; species Iris pallida. The sequence goes on from JANAVB010020999.1 coordinate 5,083,526, forward strand.
CTCTTGACGATATAAATATACAGCTGAGGTGAACATTTGATGCACTACTTAAAAGGTTTAGGTGTGGTTTGGGACCAAAGTTTGCTAAAATTGAGTTAGGTTTACTTTGGAGATTTGAAGCAGGGGTTGGAATAATGGAACTCTATTAACAAAAGTGCAGTCTCGTGTAAGATTAAATTTGATGTCCCCAAATATGGTGTTCCAAATTTGTCTCATCTCCTGTAAAAATGTGGGTCATACTGGTTTTATAAAATAATATCATTCACAACTGGTGGGATCTACATTTTTATAGAATGTATACAAATTTGGGACACCTATTTGGGGACAGCACATCTGCTCTCTTTGAAGAACATGTTTGGTTTTCTGTAGGGCCTTTTTTTTGGCTCCAATTTGAAGTTGAGGTGGGTTATAGTACCATATTTTGATGGATTTGGGTAACAATTTTTGATATCAATATAAATTGGGAGTCGTCTGATTTTCGAAGATCCCTAAGTTTTTTCCTTCAAATGTACATATGTAGTGTTTGAATTTTTCCTTGATGAACTTCATGAAATTTGACAAATCTATGTTTTAACTAGTGTTGTGATGGGTTCCTTCTCATATTTGGGGCTTTTCCACTATTAGATATATGCGGATTTGAATGGATCTTGCATGTCAAGACTATCCATATTGTGACACAGATATATCATGATTATGACAGATGTTCAAGTATGGAAACCCCATCACAACCCTAGTTTTTGACTGATCTGAAGTGAGGGCACAAAAGAATGTATCTTTTCGGTTGGATCAAGAGTGGGAAGGCCTACATTTTGGCAAAATTTTGGCTGTTGATATGTAAGGATTTGGGAGGCTTACACTTCGGCATATATTTATTTGGGTCTGATATTACTCATATTATGCTCATACTAGTAGCATTTTGCTCTGATTTATTATTCTGTGAGATGGATGAGTTTGGCTAAAAAAAATAACATTCTTGTTGTTTTTTCTTTGCATATTATGAGTAAACAATTTACCGATTGTCCGTGGGGGTATAGTCCGTTGGGTATATCGGAGGGTCCCGAATTCTTTCCTTGGCGTTGCTCGCCGGTTCGAAGAAAGGGACACCTCAAAAAAAAAATTCACCCCCCCCCCCCCCCCCCCCCCCCCCCCTTCCCCCCCCCCTTTTTTACCGATTATGTTCCACACTAGCTATCGATGATGTAGGCTTAATTTTGGGAACTTGTTTGTTTAATTATGATACTTTTATAATCCCGGAATTTGGGCTGAAACTTGGGTTAGGAAGTATGTTTGTTACGGTTTGATTATGATACTTTAAAATCCCAAAATTTGGGTTGAAACTTGGGTTTGGAAGTCTGCTTGCTGCAATTTGATTATGATACTCTTGTACTGCATTAGCTATCCAATGATGTAGGCTTAATGGTTGTCTACCATGATGCACTACTAAGTTTTTGTGTTGGGATAATGGGACTTTTTAATGTCCCTCCCCTCTATGTTTACCCTTCACAATGATGAGAAATTCAAGAAGGTATACCAGAAGATGAGTTTGGAATGTATATTATCAAAGATAATATTTTAAAAAAAAAGCTAAAATGGGATGAATTATCCCATGATAACTTGTATTTCTTGGATTATTTGTTTCCTTTTTTTGTGACTCTCACTATTAAATGGAAGGAATAATATACTTTTACATGGGATTGAACTCACTCAGCCAATGGCTCCACGTGAGGTAGGAGGCTTTGACATGCATACATAGGTTGGAATATTTTTTTCTCCTAATGTTGCAAATTGTTGAAAAAAAATGTACACAGAGTAGGTCGTATTATATTAGTTTGCTCGTGGACAATCCAATTTAACCTCATGGTTTAAAGTTTATAGAATGAAAGGTTTGTTGTATATTTTTGTTCGCTTTTTTTGGGGGCTTGTTGATGAATGTTTCTACCCCCAATATCCGATGATTAATGAGCTATTGGTATAATTACGTTAATTACATTAATTATAAGCCTAATAGAGAATGAAGACAATGGTGAGCGAAGAGGCGTTACAAAGGATTTAACAAGAGAACAATGACGGAACGTCCACATGTATCGAATACTTACTATCAATCCGAGAAACTGTGTCCACTATCTTAGAACGAGTAGCGATCCTTTCTATAAGCTTGTAAATATGTTGTGTAAGTACAATGGGTTCTTCCATGATACTCAATTTTGTGTAGAGGAACAACAAGCACTCTTCCTTTATATCTTGGGACATAAGTCGAAAAATATAATATATGGATTGAATTTATTCATTCTCGAGAAATAATCTCTAGGTACTTTAGAAAAAGTATTCGGTGCAATATGTACCATTAAAGACCAATTCATGAAACAACATGGTGTTAATAACCTCATCGCGATAATAGAATCTTCTGAATGGTTTTCATAATTTAAGGTACTAACTAGTTTTTTAATGATTTATTTTACCATTAACTTTCTTGTACTCCCTAGTTATATTGAAACTATAGGATTGTGTTGGGTTGATAGATGACACTCATGTCAAGACTATTCTAGCATCCTCCTTGGCAGCGAGGTTTAGGAGTAGAAAACAACTAACACAAAATATTTGAGCTGTTACTACGTACCGCGAACAAGATGTTTACGTATGTTCTAGCTAGGTGGGAAGGATGTGCAAATCACATGATTGTCTTAAAGTATGCCTTTTCTAGGCCGCCCCCTAGCCTAAAGGTTAGTAATATTTGAGGATTCAAATGTACATTTATCTTCATGCATACACTTTAGTCATACTATCTAAGAATAAGAATATTATCTTTTAATTTATGTAGTAAAGTACTACATAGTAGACACTGGATATACCAAGATGCATCATTTCATTGTCCCCTATCATAGAGTAAGGTATCACTTCAATCCCAAGAAGGATGTTAATCCTGAACTCTTTAACTATAGGTACTCTAAGTTGTGTACAAAAAATTCATAACTTTCCTACATAGGTGGACATTATATTAGATTGTTGTGCTTTGTACAATTACATACTTGGAATATATCCCAATAAGTACTAGTTATCATTTTTGATGAAGACACTAATATAGTAGGGGATGTATATAATAAAACTTGACTACGAGGACTTCTCCCAAAATAGAATAAGTTCAAAAGAATGTGAAGAAACTTTGGGAAGATTAGCTTCACGATATCATGATGCGTATGTGGAATGTTTACGTTGGTAGCAATGGGTAGGGTTGAAAATTTTGTGTACGTACGTATACTTAAAATACTTATGGGTTGTAATAATATTTGTTGTTCCTGATTAAAATTTTCTTCATGTGATAAAAGTACAATTTAATGTTTCATATTGCTTTTACAAAGTTAATATGAATTGCTGAGATGTCGATTTTTTTTTCCTAACTATTCACCCTTCCAAATACACAAGGGCAGTCCTTTCGCAACTCCTCAATCGGAGAGGAGATTGTTAGGAAGAGTTGGCATTCCAGGATGTTGGGAATGATGAACCTTTGTAATCATGATATTTCCATGCTCGAGAATCGACCTCCATAAATGACCAAGTCTCCTCTCCTCAAGTAAAAAAAAAAGTAATGCTATATGTACCTCCAAAATGTACCTCTTTCATGTCCCTCCGCCACATGGCACCGCCTTATTGGCCCAAGAAAATAGGAGGGAGTTGGAAGGAAGACATGAGCAAATAGAAGAGGACCACGTGACGGAGGAACATGAAAGACGTACATTTTGGAGGTACATAAAGTATTTTCCTAAAGACACGAAGGAGGAGGCCCGACTAACAAACATTGGCCCAAAGAGCACTCGAAGGAACTCCATAAGGTCCTTACTTTTGAGGCTGACCAAAGGAGAAGAGTGAAAAGACCTTTAGATGTGCTTCCTTCCAAATGTATTGCAATTGTGGTCAGTGAAAATTTTGGTGAGGCGAATACCACGGAAAATGTTATCAACCACATGCCAGGGTTGGAGAGCACGTGGCTGTATATAATGAGAGCAGAAGATCTCTCGGGTCTGGGTGGGACGAAGACTTAAAGATGATAACCTTGGAGCCAAAGAGCCTCGAGGGTCTAAAAAAGGTAACAAAGTTTCAATATCTATAATATAAAGCACAGTGAATTTTTGATCCGACTCATGTGCTTTGATTCAACGATGATGAAAGGACTAAATTGTCCCTCTCTCTATAAGAGAGGAGGAGGTCCCATGTTGGGTGCGGAACAACCGGTTGTTCCAACGGCACTCCTGCCTCCAGCTCCTCTTGCACCGTCCATCCCTCCGCTGCCTCCGCTCCATCCTCGCCCACGTCGTCGTCGGCGGCTTCTTCTACAACCCCTTCGTCGCAAGCAGCCTCCTCCACCGCGCCGCCGACGCCGACCCTTCCTTCGCCGCCTCCCTCTTCTCCGCCATGACCAACCCTAACTCCTTCTCCTTCAACACCGCCATCGCCATCTCCGCCGGCCCACTCTCCATCTAATCTCAAATGTTCCGCCGTCGCGTCCCTCCCGACTCCCACACATTCTCTTCCTTGCTCAACACAACCACCGCCGCCACCAGGTCGCTCCATGCACACGCTTTCCTCCTCGGATTCCGGCCCGACCCCTTCGTGCAGATCGTCATGCTCACCGCCTACTCCCGACGCGGCTCCACCGACCACGCCCTGCGGGTGTTCGACTGAATGCCGCACAGGAACGTCGTCTCCTGGACCGCCGCCGTTCCAGACCTCGCCGCCCTCGGACGTCCTACGACGGTCCTGCGCGTCTTCGCCTCCATGAGGCCCCACACCGCCCTGAATATCGCCACCGTGGTCTTTGTCGTGTCCGCCTCCGCCGGGCTCGGGTTCCTGGCGTTGGCTCGGTGCCTACACGCCTACGTCGAGAAGGTCGAGTTCGGAGGCCGTATCTCCGTCCGGAACTCCCTGGCGCTGACCTGGTGCATCCACGCCTACGTTGAGAAGGCCGGATGCGTGTCCGTGCCATTATGGCACGGGTTATCCACTAGTTGATTGATACATCTTAGTACTCTTTCACTATAACTTTTGATATTGGAAATAGCTAACAACTTGCTTAATCAAATAGGCAAGATCAAAATTTTTGTCGTGGATATTAAAGTACTGATAAGAAACTATGACATGCTAAGTCTATGGTGGTAGGAATCCCAACTGATGAAAATTATACTTTGAATATGTTGGTAGAACATGTCGGTGTCATCGACCTCACTATGAGGTTCAAGGCTCATTCTTTCGAGAAGCTTGGAGCAAACCACTTTTCATTGCAAGGTTGTCGCGATAAACAAGTGTGTGGTTTTTTTTTTTTTTTTTTTGGGTTTTGCTGGGGTTTTCATAAGGTTATTAATTTTTCAATTTTGTAAAGGTGAAGTTGCATCTTTATTTTTTCTTGCTAGTTGAAGTTCTATTTTGTCTCAACGATCCCTACAGATGCGCATGCTAGTTTTAGCTAAGTTTTATATTTACTCAATGTTTATGATCATGAAATGTTTGTATGGAAGCGACAAGTGCAGATGAAGGAAAATATGGAAAGGTTTTTAAGAGGAATGAATGCAACTGAGGTGGTGCACTCTTATTACTGGATTATATTACTTTGTTTCTCTATATCGTATGTATATATAGTTTGGAAAAAAAAAATGTTCAGCGGACATAATTTGTAATATTGTTACCATGAATTTTCTACTTAATTATAATTTTAATTCTTTTTTCCAAGGGTAATAAATAAATACTTATTATTTTCAGACATATTTGTGTTTAATATATGTGTGTAGTGCTTCATTATACATTATTGTCGATAGATTTATTGAATTACTATCAACTAATCCACTTCTTTTCTTGCATCTTTGTAAAATTGTAAAAATAAATGACAGCTATTTCCACTACATTTTTGTCGAATTTGTTCGCACAACAATACAAACATAGAAATTCATGATAATGAGGTATTCTAGACTACCCTTTTTTTTTGGCTATTTCTTTTCAAATCTGTGTTTTCTAAGTAGTTGTGTGAACCCTTTAAGTTTTTTGGTTGGAAAATAAATTCAACTTCAATCAATCAAAGGATGTAATCTCGTCTATTTTAAAAGTGGTCACCATATCACAGCTCTACTTTCACTCTATTACAACATCCAAACAAATGAATTACAAAAAGTTGTACTTTCAACTTCAAATTAACATACATCCAAACAACAAATTAATTTTCAGCTCCGCTTCTTCGCATCCAAATAAACGAAATTGAAACAAATACATATGCAAGAAGTGCATGTGCAATATATATGGAAAATTCAAATTTCATACTTTTGCTCTTTGGTCTACTTCATACATCCAAAGAAGTCCAAGTGGAGATGACCGTACTAAATTTTTTTAAATCCTAGATTTGATAAATTTTATAATTAATTTATAATTAATTTTTTTAATATTTTTTCGCACGTGTAAAGGAACCTTCTTTAGTTTCAAAATAATTATACACCCCCTTATATTTTATATTTTATTTTAAAAATAAGGATGGTTAGTGTAATAATTATCTATATAAAATCTAAACATAGAAAAGATTCATGTAATTATTTTCAAAATAAAAAAATTACTTTAAATATATGGGAGGTTAAAGCAATTTGTCCTATAATAAATTATAAAATTTGTTATTTGTTTATAGATTGGAGTGAGATAATCTGAACCTAAAAAAAATTAAAAATAAAAATCTGAACCTAATTCAAACCCGATCCGATAACAACCCATCTTCTCCTCTCCATCCAAAACCCTAACCCTAAATTCCAGCAAAACCTAGGGTTTGCTTCCGGATCCATGGGAGATTCCTAGAATTTCTCCTCGATCAAGAGACGGAGATGTATCGGGACCGGGGAGCGAGCGGCTCGGCGGACCGGAAGCGGATCAACGACGCTCTAGACAAGCAGCTCGAGAAGTCCTCTCCCTCGGGCTCGAGGGGATTCGGAGGGAAGGAGAAGGATCCCGACCATCGGGATCACCAGTCCGCCTCCGTTCCCAAGAACGAAGGTCGAAATTCTACTCTTTTTACGAATTTATTTATTTTATTTTATTTGGTGCAAATTAGGGTTTCTGAGATCTAGGAGCCTTTTTTATGAACTTATTGATTACTGATCAGTAGAAACTATTTCTTGTTTATATTTTGGTGAACACTAGGGTTTTTGAGGAAAGAGTTGTGGAATGGTGAAAATTTATATGTTGTATGTTTTAACGTCAATTGTAACTGGATAAAATTAATCTGCTAATGCATCATTTTTGACGTAATGATCACTATAGAAATGTTTCTTGCAAAATTTTGTGTGCAAATTAGGGTTTCTGAGAGGAAGCCGTGGAAATTAGGTTTCTGTGGCCTATTATTGAATAATGCTCTGAAGGATTAAAAAGGGGTCAACTTTTTCGAAAGCTAGTTACTTTATAGCCAAATGCATTGTTTATAAAGTTGAGATTGCTGCCAGGCTCTAGGAAGCATGGATACTCCGAAAAATGTGGACATGTCGTGTTGGACACGTACTGGTCCTACTGGACACTACAGGGACAGTCCAACTTACACTAGGACTCACCAAAACAGGTGTTCGACCATGTGTCACCGTGTCCTTACGTGTTGCGTCTTATTTGTGCCCTGCAACATAGGCCATGCTACTTTTTAGTTTTTACTCTAATTTTTTGGTGAAAAATGAGTGCTTATGAGACAATGTAGTAGTACAAATTTGTATTTTATGTCCAAGGATTGAATGTGATGAATAAGAATCATCACCCGTAATAATTTTGGAACCTCAGTAGCGATTATAACCAAATGTATTGTTTATGACAATGTGGTCCCTATAGAACTATTTTTGCACAAAGTTTGTTGAAAATTAGGTTTTCTTAGAGAAATTGTATGGGACTTCAGGTTATGTAACATGTTGATGACAACATATTTATGATAAATGGTACATTTTGTGTGTGTGCCGTAGCTTGTTTCTCTGATTTGCTCAGTGTCTTTACTACAGAAGAATCAGAGACAGATAGCGAGGAGTCGGACGTGAGCGGTTCTGATGTGGAGGACACATCATGGATCTCATGGTTCTGTAATTTAAGAGGAAATGAGTTCTTTTGCGAGGTTGACGATGACTACATACAAGACGATTTCAACCTCTGTGGACTAAGCAGCCAGGTCCCTTACTACGATTATGCTCTTGATCTGATCTTGGATGTTGAGTCATCTCATGGTAATATAATTTTGCCATATTTATTTATATCTACTTATATAAAAGAACTGTAGTGTATATTTGTTTTTCATCATTTACTTATAAGATACATTGTGTTGCTGTTCAGTTGTCATGGAGGACTTGTTTTGCTCATGAGTATTTACTTTTCGCTGTCTTCTTATGTCGTATTCTCAAACTATTTAAGTTTATTTTTTTATATTAATTTTCTCCTAGCACCTACTGCTTACATCAATAAGGGCTGTTGTGTGTTATTTGATGGAACTCTTTTTCAAATTTATTCTGGCAGTATTCTATGTTTGTTTTTTATTTTCAGACAAATAGCGATATTTATCAACTCTTTGCGTTCATTTAAGGAGACCTCAGTGCTAAGTTCAGAGATTACCATTTTATAACTGACAAATGCTGAAAATAGGTCATGTTACCAAGTTTTATGCTACATTCTGAAACCTTAAACCTCATATGCTGCTGAATCCTCTAGTCTCCCTACATAAGTATCCAAGCCATCAGCTATACTCATTATTTTCTCCTTGAATTCTTTAGAAGAAGTATATACACAATATCTGGCTCATATGCTGCTTAAACCTTAAACCTCATATGCTGCTTAAACTTCATTATTTTCTCCTTGCATTTAAAAATAATTATAAGGTTTTAGTGTATTTTATATAAATTGTAGTGAAATATCTGGCTCTAACCCAATATTTTGATGGCTTGATGGTACTTCTCCTTGTAGATGACATGGACCTGACCTAGACCCGACCGACCCGAAGGTTATATGGTTAGGCTTCGGGTCAATAATATGGACCCTAAAGACTAACAAGTACAGGTCTAGCACTATCCAACCTGACCACATTACACCCCAAGCTCTGAGGAGACTTGAAATAGCAATTTTCTTTTAAGGTGTTTACTTCTACCAATCTACTTTGTATGTTTCTCCAAATTTTAAAGCGTTGCTATATAGATGTGTTGCTAACAAAGATGATGTGTTGGTTCAGGGACTGGCGTAGATTTTTTTTTTTTTGTGACTTAAGAATTTAAGGGGGCATCATATACAATTAAAAAAAAAGGATTATAAATAGACATAATGTAACCGAGAGAGATTTGAACTCAAGACCTCTAATTTATATTCTTACCAAGTTGACCATCATTAGTTATTGATTATTTAATAGAAATTGTGTAAAGGATAGACTACAAGGAGTTAGGGGTGAGCAAAGGTTCGGTTCGGGCCAAACCGAACCGAACTTTTAACAACCGATCAAACCGATAACCGATTCTTGAAAAACCGTTAACCGGACCGAATGAAGAAAAACCGATCAAAACCGAACCGAAAAAAAATCGGTTTAAGGTTCGGTTCGGTTTTATGGGACTGCTAACATATCCAGAACCAGAACAACCAGAACAGTAAATCACCATCCAAATAACCAGGAAACCAATTTCATGATTCCAAATAATTTCCAGGAAACCAATTTCATTGACCAAATTAATCAAACCTCTAAGGAAGACCAAAGGAAATCAATGAACCAAAATAAAAACAGAAAATAATACACACATACTTGATCCTGAATTAGAAGCAAATAACAAAAAATAGAAAACTTACTCGATTTGATCCTGCCATGCAGAACCCGTACCGCTGCACGCCCAATCGCCGCCCGGAACCTCGTCGTCCGTAACTGCCCCTTCCTTCCTCTTGATATAGACACCGTTGTTGATCTCGAACACTCCATCGTAGACGAGTTTCTGGTAGTATACACTCTTCTATTTCTTTGGGGGGTTCGAAACCCTATCCCTAGGTTCGACGGCTAGACATCTTCTTCAATTCTTTGGTGGGAAAGGTCACCGTAGAGAAGGAAGGGAGAGGAGAATTTGGAAGAGAGGGAGAGAGTTGGGAGAGATCAACGAAAGAGTTTGGAGAGGTTGGGAGAGTCGGCTGAGAGAAATTTGTGAGATAGAGAGTTTAGGGTTAGGGCTTTGTAATTGGATGTATATATAATCAAGGGTAAGTTTGTAATTGTATAAATCGGTTTACGGTTCGGGTCGGTTCAAAAAATCTGAAACCGAGATCCGAACTGATAAACTGATTAACTATTAAATGGGAACCGAAATCCGACCCGATATAATAAAAATCGACCCAAATTACAACTTCGGTTCGGTTTGGGTCGGTTATCAGTTTATAACCGTAATTGCTCACCCCTACAAGGAGTTGTTATTCCTTCACTCTTTGGCTTAGAGATGAATGAAATTCCCAATAGCAAATCGTGTCATCTTTACCTCTTCGTCTAGACTATTTATAGTCTAGGGGAACTTGGAGGCTTCTCTTTGGTTGCATGAGATTAAACTGCATATCCAACGGGTAGGTTTACCTACCTGCCAACTGGTCGTCTAAGTTCTATGGTACGACCCTCTCATATTTATAGTTAGAATTTGACACCAACATAGAGAGTTGACGTCGTGGAGCTTTATTATGCTTCATAGCCGACCCCATTCTGATGAGAGGCTTGGATGTTTATGATGATGTAAATAATGGACTGCACAATAGTCAAAACTATATAATAGTTAGCCTCCCCCCACCCCCCAACCCCACCCCCCACACCCCACCCCTCTCCCAAAGCACACCCGGGGTCTGGGGTGGGTTCAGCCTAACCGCATTGTTCCAAAGTTTATGTGGTTAGGCTTTGGGTCAAAAACATGGACCCCAAAGACTAACAAGCCCGAACACGGGTCTCGTAGCACTACCCCTGATAGCACCCGCAAGACTTGAAATAAGTAATTCTCTTTTAAGGTGTTCTACCAATCTGCTTTCTATGCTTTTCTCCAAAATTTAAAGCATTGCTATATATCTAAGTTGGTTGATTTGTCTGTCCAATTGGCTGCTTCTGAATTTTTAGGAGGTAATCGTTGGGTTCTCTAAGAACAGTGGCTGGAATTTGTGAATTGTTGTAGTTGGCTTTATTTTCTAGGTTTAAAAGTTGTAGCTTTGAACTACTTGGTCTGCATTTTGTAAGAAATCATCTATTTTTCATTTTGTTAATAGAGGAATTTTGTTAATAGAGGAATTAGCAATTGGCTTCGTCCATCTGGATATATTCTTGCACGGACACGAAACCAGTTGGATCTGGATGGCTTTAATAATACGTGTCAGATATGGTGGAGGACACATGATACAAAGATTTCAAGAATTACTTTATAAAAGTTATTTTCTAAAAAAAAATTTACCAAACAGAAATTTTTAACTTTTGTTCTTAAAACTAATTTTCAGATGGAAGTAACCAAACGCAAATTAAGAATCTATATATCTAGAAAGGAACTTTATAACAACTTCTTAGAAAATTGTTTTCAGAAAATTTATCCAAACGGACCTTGAATCTTGGATGCACATCTTTTAGATTGGTTTAGATTCTAGTAAATATTACTGAGATGTGTTTGGTCATTCAACTGCACAGCTGAGTTCACTGAAGAACAAAATGAGTTGGTTGAATCAGCAGCAGAGATGCTATATGGTCTGATTCATGTCCGGTACATTTTAACTGGCAAAGGAATGGCTGCAATGGTAATATTCTGTGCTTGTAGTTTTGTGTTTTGTCCTTTCTTTTGAAGTGTAGTTGTTCTGTAAGAAATACTAACAATTTCAGCGACTTGTTCAGCTAGAAAAGTTTAAGAACTATGATTTTGGGAGATGCCCCAGAGTTTACTGCTGTGGTCAGCCATGTCTTCCGGTTGGGCAAAATGACGCTCCTCGATCAAGTACAGTGAAAATCTATTGTCCAAAATGTGAAGATATATACTACCCGAGATCCAAGTACCAAGGCAGTATCCTTTCACTTACAAATATTTTTCCTTGCATCAAAATTTTGCATTGACACGTCACACATACTGAATATGGATAAGCTCTTTTATCCTAAACTACCAAGAATTTTGCACTAACCCTAATAAGACCCAGCAGGATATCAACCCAAATTATTTTGCCCAAATACATTGGCTAATCCAAATTAGGAAGAAATCCACCATTCATAATTTACAATATCAATTAAAATAGTATTGTAAAAAATGTATTTTTAAAGAAGTGTCAACATTAATGATATGTATATCGATTATCATTTTGCAAGATTATCATACAAGTCCATTTTCCAAATTTACATGGATGAATGATATGTATATGGATTATCATTTTACAGATTTATCATACATATCCATTTTCTAAAACTACATGGTCATCGTCCAAGCTACGGAGGACAATCGGTAATGATTTCAGTTAACAACTATCACTCGAGATAAATATATTATTCAAGCTCAAAATATGTGTATCTCTATCATCTTCTTGGAATTTTTCTTGACATCTTTATATAGACCTTGATGGGGCTTATTTTGGCACCACGTTCCCTCATCTGTTTCTGATGACATATGGGCACCTCAAACCACAAAAGGCATCACAGCGATATGTTCCTAGAGTATTTGGCTTCAAGATTCACAAGCCATGAGAACATAATTAATTTGTCAAATCATGTTTCAATGCTGAAGAAGAGCTTCTGTTGGAAAGGAGTCGCAATGCTGAAGAAGATGCGACTTTGCAACATAAATTATGTGCGTATCCTGAATAAGTTGAAGCCTTGAAGGGAGTTCTAATTCCTTTCCTCATCAAGCAAATGCTTATTTAGCAGTCTTAAGTGTAAAGCTTGCTTCTTATGGTTAAGAATTTTCTGGTGCCCCCCTTGTGTTTCCCTTTAGCCTTTTTATTTTCAACAACAGAGGCATCAAATGTTACTAAGCATCAGTGACATTACTGATGTTATAGCTATCTTTCGGTTTTTATTTTCCTGTTAGCGCAGATGTCCTACTGTATAGGCCATATATTATAGGTGCCTCTATTATTCTGTTCTTTGTCAGCAGTGGAGTCTATTTAATAGTGTTTACTATCTTTTTTTGGTTGACCTTTTTTTGGATTCCATCAGCGGTGTAAATAATTTTTTTTAGATCAAACTAGCTCTGATCCTCGTGTCCAATAACAGTCCTATTGGTTGCAATATCAATGGCAACGCCCCCCACCCACTAGAGCACCTCTCTCAACAGAGCAATGGAGCTGGAACGTCCTTGATAACAAGGTCGCCAAGGGAAGACGAGGGTGTAATTTTTCGGACCATCTTAATAGAAATACCACAACCAAACTATAATATAAATTGAACATTTTCTTCAACTCAAGGTAAATTTCTCCTGCACAGATCAAAATTAGGCTCCAACTGGACTTCATTAACAGAGCTGGTTCAGGCCTGAATATTCATCTTTAAGTCGATATCATTTCAAAAAAAAAAAATCTTTAAGTCGATATCGAAATTTCTACCCCCAACTTTAATGTGTTCTGCAAATACTAGCAGAAGTCTGCTCGCAGAGTATTTAGATGCATGCAAATGCAGTTACAACATGGAGAGTAAGCACAAGTGTCAAACAGTAACTGAAGGAAGCTCCACTTTTCACTTGCAAATAATCCCTAAATGCATATAGCTTCAATTCATAGGTTCACAAATATCCAATACCTAACAGAAGTCCATGGCATTGAAGACATAATTTAACAACCTTTTATAGAGCAATGCTAATGGATTGCTAATCAATCAGATGTGCACTAATCAATCAGAAAGTGCACCAAATAGAGCAATGCTAGGATTACAACCAAAAGCCTTACAACCACCTAGATGACAGTTGTCAATTGAGTCCCCTCTCAAATAGACCCAATTGGCAACTGCCACCTAGACGGTTGTAAGAAGGTTGTAAGACTTTTGGTTGTAATCCTAGGATTATTGAACAACTTACTGAAAAAATTTAACAAAAAAGATGCACAAAGAAACACAGGGCTAACAGAAAGCCATTTACTGTCGTTATCCCAACTAATCATTATAAGGTATGAAAGTAACTACATCAAAATTAAATAAATAAGCACTGCACAAAAGAAATTTTTGATCCAATTAAGCTGTTCCAACTTGATGTATAACACTGAGCAACAACATATTAATATCTCAGATTCTCAATGACAAGCAATCGACTCAAGAACACACTAAAATATGACACAGAGAAACACCAATCATCTCTACTTCAGCATATGTAAGATAGTCGTATATGTAAGATATTCCCACGCCCCTTATCAAGACATCCCAATGCCCCTTTACATGTTGGCCAGGCTCGGCTCTTCTTCAGCATTGTAACTCCTTCCAACACAAAAGCTGAAGCTTACGAAGTGTGACGTGATTCAACAGCTCAATTCCATCCTCAGGGCTTGTGAATCTTGAAGCCAAATACTCTAGGTACATATCTCTGGGACGCCTTTTGTGGTTTGAGGTGCCCATATGTCATCAGAAATAGATGAGGGAATGTAGTGCCAAAATAAGCTCCATCAAGGTCTATATATTTGTCAAGAAAAACTTTCCAGAAGATGCTAAATACAGATACAAATATTTTGAGCTTGAATCCCATATTTATCTTGGCTGGTAGGTGACAACTGAGATTAGTACCGATTTCCATACCTAACTTGGATGATTCACCATGTAATTCTACAAAATGAATTCGTATAGACATGCAAAAATGAGAATATACATACCATTGATGTCTATACATCTTTAAAATACATTGAACAATAATTTTTTGTTGCTATTGTACATCATGACTGGTTAACTTTTCCCAATTTGGATTAGTCGACGAATGTTTGTAAAATAATGTGAGCTAGCATCCTGCTGGACTGCAATATGCTTGTATATATTCAATTTATATAGGTGCAAATTTTCCATAGAAGGAAAAAAGTTCTTAAATGAAAGGATACTGCCTGCATACTTTGACCTTGGGTAATATATATCTTCACATTTGGGACAGTAGATTTTCACTGTACTCGATCGAGGAATGTCATTTTGCCCAACCGGAAGACATGGCTGACCAGAGCAATAAACTCTCGGGCATCTCCCAAAATCATAGCTTTTGTACTTATCTAGCTGCATTACTGAAATTGTCATTATTCTAGCAGGACAATAAAAAAATACTAGTGCAGCCAAAACTAAAAGCTTAGCACAGAATCTTACCATTGCAGCCATTCCTTTACTAGTTAAAATATATCGGACATGAATAAGACCATATAGCATCTCTGCTGCTGACTCAACCAACTCATTTTGCTCTTCAGTGAACATATCACCTGTGCAATTGAATGACCAAAAGCATCTCTAGAAAATTATTAGAATGTAAACTATCTGATAAGAAATAAAAGATGAGCATCAAAGACTGTAAGCTATTTGTGAAGATAGTATTAGTTATTTCTATATAAACCATCATGCCATACTTGTAAATGTTCTAAAGATTGTTCGTTAGAAGTCCAAAAACTTTATGAAACTAGAGCACCTTCATGCAACATCTCATTTGTGTAAGTCAGTAATATATTTTCTAGAGTTCATAGAACCTGCAAAGGATTGCAAAAAGAAACATATATACATAGGTCAACCAACTCATCTATATAGAGAAGTTCTAACATTTGGAGAAATACACAAAGCAGCTTGGTAGAAGCACTTCACAAGAAAATTACTATATCAAGTCTTCTTACATTTTGTTTTTCATGTGAAAATACATTCATAAAACAGGGGTCATATGGATTGGAAATAAAAGGCAATGAGGGCTTGGATAAACATGGAAAGTCTTTAGGAGTGGCTTACACAGTTAAGAGATGGCCAAAATTGGGTAAATGATGTCATATGTGCAAATAGCTTGGCTAGCTACGATTGTTAGGAGATTACTAGGCTTATGCTATTATGCTTAGCCTGACTCCTACAATCATATTCGATTTACTCAGTTAATAGCAGTTATCTATGTACACAGAAGGTGCCAGGAATAAAATTAATAATCAAAAGAATAAATCCCAAAGTCAGAAATTTGTCATAGCAGTTATTCTTGTACATAATAGGTGTTAGGAATCACAAGAAGAGAGAGAAGGAAATCTCTGTGAGCAAAAGAACCCCTCTGCGATGACTGATTAGGAAGAAAGGAAAGTACACATCAAGGCTACAATATGAAACGGGAAAACTAAGAAGAGAGAAGTGAAGGAAAATGAGTTCCCAATCAGCCAATCCTTTCATTTCTCAATTTTAGAAAGGCAATAAAATATTCATATTGGTTTGACCATCTTGAAGTTAGACATGTAGGAAAAATATCAGATGACTTGGTTTTGCCAATATACAAAATGATTCTTTTGTCATATTGTAAACCCCCCGCCCGGAATCTTGAAATAGTTTTTGAATTATTATTCTTAAAAATTTAACTAACATCAAGAATAATCATATAGGTGAATAAGGAAATTAAATAACTTAAAATTTTTATCTTAAATAGGAATTACATACTTTAGTAGATATTAAAGTAATAAAAGGATATATAACTATTATTATGGAAACTATTAGTTACGCATTATTTTAATTAACTAAATAAATAATACGAAGCAGATAATACAAACAGAAAATTTAAATTAGATTAACCTATCTTAAATTCCCTTTAGGATTGCTAAACTAAACCTATATGCAAATCCTATAGCCAACTCTACCACCCCACATCTATACCCATAAATAATATAGTTATTAAACTACTAAAAGTTAGGAAAGAAAAAGAAACAAATAATAAAACTATTCTCTTATCCTAGCTTTCAATCAAATCCTATGTCACACACACACACACACACACACACACACACACACAACCATTCTCTCTCTAATGATCCCTCTCTTCGTCCTTGTGTGTTGTGTGCTGCCTTCCCATCCGAGCCCAGGCATCCCCATTCTCCGCCATCCACTCCTCGCAGCCGTACTTTCCGATGTCGCGGCCACAACGCTCTAAGAGCCCAACACCTCTTCTTCCATGCGCTTAGCCGCAACCCTAGCGACAGTGCACCTAGGCCGACTCTGGACTTCTACCGTCTCCACAGCCTTCGCCCTTGCCCTCGCGAGGACTCGAGACTCGTTGTGGCCGCGCTTGTGACCGGCAGAGCCACCGACTCAACAAGAGTCTTTGCCAGCACTACCGAACTTCCCCTATTCTCCTCTATCGCACTGAGACCTTGTCCAGCCTCTGAAACTAGGTTGACACCTTGTTTTCCGCACAGCCTAGCCACACGAATGTCGGACGACCAAAATACCCGGTAGTCGTGCTAACATCCTCCTCGGCTTTCTCGAACTTCCCAACCGCGTCGCAGACCGCGTGACCCTATATTTGCCCAGCCGGTACCCAATCTTATCGTCCCCTTCCTTGCACCGAGAACCCGCAATCGCCCCCCTAGACAAACTCACCGGAATTAGTGTCCTCCGCAATCCATCTCCATGTCGAACGACCATCTCCGATAACCTATTTTACTTGGACTCGGGTATGGTTGACAGGTAGGGGTACGTATCCAAGAGTCGGGTCCTTCAAACTCATAATTGAAGGACATGCAGACGCGGGTTAAAAGGATCCAAAATTTGGATACGGGTACAGGAATACGGCTATTAAAATAAATATATTTGCTAAATGAAGAAAAACCACATATGAAATGAAGAATTTGTAAAGGAAACTCCATTAAAAATGCTTAACGAACTACGAATATACAATACCTGCCAACATCTTGAAGCATCCAACTAGGCCCAATATGAATAGCTTCTATGCTAAACTCGATTGGGATTGGAAAAGTCTTTATTGTAGCTTTGTGTATGCTAAATTGACTTATTGATTCATTGAATGAACATGGACAAACACATTCAGATTTGAATGAATGCATGTATGCCACCACTTTGACTACTTTTATAATTATTATAAAGTTTAGTAAGAATCCCTTCATTGTCCAAGCTTTTTTCCAAATATTTTCATAAATGAGCCTACTACTCCCAAGATACAATTACCTTGATAGAGCTATACTATTTCCAAGATGACATTAATAATAATAGTAACTACATAATAAAGCATGGAGGATCTACTACTGCCATAAAGCATGTTTACCTTATTATTCTTCTAATTTGTGCAGCAACAGTAAATTATTTAAAAATAGATAAGCATAGAGCTCTTGATTGTCATCATGGAGGATCCGATTCGGATCCCGTATCCGTACCCGTCATGTCGGGTCGACACGGATACTCTGTCATAAAGTGGGGAGTCTAGGGTAATAGAGCCGATAACTCCGTCCGCAGGTCTCCCAGTCCGCCACCCTCCTTCTCTAGCCTCCAGTCAATCGACGAGCCTCAACCTATGAAAGAAGAAGATAGGAGCAGTTGCCGCTCTTCGTTTTATTACCAGAGGCCCCAAGTATTTAAAAAATAATCTTTAATAAGGCCCCTCCAACAACAGGTTTGGATTAAGACCCATACCCGCGATCTCAGTATAGCAATGGACGAATCCAGTCAAGTAACATTGCCTTTATTACCGCACTTTCCTGCTTATTTATATTTGTTTATTCATTTAGTATGGTCTATATATTGAGTCGTTAGTCATACTAGATCGCTTGTTATTAGACCTGTTACAAGCATGGTTTAAAGTATTGGCCGATACCGATACGGTTTGGCATGTCCCGATCCGATATCCGATACTTACCGATACCAACATTGAGGGTCTCTTTTCCAGTCAATTCGGCAAAGAAAATTAAACGAAAAAGACAAATCATCGAGGGTTTAAAGCATAATAAGATTGTAAAAACATGTAAAAGAAGAAAATCAATCTATTATATGTAAACCAATCGCTAAGGGTGATTACAATGTTATTTAATTTCAAAAGTACTACGAAATAACACTGAAAATACTTAAATTATGTCTAAATGTATAAAATATATGTTTTTAAATGTAAATAATTTATTAATAATTATTTTTTTCCGATACCAAAAAATCCGATACTCCAATCCGAAACCGTCGATACTACCGATATCGCCGATACCAATACTCGTAGGAATAGTCCGATACCGATTCTGATACCGATATTGTGAACCTTGGTTATAAGTTACCTTACATATGTTACAATATTACATGCAATACTTTTCTTATGTTTATAATATCGGTACTTAGTTGTACCTTATTTTTATTTAGTTTATTTGTTAGGATGATTTATAGTCTTTTTTTTTCTTTTAGTCTTCAGTTGCTTTCAATTTATAGCTTTTGTTGATAGTAGACTTAGACACAAAATGTTGCATATATGATAAAAAGAGGCATACTGGTTATAGTTGTGATTTCCGATTACTTGGCACGTTATAGTACTTGAATTCTAGTTGACTTGATTCATCATTACTAGATTCTCGATTTGACTGGCATAGACACAGGCTCTTAGTTTCATTGGGTGAGGAGGACACTCACTAGGCGCTTGGACTATGTTTTCACATGTCGTGTATGTGTTACTAGTGTCTCGTGATGAGACTATGTCTCGCGATGAGCACTACCCTATTAGTTATCGCTAGCAACTCGCTTGAACACAACCCGTACCCGGAGTCAGTCAATCTGAGCGTTGAACGTTGCCCTCGATTGCATATCACATGGTTTTGGTGAATAGCAGTGCACCATATTTTCTATATTTCTCTTGCATGTTGTTTATTGTTTTCATACGGCATGTATATTATGTATCTTGCTACGTCCCTCTGTGGACCTGATTTTCTTTCAGATTAGCCGAGTGATTTCGCTGAGTTCTTTCGAAGTTGTGTTGATGGTTTGCTTCGCCGATTCAGGTATTGGTTTTTTCGTAGTATAAGTTACTTTTCTGTTATTTGTTCATGTTGTTATAGCCTAGTATTTTGTAGGTCCATATTATTCTTCTCGGACCTAATCGGACAAGTATGTTATTGGGCTACAGACCAATATTCATATTGTTCATTCTTTATATTTTGTTTGTGAATTGAGATATAGAAATCATATGTTATATTAGATACATTGACGTGACTCTAGGACAACGTATACGTATTCAAGTTGGACTAGAGTCCACTTGATACGTAGATAACCATTGTCACATGTCTGAGTCCTACGTATTTTTGAACTGGAATGTGACACATTGAAACCTTTGGATTGCATTAGATAACATGTTCGTACAAAGACGGTTAAGCTTATAACTCTCATTAAATTTCATCTTCCAATCCTCTTGTACAAGCATCAGAAGTACGTCACAATATTTTTGTTGAAACAAATTTTTGGCGCTTGCTTCTCGTACTAATAGAATACAGAATATATCTAGGTCTATCAAAACGCTGAAAGCAAATACACTACAAATCTTTTATATATAACTAGAGAGAAATATATGTGACAAATTTATGTGTACCATGAGATGATTCGACATCCAAGATCAGATCAAGAGCATAATCGTAGTAAGGGACCTGGCTGCTTAATCCACAGAGATTGAAATCATCTTGTATGTACTCTTCGTCAACCTCACAAAAGAACTCATTTCCTCTTAAATTGCAGAACCATGAGATCCACGATGTGTCTTCCCCATCAGAACCACTTACGTCTGACTCCTCACTATCCGTCTCTGATTCTTCTGTAGTAAAGATGCGGAGCAAATCAGATAAACAAGCTACGATACAAAACATTTAATACTAATATTAAGAAAATATGTTCTCAACAAAATATACATAAAACGATATCATAAAGATCTCAACTTTAAGTTCTCAAAAAGATTACTTCTAATCTATCTTTTTGGGTAATACTCTAATTTCATAACACTCAACAACAAGCCACAGAAACAACCAAGTTTCAGAGCCTATATCTCTTAGATATCCTAAATTTCACCAATTGTTTTCCAATAAAACAGTTCTATATTGATCACAATGTCATAAACAATGAATTTGGTTACAAAAATTATTACTGCTAAATCTTATTTCATCACATGTGATATTAGGATATGAATTACCCTAATTTGTACAGATAAATTGTCTCAGAAACACTAACTTTTTCACCAAAGGAGAGCTGAATAGCCTCATAGTCATCTCAACTTCATAAAAGGATGCATTTGGCTATAACAATAACCAACTTTCCAAAAAGATAAGTCATTTTTTATCTTTGTTGATATTCACAAAGCAGTATGCATGGGAGATGGTGGACAAAAAGGAATGATGGCTAACTCTAATTTGGTAAAAAGAAATAATATCTAGAGAATAACCACCATACTCCCTATACGAGAGTTTCTTCTTAATAACAGTGAAAAATACATTGATGGACTCCATACAGAAAGTGTCCAATAAGCCGATAATACAATTACTTGTACGCTCAATATGGAAACGTAAACGTGGAATCTTGACTCGATCTATAAAGTATAAATATAGACCAAAACTTTGACTAAATTTAACAAACCAAATATCCTACCAATCCTAAAATAGATCCAAAATAGACTATTCTTCTACACTCCCTCGCAAGTTTGACATGTTGGAGAACATGTGTAATGTGCAATACAAAAAGGGAGTCGTGATTGTTGTTGTTAACTTGAAAGACAAAAAGGGAATCGTGATTGGCATTGTTAATGACAAGAAGGAACAGCAAATAAGATTGAGCGGTCGTAACTCGTACACAAATGTTGATTAAATGGCAGTTTAGCTCGTAGGAATGACTAAAAGTTCGACACAAGATTGTTAACGTGGCGAGGACGGGCAGGCCTAGCGGGGGGCTCAGGACTTGGTAAGTTAAGCCGAGCTTGTGGTTTATGACTAGGATTTTGTCTTGTGATTTGGGGCTCTAAGAGCATCCACATTGAGAGAGGTTTCAAGTGCTACATTTTGACTTTAGTCAAATTTGGTAGCACTTGAAGGCTACAGTAGACACTTGTCCATACTTCAAAATTGCTAGAAAGCTAAGAGACACTCCAGATTTGGAGCGTGCCCTAGTTCCTCTACAATAATTTTCTGGGTACACCAAAATTAACTCTTACCAAACAGGAAAGGGAAATAAAGAGGGAAAAGAGGGAGGGAAAATCTTACCAAGAAGGGAAGGAAAATAAAGAGGGGAAAGAGGGAGGAAAAAGAGGAGGATTTGTTTGGAGTGTATCATTGTGTGATAATATCAAGGAGACACTCCAAAAGTAATAATTTACACGATTTTCAATAATTTGGAGTATGTGTTTTGACGGTCTCCACTGTGGATGCTCTAGTAATTTCATCCTACTTGATGCATCATAAACAAAGTTAGCATTGCCATGTTAAACTGTAAAATGCAATATTTTAAATGACATTGAATCTTTTATATTATGAAGTTATGGACATAGAAACTTGAAATAACTTCGCAGTTCATAATCGAGCTGTCCAAAACCCTAACTTGCACCCCCAAAAAATCGAAAAATTCGAGAGCAAAATAAAAGAGAGGAAATCGACCTTCGTTCTTGGAAATGGAGGCGGACGGCTGGTCGCGACGATCGGGGTGCTTCCCGGAAGAGGCGGACGGCGCCGTGAGCCGATCCTTCCCCTTCCCGACGAGCCCCCTCGGTCCGGACGGGGACGACTTCTCGAGATGCCTGTCCAGAGCGTCGTTGATCCGCTTCCGGTCCATCGAGCCGCTCCCCCCCTCCTCCTCGATCCCGATACTTCTCCGCTACGGATCTCCCACGGATCCGGAAGGAAACCCTACGTTTTGGTAGAAATTAGGGTTAGGGTCTCGGACGGGGAGAGGAGGAAGAGGAAGAGGAAGAGGAGAAATGCTAATTTGGGAAATTTTGAGGGGTGTCTGGTTAAAGTACAGGCGTCGGAAATAATCGGACCGGCCACCGATACTTCGTTGTTCGAGTGGGTTGTTTCTGTCAATGCGACTCTTTTGCAATTAAGTCACTTAAATCTCTTTTACAAATGTTAAAGGCCACCCCTTTTTTTACTAAGGACCACCAACTTAAAATTTTAAAAAAATTACAAATTTGCCATTTTAAAAATATTAAGGGCCGTCCAACTTCTGTCAATTGAGGACTGCATGACTTGCCTGCAGTCCAAAGTGAAGACATGACTGCAGTGCTGGCCTGCAGTCCTCAATTGACAAATTTTTTTTTATCTACAGTGACTGCAGGACTTGCCTGCAGTCCAAAGTGAAGAGAGGACTGCAGTGCTGGCCTGCAGTCTCTCGACGCATCCAATATGGGATTGCTGATGGAATTGCTGCGGAGAAAAAGAGGGGTTTGCAGGCCGAAGAAGAATGACAAGTCGAAGTCGTGGTCCAAGATGCTTCTGGAGCTCCTGGAGTCCATCTCCGATCATCTTCCTCTACATGACTACGTCAGCTTTCGGGGCGTATGCAAGTCGGGGTCCGACCGCAAGGAGATAATGAGCTTCGCCAAGAAGTACCCCTGGCTGTTGCTCTATGGCTTCGATGGCAACGCACCGGACAAGTGCTACATGTACGACTTCATCAAACGGAGCCTCTGTACCTTCTATTTCCCCACCACAATTGACAGAATTTATTTTTTTTGTTTTTGTTTTTTGTTTTCTTTGGTTCCTCTTGGTAGCCCTTAGTACGTAAATCACTTTACATTAGGTTGCTCTTAGTAAAAAATTTGAGAGGGTCATGGTTGCCCTTAGTAGGATGGTTGCCCTTAGTAAAAAGGGGGTGGCCTTTAACATTTGCCTTAATCTATCAGGCTTTTTCTAAGGGCACTATCACTTTTACTTGGGACTAGTCCAAAAAACATTTTAAAATATTACAAGTTTGCCATCAATTTTTTTATTACTTGGGGCTAGCCCAAACAAAGGTATAAATAACAACTTTTCTTTTCTTTTTTTTCTCTCCCTCTACTAATTTCTTTTCTCCCTCTACTCTTTTATTCTCTCCTTTTCTTCTCTCCATCTACTGTTTTCTTCTCTCCCTCAACATTTCTAGGTCATAGAATTAAACTCTAGCCCAAGTTTTTCCCCAACCTACATTTTGTGAATATTGTGGGTGGAAATTCTAGTAATAATTTCATCGACTTCAACCGTCTTCTCTTCTTCCTCCCTCTCTTGCTCTCTTCTTTCCAAGAAAATGCCTAGGTCACATGTAGAAAAAATGCACATCGAAGAACCCGGGTCATCAAATATACTAAACTCTCGTCCCGCTACGTCCGAAGAACACATCGGAAGGAGTGCTTCCGAAGAATCCGGGTCATCAAATATACTAAACTCTCGTCCCGCTACGTCCGAAGAACACATCGAAAGCACTCTTGGTAATTTAATTTGCAAATTATTTTCATGTCAGTAAGAAACAGGATTACGAAAAACCGGACAGTCCCTCATCGAAGAAGGACTGTCAAAGAGTTGGCAGTCCAGTTGCAAAACAGGACTGTCAACCATGTGGCATTCCTGAAAAAACATAGGACTGTCAACTTGTTGGCAGTCCTTGCTTCTTTTTCAAAATTTCAGGTGTCATAATGTAATTCCATCCCTACTATTTAATGCAATGCATACGAATACAAAGTTGATTGTTAGTAACACATGGACAAGTTTTTGGACTCCACTGTTGGTGGAGTTTTTGGACTCACAGCCAGTGTATCATTTTTGAACTATTAAAGTCTCGTCCATTCTACCCCAGTATATAACAAGAGCAAAATGACTAATGGAGGCATGAAGAATAATGGTTTACATAGTGTTGAATCGTTTACCACTTAAAAGAAAGGGGGAACAATGTGTTATACCTCTTCATAAAAATAACCTAAACAAAATCAACTTGACTTGACAAGAACTAAGAATTCCATACAGGATTCCTATACATTTACAATATTTTTACGTAATTACATTGCTCTTCAACCAGGAACACAGCAGACACGACTAAATGATTATTTGTCACACATGCAATATTTTGGGATGAAGCACCAATGGCACATCGCTATGTATTTGAAGCTTTGGATCGAACATTTAGAGACTTAATAGATGTTGATCTACCCTTTGGAGGAAAAGTTATGATATTTTGAGACAATTTTCGGCAAGTGCTTTCCGTTGTCCGAAATGGCACAAAAACAGAAATGGTACAAGCAATTGTAGTTAAATCATCATTTTGGAGATATACTAAGATCCTCAAACTCAAGGAAAATATGAGATCCAAAAGTGATCCTGAATTTTCAGACTTTTTGCTTCGTATTGGTGATGGTCAAGAACCTGCAGTGGTAGAAGACATGATACAATTACCGTCGTCTATCGTAGTGCATTGGGAGGGAGAATGGACCGTCGATAAATTTATTAACGACATCTTTCCAAATTTGTGTCAAAACATTAAAAATCGAGATTGCATAGTTGAAAGAGCAATTATTACTCTCCTAAATGAAGATGTTGATGTGCTTAATGACAAAATCATTCGTATGTTTCCAGGTGAAGAAGAAATTGTTTATTTATTTGATTGGGTTCAGGATGATGAAAGGAATTTGTATCAACAAGAGTTTTTAAACTCAATATCACCAGGAGGTTTCCCTCCACATAAACTAACCTTGAAAAAGGGTGTAACTATTATGCTGCTAAGAAATATTGACCCAAAAATGGGATTATGTAACGGCACAAGATTACTATGTCGTGGTTGCTATAACAATGTTATTGATGCTGAAATCTTATCGGGACAATTTGTTGGAAATAGAGTTTTTCTACCAAGAATTCCTTTAATGACCGCTGAGAATTTTGGACTCTCGTTTGCAATGACAAGGAAGCAATTTCCAGTTTAATTGAGTTTTGCACTGACAATAAACAAATCACAAGGTCAAACAATACCAAATTTGGGAAGTAACCTTCCCGATCATGTTTTTGGACATGGACAATTGTATGTCGCTCTATCTAGGGGTGTTTCAAGAATATCAACAAGAGTGTTAGTGAAAAAGGGATCGATTGACAACAAGAATGGAATATTTACCAGGAATATTGCTTATCAAGAGGTTTTGCTCCCACAAAACTAATCACATATGAGGTACTTGAGTTAATTATGTCTATTAAGTAATGAAATAAAAACATATTTACTACCTTTGCTTCCATATAACCTCTTAAGTTTTCCTTATTTCTTGCAGGACAATGCATGTTGTCAATATCGGTGACTATCGGCTTTTTATATGTAACAAGATTTATCAGTCAACTATCGGCTTTTTATATGTAAGCAAGAGTTACCAGTCAAGTCCAGTTGATGACTACCTTTGTTTCCATATAACATATTTAGATTTTCTTATTTCTTGCAGGACAATGTATGTTGTCAATACCGATGACTATCGACCATTTATATGTAAGCACGAGTTACCTGTCAATTCATGTTTGTAAGCCCCCTGAATTTCCCGAATTATTTTTTTGAATTTTCTAATGAATTATTTTCAATAATTCATTTCTATATAATTAATTTCGATTGATTAATTTTGATTTAATGCTCTTTACCGTGACTTGGATTTCTAGAGCATCAGGGATGCCAGTCTCTGGAAACTTCCTTCTTGGAGTTTGTAGTAGACGAGATTATCTTCACAGTGATATTTCGTGTCCCACTCGAACTTGTTCCCTTGTGCTCCATTTGATTCGCGCAACTTCGGGTCAATTTAGACTAATTTATCGTCTGCCGTAATTCGTGATTTAATTTCCAACTTAATTTCCGGGCCCGACATCAGTCCAATCCGGTCGACCCAATATATGGTCCTGGCCTGTTTTGAGTCTACTATGCACGTGCCACTTGCGTGCCACCGCTTGATCTCCCTTGTGCTCCTATTCCACCCATGATTTAATTGATTTAAATTTATTATTTTAATTAAATCTTGTCTTCGACTTTGTCCAAACTTGGCCTAACGTCCGACCCAGTTTGGCATGGACCCTACCATGACTGTCCATACGTCCCACTGATGTGTCTGCATTTTTCCCTATTTGAAAATATGTTTATTTTATATAAAATATCTATTCCTCTCTCTTTATTATATATTATATATATATACATATATATATATATATATGTATAATGTAACACTCTCTCTCCCAACTCCCCTCACAGCCAATCACCCCTCCCCCATTGTGGCCGACCTACACCACACCCTCTCTCATCCTCTCTCTAAATATCTCTCTTCCACTCACTCTCTTTATTCTCACCCTTCTCTATTTATATATATATGTTATATATATACACACACACACATATCTCTCTTACTCTCACCCCCTCCTTACACTCACCACCCCCATCACTCTTTCTCTCTCCCACGTCCAGGCCGACAGCCCCCCCTACTTCTCTCCTTCCTCTCCACTTCTTCTTCCTTAACTTATTCTTCTTCTTCTCTTCTTCCTCTTCATTGTGAAGAGCAACACCACCACCACCCCATGGCCATCCGAGCCCAGCCCTGGCCGACGGCCAAGCACCACCACCACCCTAGGCCGAGCCTCCTCCCGACTCCTCCTCCTCCTCCCTACACAACAACACCATCACCACCATTATTGTCATCATCATCATCCTCATCACTCACCACCATCACTTCTCGCCATCACCATCAACAACTCCATCCCCACCGCGCCTAGCCCACCGCCGTCGCCGCCACGCCGCGCGCCACCGCGCGTGGCAGCAGCAGCAGCAGCTAGCTGCAGCAGCGGCAGCAGCTGCGGAGGGCGCGAGCAGCAGCCGCACGCCGCTCCGGCCGTCGCCGGCGCCGGCGAGCCCCCCCACGGCCGCGTGCGGGCCGGGCGCACCCCCGGGCAGGCCCCCGTGGCACGCTGCCTCTTCCCCGGCGTGAGAAAAGCACGATTCGTGCGTTTGGCACGAGATCCCGTCGGCGCGCGCTCGGAAACGAAGTCAGAATCTCGTTTCGGAACAGCAACTTCGCGTCGATTTTCTGGAGGATCCGACCGTTGGATCGGCGATTTCTTTGCTCCGTCTCAATCTCGGTATATCCCTCTTCACCTCTGTCAAGTTTGAACCGTTAATTTTATCGTTTGATACATCAAAACCGGCCACCAAGTTGACGTTTTAATTTGTACTATTTTTGGACAGTTTTGCGACGCCAACTTTGCGGGTTCGTATCTTCGTCGTCGCAGCTCCGTTTTGCGCGCCACTAGTTCCGGTGCACAGCTGGTATAACCCTCTTCCTGCCCCCTTTAGATTTCGTTTCAGTTTGAGCTCGTTAGGTCGGTCGAATTCGACGCCAAAGTTGGCCGTTCGAATTCTTAGTGTTGCACTTGTAGAATTCCATTTTTGAACCCGGGACTCCGGATTCAATTTCTGACACCACCAGTAGACTCGTGGCGTCGTTCTGGCATGTTTTCATATAAAGTTTGTTTGATTTGGAGAACGTGGGCCCTGGCACGCATTTCGGTGCAAAGCGGATCCCACTTTCTGGGTCAACGGGTCATTTTGAGTTCGGCTCATCGGAATCCAATTCCGGATATACCGTTGAGTTCGTATCGTCATTCTGGACTCGTTGACATATAATTTGCTGAGTTTTGAGGACATTGGCTCCGACACGCTTTTTCGTGCAAATCGGTTTCCAATGTCCTGGTCAACGGACCAATTTGAGATCGGGTCAACGGAATCCAATTCTGGATATACCATTGGGTTCGTATCGTCATTCTAGATTCGTGGACATATAATTTGTTAGGTTTTGTGCACTTTTATTTCGACACGTTTTTCGGTGCAAAGTGTGTCCAACGGCGGACATCATTTTGGCCCGAAATTACCGTTTTGCCCCTGTGTCCAAATTGGACTTTTGGACAGGCGATTCTAGCTGATTTGACCATTCTGGACACGTTGGTGATGTTAGTTACATCATCCGACAACATCTGTAGGTTTTTATCATATTGTTATAATCTTTCTCCTTTTGTGGTATTTTGAGATCCGTCGATTCCAGTGATTTCACAATCACTGAAATTGATATGTTGACCCTGAAAATGTTTATAGAGACTAGCTTTGACCCTGTTGACCATGGTTGACTGCTTTGACTGAACATCGAAGTAGAGTCAACATTTGACCTAGGTTAGCCTAGTTTGACCTAGAGTTGACCATAGTTGACCAGTTGACCAAAAGTCAACTGTAAGTCAACCATTGACCCAATTTGACCTAGTTTGACTTGGTTTGACTTATTGTGGCCTAGTTTGACTTAGTGGACTGAGTCTGACCTAGATTGCGTAGCTTATACTATAGAATCAAGCCTAACACTGTTAAACCCTAATTAGCTTATATATATCTTATCTTTAGGTCTGTGGCATCACTCTGAACATCGACCCCATTGACAGCTCAGGACCGCAGGCGAGTACATTCACTGATAGTTTTCATTGTCTTGATATCTGCTATATCCGATTCAGTCGTAGTGTCTTACTTGATTCTCAGTCACGATAGTTCACGGACTAGTATATACCGGATTCCTGTCATGAGATGTCATTCTTGGATTTTCTTGGGATACTGGTACTTGCTCGATCTTGTTCTTGTACTTGTATTGACACCGATTCCTGAGAAGGAGTAGCTACCTTCTTAGGGAATCTCGTGCCATGACGTGTTATGTCCGGATCCGTATACTATTCGGGGAATGGGGAATATTATAGATAGTGTGATCAATGCCCACCTTGAGTTACTACTTGTATCATAGCTATACCCTCACCTCACGATGGGTATAGCCTGACCTGTGCTACTACTTGCTCCATAGCTTACCATCCCGGCCGGGCCGAGTCCACGTACTTGTAGCCGGTCGGCTGGAAGCCTGATCTTGACCCATACCGATCACATTATGCTATAATATTCGAGGCACATTTTATATTTTCTTATCTTATCATATATCCTGATCTGCTCTACGTTTAGTATTTTCTCACCATGCCATGATATACAGTTACTCACATGCTCTACTTGTCTTTACATTGTACCTTGAGTTGAGACTAAGTTCTGCTCGGGAGAAGGGTTACAACCCCGGTCCTTGTTTGGTTTAAGGGTTGTAACTCAGCTTCCGAACGGTTCCCAAGTCTTCATATATCTTTGTCTTGTAGTTCATTATACTGTCTCTTATAGAATTTGTCAATTCACATGGAACTGCTGTTGGTGTTTGTACTTGCTCATTTTCCTGACAGGATACCGTTGATAATATTTTAGGAGTTGTTATACCATTAGTGGACTTCCTGATGTTGCTAGCTGAGGTGGATCTCACTATTCTTCTATGTGAGTTGCCTGGTAGTTATCCTTAGTTCGTCTTGTTTTTCCTTCTTCATTTTCTGTCTTATGATTCATTCTAGTAGTTTCTAGTTGTTCTTGTACTTTAGTTATCTTTCTTGTCTTATCATCCCTAGCTGTTGTGATGTGACTAGAGTATAATTGTAGTTATAGGCCTTCTAAACGTAGTGTATATTTATTGGGTACTAGACAGCGTTCTACCGCCGATACTGCGGCGTAGGCTGGGCGTCGTCTACGTATTCGTACCCGTATATCCGGGTGCGGGTCGTGACACGTTTTTAGTGGTGGCCCATGCAGGTCAGTCTTTGCAATTAATGCGAAGTCGTGGTAGTACTTGAGCTTTTCTGTACTACTGCGAGCCTGCCCTAGGTTTAAGGTTGAGTCAAGGAATATTTTAGAAATATGGTACTCAGTCACATATTAGGAACTCTTGGTAGATTCCAGGGATGACCCCTGGGAATCTTATTTCGAACTTTTCAAAACTTTTCCCATTTGTTCTTGTCCGTCCTAATTTCTGAAACATTTGTCCGTTATCAAACTTTATTCTTTCTTGGAATGAGTTTGTGGACCCCAGAGGAAATGTATAAGTTGGACTAATATATCTTCTAGGTTGAGACGAGAATATGATTTGTCAATCTCATATCAGGTTGAGATTGTTTTAGATTATATTCTAATGATTTTCTTTTATCTTGACCTAGATAGTACCTTTGGACATCTCCTGAGAATTTTCTTCTAAACTCTACCTCGAGATCTATTTTCGCTAGTTTCCATCTACTTATCCTTGATTCGTTGTTGAAAATTTTGGAATTCTTGATGTTCGTTGTTGACTTCGATTTTGATTCTGTTTGAAGATAAACTTCTCTGGATTGAGTTAAGATATTCTGATAAACATATTTTATGAGGACGATGAGAACGATAAATGTCTACTTTATTTATGGAGTTTCGAATTTATCGCAGTCATATTAGCTAGCCTGACAAGGACATGGAGCCTGATTTTGGATATACTATCCTGGTTATGGCATTTAGATTCTCTTGCAGCCATACCGGTTGGCGTGGTAAGGAATCTAGATGACATGATTATAGGGTGTATATCCTAGTTATGGACTCTATCGTTTATTGCAGCTATGTTTACTGGCGTGGCGAAATTCTGGCAACATGATTATGGATAGACGTGTATGGTTATCAGGTCATACCTTAAATTAATCCACTTCTTTTGACCTATTGCCCAAGGACAATTCCTATCGTTATTCCTTGTTCTTTCATTTCTCTTCTCATCATATGATGATTTCCTCGTCTTGTCATTACTTCATCCATCCTGATTAATTATGTCTTGATTTCACCAATCACCAGTCATTTATCCATTCCTGTCAACTATATTGTAAAGTCATTGAAATTTTGTACCTTTTCACCTTGGGAAGGTTAAGGAAGTATCGTAAATCATCTCGTTCGGAAAGTGGATTTATTATCAAGTGGTATCTTGGTAGCAATATGGGATGTTGGATCTAGTGTAGAATTTTGAGATAGGAGTATGATTGAGGTTGGAACTGAAACCAAGGGGTCAATATAATCTGTTTAGAAATGAGTTATTAGGGTATTTCCAGGATAAATTACTTGGAGAACAAGTTTAAGGATTTCAAATAAGAAAGACAATAGGTTATACATTAATGGTATGAAAATTTATATTTCGTGGATATAGTTTAGAAACTGGATAAGGCATTGGTAAGAGGATAGAGAACACAAGGATTTTGAGTCAAAAAAGGGAAGAAGAAATTTTGTGGATATAATTTATTGATTGAGATGGTTGATAATTGGAAGTGTATGATGAAAGAAATATGAAGGTTGATTGGTAGTGGAAGAATAAGTTTTGTAAAGCCTAGTAGTATTAGATTGAATAACACCATGAGAGTGAATTGAACAAGTTCAAGGATATTGTAAACTTGAATTAGAGGTTTCAGATCAATTTAGGACAAGGTGGAAGAATTCGGGTTAAAGGATGATTAAGTGGATAGTGTGGAGTTCTAGTAAAGGGTGTACTTCTTGATTAGGGTTTTGGAATTTGGATATGGCCTATGGTATCATGACAAGGCCCAATCCTTATGACGGAAGGGTGATTCTGGTAGTAGTTGTATAAGATTGGTTTTTAATATTTGGACTCGTGAGATTAAAGGTGTGATTGGCCAATGATGACCAGATAAACTTGATAGTATTAGATAGAGATGATTAACTTGGCTTCCCTATGAAACCTTATCTTTTGATTTTCTACCAAGAGGAATTGGACTTATTCCATATCTCTGAATCATCCCTTGAGTTCTCAATATCGTTAAATCATAATTTCCTTGATCGCGACCGAACGACTTTGGTCATCTCTTCTATTCATACCCGTATCCTGGGTCATACTCAATTGAGTTAAATTCAATTCTAACTTGAATTTCCATCCTTGGACGCTCGTGCCCAGATTTCGTTGATCTTATACTCCATCTTGCCCAAATTCTTATTTACTCAAAAGTTGATCAACTTGGATCATGTTGAGACAAATTTCTTTATCGTGGTTGG
This sequence comes from Iris pallida, assembly GCA_029216955.1. Lineage (NCBI taxonomy): Eukaryota > Viridiplantae > Streptophyta > Magnoliopsida > Asparagales > Iridaceae > Iris > Iris pallida. Next base: position 5,116,311 of record JANAVB010020999.1, read on the forward strand.
ATTCCAATGCTATTAACCCTCGTGTATTGCCTTCTGATTTTGAGCATGTTTGGATTTTGAAACACTCGTGCCTATACTCTTTTCGACTTTGATTTGATTTTCTGATTGTATCTGAAATTTTCTTGTGCTTAATTGTGCCTATATGATTCTGTTCATATTTTGATTCTATCGTGCGAAAATTTTTCATCGTGCCTGAATAATTGTGAATTGATTATCTTAATCGTGCAGACTTGTCATTCTATGATCGTGCCTAAGTTTTTGCCTAAAAACTTTCTATCTTGTTTTACCCCTACTACAACCTTAATTTCGAGGACGAAATTTCTATAAGGTGGGTAGGATGTAAGCCCCCTGAATTTCCCGAATTATTTTTTTGAATTTTCTAATGAATTATTTTCAATAATTCATTTCTATATAATTAATTTCGATTGATTAATTTTGATTTAATGCTCTTTACCGTGACTTGGATTTCTAGAGCATCAGGGATGCCAGTCTCTGGAAACTTCCTTCTTGGAGTTTGTAGTAGACGAGATTATCTTCACAGTGATATTTCGTGTCCCACTCGAACTTGTTCCCTTGTGCTCCATTTGATTCGCGCAACTTCGGGTCAATTTAGACTAATTTATCGTCTGCCGTAATTCGTGATTTAATTTCCAACTTAATTTCCGGGCCCAACATCAGTCCAATCCGGTCGACCCAATATATGGTCCTGGCCTGTTTTGAGTCTACTATGCACGTGCCACTTGCGTGCCACCGCTTGATCTCCCTTGTGCTCCTATTCCACCCATGATTTAATTGATTTAAATTTATTATTTTAATTAAATCTTGTCTTCGACTTTGTCCAAACTTGGCCTAACGTCCGACCCAGTTTGGCATGGACCCTACCATGACTGTCCATACGTCCCACTGATGTGTCTGCATTTTTTCCTATTTGAAAATATGTTTATTTTATATAAAATATCTATTCCTCTCTCTTTATTATATATTATATATATATACATATATATATATATATATGTATAATGTAACACTCTCTCTCCCAACTCCCCTCACAGCCAATCACCCCTCCCCCATTGTGGCCGACCTACACCACACCCTCTCTCATCCTCTCTCTAAATATCTCTCTTCCACTCACTCTCTTTATTCTCACCCTTCTCTATTTATATATATATGTTATATATATACACACACACACATATCTCTCTTACTCTCACCCCCTCCTTACACTCACCACCCCCATCACTCTTTCTCTCTCCCACGTCCAGGCCGACAGCCCCCCCTACTTCTCTCCTTCCTCTCCACTTCTTCTTCCTTAACTTATTCTTCTTCTTCTCTTCTTCCTCTTCATTGTGAAGAGCAACACCACCACCACCCCATGGCCATCCGAGCCCAGCCCTGGCCGACGGCCAAGCACCACCACCACCCTAGGCAGAGCCTCCTCCCGACTCCTCCTCCTCCTCCCTACACAACAACACCATCACCACCATTATTGTCATCATCATCATCCTCATCACTCACCACCATCACTTCTCGCCATCACCATCAACAACTCCATCCCCACCGCGCCTAGCCCACCGCCGTCGCCGCCACGCCGCGCGCCACCGCGCGTGGCAGCAGCAGCAGCAGCTAGCTGCAGCAGCGGCAGCAGCTGCGGAGGGCGCGAGCAGCAGCCGCGCGCCGCTCCGGCCGTCGCCGGCGCCGGCGAGCCCCCCCACGGCCGCGTGCGGGCCGGGCGCACCCCCGGGCAGGCCCCCGTGGCACGCTGCCTCTTCCCCGGCGTGAGAAACGCACGATTCGTGCGTTTGGCACGAGATCCCGTCGGCGCGCGCTCGGAAACGAAGTCAGAATCTCGTTTCGGAACAGCAACTTCGCATCGATTTTCTGGAGGATCCGACCGTTGGATCGGCGATTTCTTTGCTCCGTCTCAATCTCGGTATATCCCTCTTCACCTCTGTCAAGTTTGAACCGTTAATTTTATCGTTTGATACATCAAAACCGGCCACCAAGTTGACGTTTTAATTTGTACTATTTTTGGACAGTTTTGCGACGCCAACTTCGCGGGTTCGTATCTTCGTCGTCGCAGCTCCGTTTTGCGCGCCACCAGTTCCGGTGCACAGCTGGTATAACCCTCTTCCTGCCCCCTTTAGATTTCGTTTCAGTTTGAGCTCGTTAGGTCGGTCGAATTCGACGCCAAAGTTGGCCGTTCGAATTCTTAGTGTTGCACTTGTAGAATTCCATTTTTGAACCCGGGACTCCGGATTCAATTTCTGACACCACCAGTAGACTCGTGGCGTCGTTCTGGCATGTTTTCATATAAAGTTTGCTTGATTTGGAGAACGTGGGCCCTGGCACGCATTTCGGTGCAAAGCGGATCCCACTTTCTGGGTCAACGGGTCATTTTGAGTTCGGCTCATCGGAATCCAATTCCGGATATACCGTTGAGTTCGTATCGTCATTCTGGACTCGTTGACATATAATTTGTTGAGTTTTGAGGACATTGGCTCCGACACGCTTTTCCGTGCAAATCGGTTTCCAATGTCCTGGTCAACGGACCAATTTGAGATCGGGTCAACGGAATCCAATTCTGGATATACCATTGGGTTCGTATCGTCATTCTGGATTCGTGGACATATAATTTGTTAGGTTTTGTGCACTTTTATTTCGGCACATTTTTCGGTGCAAAGTGTGTCCAACGGCGGACATCATTTTGGCCCGAAATTACCGTTTTGCCCCTGTGTCCAAATTGGACTTTTGGACAGGCGATTCTAGCTGATTTGACCATTCTGGACACGTTGGTGATGTTAGTTACATCATCCGACAACATCTGTAGGTTTTTATCATATTGTTATAATCTTTCTCCTTTTGTGGTATTTTGAGATCCGTCGATTCCAGTGATTTCACAATCACTGAAATTGATATGTTGACCCTGAAAATATTTATAGAGACTAGCTTTGACCCTGTTGACCATGGTTGACTGCTTTGACTGAACATCGAAGTAGAGTCAACATTTGACCTAGGTTAGCCTAGTTTGACCTAGAGTTGACCATAGTTGACCAGTTGACCAAAAGTCAACTGTAAGTCAACCATTGACCCAATTTGACCTAGTTTGACTTGGTTTGACTTATTGTGGCCTAGTTTGACTTAGTGGACTGAGTCTGACCTAGATTGCGTAGCTTATACTATAGAATCAAGCCTAACACTGTTAAACCCTAATTAGCTTATATATATCTTATCTTTAGGTCTGTGGCATCACTCTGAACATCGACCCCATTGACAGCTCAGGACCGCAGGCGAGTACATTCACTGATAGTTTTCATTGTCTTGATATCTGCTATATCCGATTCAGTCGTAGTGTCTTACTTGATTCTCAGTCACGATAGTTCACGGACTAGTATATACCGGATTCCTGTCATGAGATGTCATTCTTGGATTTTCTTGGGATACTGGTACTTGCTCGATCTTGTTCTTGTACTTGTATTGACACCGATTCCTGAGAAGGAGTAGCTACCTTCTTAGGGAATCTCGTGCCATGACGTGTTATGTCCGGATCCGTATACTATTCGGGGAATGGGGAATATTATAGATAGTGTGATCAATGCCCACCTTGAGTTACTACTTGTATCATAGCTATACCCTCACCTCACGATGGGTATAGCCTGACCTGTGCTACTACTTGCTCCATAGCTTACCATCCCGGCCGGGCCGAGTCCACGTACTTGTAGCCGGTCGGCTGGAAGCCTGATCTTGACCCATACCGATCACATTATGCTATAATATTCGAGGCACATTTTATATTTTCTTATCTTATCATATATCCTGATCTGCTCTACGTTTAGTATTTTCTCACCATGCCATGATATACAGTTACTCACATGCTCTACTTGTCTTTACATTGTACCTTGAGTTGAGACTAAGTTCTGCTCGGGAGAAGGGTTACAACCCCGGTCCTTGTTTGGTTTAAGGGTTGTAACTCAGCTTCCGAACGGTTCCCAAGTCTTCATATATCTTTGTCTTGTAGTTCATTATACTGTCTCTTATAGAATTTGTCAATTCACATGGAACTGCTGTTGGTGTTTGTACTTGCTCATTTTCCTGACAGGATACCGTTGATAATATTTTAGGAGTTGTTATACCATTAGTGGACTTCCTGATGTTGCTAGCTGAGGTGGATCTCACTATTCTTCTATGTGAGTTGCCTGGTAGTTATCCTTAGTTCGTCTTGTTTTTCCTTCTTCATTTTCTGTCTTATGATTCATTCTAGTAGTTTCTAGTTGTTCTTGTACTTTAGTTATCTTTCTTGTCTTATCATCCCTAGCTGTTGTGATGTGACTAGAGTATAATTGTAGTTATAGGCCTTCTAAACGTAGTGTATATTTATTGGGTACTAGACAGCGTTCTACCGCCGATACTGCGGCGTAGGCTGGGCGTCGTCTACGTATTCGTACCCGTATATCCGGGTGCGGGTCGTGACAATGTTTATGAAGATGCTGCCCGAAGGTGCTAACAAATAACATTTCCTTAAAGCAAATTTTGCCAAGTGAGTTATTTTCTATAGTGAAAGTAAATATTTCTGTTCATTAAGTTTGGTGGAATGTTTTCGTTCTTAAATAAGATGATATCAACATTTCTAACATATTCAACTATCCTATCAGACAATACTAATTTATAAAAGTAAATTTAATCTTATGTTATGTTTCCTACATTAAATAGTGTGAACAATAGTAAGACGCGTTGCACACGCATTGCTTGTGCCATGACACTAGTATAATTATGCTCTAATAGACTTGCACGCCCACTTATATGCTCCTACTTAGATTTTAAATAAACTGAGTAATATACTCCTATGTAGATTTTAAATTAGAAGATTTAAAAAAAAATATTAAAAGAGAGATTAAATTCTATCCTCTCTGCTCTAAAGTAGATTTTAAGTCAGAGAATCTGGAGAGATAATGAAAGAGAGATTGAATTATAACTTAAATCTTCTTTTTGGTCAAATGCTAACGAACAAAATAAACATTAATGTCACTCTGGAAATTCTTTTAATAAAATACCACAATTTAACTTAATAAAACTTGTTATTCTTTGATAAAATTATTTTAATTCATAAAATCAACGTACGAATTTTCTAACGATCTATATATGGCTACTACTTAGGATTAGTTAGTAATGAATAATTACTGGATATGGTTAGGATTAGAGTTTAGCCCCAATTTAGAAACATAACAATTATGATAAGAATTTAGGAATACTACTAGGACCGGGAATATCCTTACTAGTAAACTTAAGCATTATGCAAAAGAAAACCTATAAATAGGACGAAATAGGAAGCAAAGCACAATTAATTAATTCTCTAGCTACGACATTACTAGAACTAGAAGAAGCTAAGCAATGGACTGCACCAGCCATGCAAAAGCTCTCCTCCTCCTCCTCCTCCTCTTCCTCCTCCTCCTCGTCCTCCTCTCCATGGTGATAGCCCCCTCCCTGTCCTCCTCCTCCTCGGCGTCGTCCGCCGGCGGAGGAGGGGGGGAGTGGCAGCTCCTCCACCGCAGCATCGGCATCTCCGCGATGCACATGCAGCTCCTCCCGGGGGACCGCGTGGTCATCTTCGACCGCACCGACGCCGGCCGGTCCAACCTCTCCCTCCCCCGCGGCAGCCGCTGCCCCCTCGAGCCCGACTGCACCGCCCACTCCCTCCTCTTCGACCTCCCCACCTCCTCCCTCCGCCCCCTCACCCTCCGCACCGACACCTTCTGCTCCTCCGCCACCCTCCTCCCCAACGGCACCTTCCTCCAGACCGGCGGCAACAAGGACGGCGAGCGCGCCGTCCGCTCCCTCGACACCCTCACCGCCACCGCCAATGCCGACTGGCTCGAGTTCCCCAACTCCCTCTCCGTCCGCCGCTGGTACGCCTCCAACCAGCTCCTCCCCAACGGCGACATCATCATCGTCGGCGGCCGGCGCCAGTTCAACTACGAGTTCTACCCCAAGAAGCAGCTCCACAGCTTCCCCTTCCTGCAGGAGACCAGCGACGGGCCCCGCATCGAGAACAACCTCTACCCCTTCCTCCACCTCCTCCCCGACGGCTCCCTCTTCGTCTTCGCCAACACCCGCTCCCTCATCCTCGACCCGACCCGCAACGTCGTCCTCCGGTCCCTCCCGCCAATTCCAGATTCAATTCCGAGGAGCTATCCCAGCACCGGCTCCTCCGTCCTGCTGCCTCTCCACCCGCAGCAGCCCGACCCCGCATCCACCCGCGCGGAGGTGCTCATCTGCGACGGCGCCCCGCCCGGCTCCTACCAGCAGGCCAACCAGAAGGTCTTCCTGCCCGCCGCGAAAACCTGCGGGCGGATATCCGTCACCGACCCGGCCCCGGCCTGGGCCATGGAGGTGATGCCCGTGCGGCGGGTCATGGGGGACATGGTGCTGCTCCCCACCGGAAACGTGCTGATCGTCAACGGCGCCGGGTCGGGCACCGCCGGGTGGGAGCGGGCCGACAACCCGGTCTACACGCCCGTCATGTACTCCCCCGACTCCCCCGCCGGGTCGCGGTTCCAGGTCATGAACCCGTCCCAGACCCCCCGGATGTACCACTCCTCCGCGGTCCTCGACACCTTCGGGAGGGTGCTGGTGGCGGGGAGCAACCCGCACCCCACCTACGACTTCTCGAACTCGACCTACTACCCGACGCAGCTGAGCATGGAGGCGTTCCACCCGCCTTACCTGGACCCCGGCTTGGGCGAGCTGCGGCCGAGGATCGAGAGCGGGTGGGGTGCGGTGCGCTACGGGGAGAGGATCGCGGTGGCATTCTCGATGACCGGGTTCCTCCACTGGCCCGAGATGGAGGTGGAGGTGGTGGTGATCGCGCCCTCGTTCCAGACGCACTCGTTCGGGATGAACCAGCGGATGGTGGTGCTGAAGACAGAGGAAACCAGGCCGGTGGGGCTCTACACGTACGAGGCGGACGTCCTCGCGCCGCCGACGCCGCAGATTGCTCCGCCCGGGTACTATCTCTTGTTCGTGGTGCATGCAGGGGTGCCCAGCCAGGGAGTCTGGGTCAGGTTTCACTGAGATCATGTACTTATATGGACTCCTCTCTTCTTCTCATCTCATCATGTAAATTGTAAATGTCCTAATTGCAATGTAAATACGTCTGATGGTTAATATAAATATCATATTTATATTTTACTTCATTAACTACAATCCAGCATTTGTCTTAGCATAAATTTTTATTGGTAAAGAATTAAATTTAAACATGTAAAGGCAAGAATGGTTGGTTCTCTATCTACTTCTACCCATTCTGCCTAGTGTATTTTTATCATAACAACAATAGGCAATTTGTTTTCTCCCAAAAATTTTAGTATTAACTAATTTTTTATGCTTCCTTAGATTAGAAATTTGGGGCACGTCTAGCATAGACGGAGATCACCTTCTCCATGGATTGATACATATACGAAATATCATCAACACATTGATTGCAAAAAAAAAAAAAAAAAAAAAAAAAAAAAACTAGTACCTACTTCCATGGAGATCACCTTCTCCATGGAAGGACTACTGTTAATACCAAATCAACTAGTATATTATACCAAAAGAAGTGAAACTTGAACCAAGGCAATCCCTACATGGATTTTTATACACAATATGAGCAAACAGAGGGTTACATTGTATTGAAACCAAGATGTCAACATAACTAGTACTTACTTCCTGAAATAAGCTTAGTATACACAGGAAAGAAAGACTGCAAAGGCAAAATCTATATGGATTCTTGCGGCTCCTAATCTACATCAAAATATTTCCCCTCACCATCTTGGTTAGCCTCCTTCAGCCAATGGTCATCCAACCTCTCATCGTTATCGATCTTGGAATAATCTAAATGCTTTGCGTCTTCTCCTGCCAGATATTTCTGCTGCATTATGTGAGTGAACTGATCGAGCTGGTCCTGCATCTCTTCTTCAGATATTACGGGCTTAAAAGGCTTCGTAACTGTACCATGGGCACCGCCACCACTGGGCTCATTATCGCCGTTCTCCTGAAATCAAGATGAAGTATTATTAGATGCTGGATTTAAACTAATGCCAAATAAGTGATTGGTACTACAGTTCGTGCCAAAAATACGAAAGCTTAATAGTGAACCAGCCATATAGGTAGTAGATGATCATAAACTGATTGTAATACTACTTGAAAGAAATTATGTTAAGATCCAGTCATCAACAAGCAAACTTTCATATAGGCTTTAATTATCACTCTTTTTTACTTTCTAGCTTGCAATTTATCATGCACCTTTCAAGTTTGGTAGTTCAAACTTCAAACTAGTCCTAAATAATGATAAGATCCAGTCATCAACAAGCAAATAAAAATTATCCCACTATACTGTACCTAAACCCTACACGCTCATACCACATAAGTATAATGCAATTGTACATAAGGATATCCTTTAAGTTATCCTGTAGAAACATTTGGAAGTTTTGAACCCATCAGTGATTTAATGTGTTAAAATAGCCAAAATATAATGGCTTGCATAGAATACATTATACATATAGGGACATGATAATCATAGAGTAGATGTTAAAGAATGGTATAACCCAACATAAACTAGAGTAAACTATACTTGGGTAGAATGTAAGTCTGCAAGCTAATTGAAGAATTCACCCATTTTCTATTAGCTTTATAATAACACAGGCAAATCTTTTTCTTAAAGAACAATCAACATTCAGCTTTTGGATGTGATAAAAATATGAAAATCCGTCGGAAGTTCAGAAAGGATTCAGGAATTTTTTTTTTTTTTTTAAAGAGAACACGTGTAAAAAAAGAAGAAACATGCAATGTCCTATTATATTTATAATGCTTTTAAGTGCAACAATGAGAATCATGGTACTACATAAATTTTAAGAAATCATTGGGCTTAACCTGCGAATATCACATAATCATATGTGAAAATATCTGTGGATAATCATCCAAAAACTGAAGCTTGGGATATGTATAAATTGTTGGTACCGGAATGGAATATAATCAGATGTGTTTCAAAATCAAAATCAATATCAGACACTATCACAGTGCTACAGAGCTTACAAGCATCGCTTTATGATTATTGTTTGTAGTTGGAACAAATTAAAAGGGTAAGTGATTATCAGCATATTAAAATGAGTTGTCAAAATCAAAACTACAATTTTGTTTTGTTAACCACTTAATGACTCAATTTTATCTCCTAACTGGTATCTTCGTGTTTTGTGAGACGAGACAACCACCGTAGGCAAGAAAGTTGACAATTGCATCCGAACAAGCATCGGTTTCAAGGTTGTTCAGTTCATTATATTCAGAAGCAATTACAGGACAAATGATTTGTTGTGTTCTATGACTAATTCTCAATTCAAACCATGACATTAGACATGTCGTTAGATTGAGGTATCATCTTAGACCACCAATTGTTTTGATTTGTATGCTTTATGGGTTTTATCTCAAAAGGTCAACTTTTATCAACCTTCTCTAATCTAGAATGACGTCCGAATGTTTGAAATATCCAACTGTCTACAATAACTGCCAATAGGGATATATCCTGATTGTGGACAAGATGTGGCACAGATATTTTGGAAGCCCATATTGCAAATACCTAAAAAAAGTGGAGCAAATTTCTTCGTCAGGTGGACAATAGTACATCTGAAACTCAAAACTATATTTGAAGCTTGGGTCTAAGGAACTGAATCATATGCATTATTGCTGCATGGTGCACCACAAGGCCAAGTTCTTAATTTACTGGAGCAATAACAATAAGAAACTGAATATATCTATCGCAACTGCAGGAACAATGTCAAAGAGGAGATTTTCATATCTTCTAGGCTATATATATATATATATATCAAGCAACCAGCATATAAAATTTATTAAATATGTATTCGAAACCAATTCACCAGAACAAGTTTGCAAATTCATAGGATAGGACCAACTACCAAGAAGAAACAACACCAAGCAAGATCACATGCTAAGTCTGCAATTCAGAACTATACAATAATCCTAAACCTCACCTTTACAGAACTTTTCGGACTTTGATACTGAAGGGGGTATCAAAGTTTTGATACCCCCTATGTATGACAAGTGGGCCCCCCTCAATATTTATGTATATATATATATGTTTACACATTTTACGAAGAGGGAGGGGGCCCACATGTCATACATACGGGGTACTATCAAAACTTTGATACCCCCTTCGGTATCAAAGTTTTCTCCTCTTTCAGATGTGTCACAAACAATAATAGAAGTAAATTGAACTTAAACACTGACAGTCCCACACTCCCTTCTTACTTGAAGCTATAATGCTGAAGGTATACCCGCATTATGAAATTGAACAATTAAAGCCCGTGGAACATTCAAGGATTTACAAAATGCCATGAATTAAAACAACTGTTGTTTATTCAAGTTCATAGTGATTGCGGCTAACTGCTTAAACTAATTAGTCGTCTTAATTAGGGATAATTGTAAGCAGGCATAAAAGTAGATGAGATACTTGCTCATCTTTGTTATCAAGCACCAACCTGCTAAAATAGTTAAACATACATTCAAGGGCTGTTTGGATGGGCGTAAGCGGCAAGAAGTGTGAAATTGACTTCTTGTGTGCTGAAAGTGATATGTATGCTTTGGAGTTTCATGCTAGTTCTTGTTTCCTGAAACTGACTTTCAATGTTTGGAACTTTGGATACATGATATTTTGTACTATTGAAAGTGGGCAAATTCACTTCCTTGTTTGGATGTTAAATACATAGGAGGTGGAAAGTGAAAAGTTAATTATAATAATAACAAAAACTAATTAGATATCCAATTAAATTGTTCATTATTTATTAATACTAAATATTTTACTTTTCTTAACTTAACTATTAATAATTAATATCACCAACCATTTTATTATTAGTTACCTAAATAATCAAGTAACTATAATTAAATAACTAATTTATTAAGTGTATTGGCTTTAATGAAATAATAAAAAAAGTTGTTGATATTATCTAATATCCTATTAAGTGGATAGGCCTCAATTAAGTAATTGCTTAATAACTAATTTATTAATGTTGACTACTATTATTTTAATTACTTATATATATAATACAAAAACAGTCCATAAATAATATTATAATTGATTTAGTAATATATTAAAATTAAATAAATAAGGAGCCAGCGACTTAATAAATAAATTAGCACCCAATCAACTTAATAATATATTAAATAACTACTTTATTTAAAAAAACGCAGCCAGCCACTTCCGTCCACATCCGCCAAAAAATAAAAGTGTAAATGCTACTTTTAGCACCAGACACCGAATGTGTGAAAGTGGTGTCATAATTACACCCACTTTCACACACCCATGTTCACTTACACCAATCCAAATAGCCCCTCAAAGCAATTAGATAACGAATATAAAGCTATTTAGCTAGTAGGTCCATGTTACAATTTTGTATAAATGTCGTTACGCTAAACTGCTAAAACGAAGACATCCACAAGGTCAATTGGGGAACGACTAAGAAGAAACAACCGTTTATCAAGATCGCGCACTAAATTTACAACAAAATCCAAACTCTATGTTGGCAAACTATCTAATCCCTGCCTCATTTTTTCCCAATTAACTTTTTTCTTTTCACATGAAAATTAGATCAGAAGCACAAGCGTATCTCCTAATTATTGCATCAATACTATCAAATGAGCAATTTCAGTATCATCCACATACTGTACATTCAGCAGCCCTAGCCCAAGTGGTTAGGGAAGGGGGGGCTCACTTGGGAGAGGTCCCAAGTTCGAGCCTCCCCGTGGGCATAGGATAGCTGGGTGGTCGCGGGGCAGCCACGGTCCCAAACTGGCGGCCTCAAAAAATTGACAAAAAAAAAAAAAAAAAAAAAAAGAAGAAAAGAAAGAAAGATAACAACAATACATAATAATACCAATTCTTTAAATGTATACAATATGCTTATGATCTCAGCAAGTCAGATGTTTTGTTTCAGAATAGTACGTGTTCTTCATGGTAAAATGGTAGCAAGCACTAGTTATCAACATAAGTGAAGCTATGACACAAACAATTTAAGGATATGGCATTTGCTATTGTTACAAAGGACATGAACCTTAACAAAGCATAATGGAAGGCAAGGCAAAAATGTTGAAATAGACGACCCTAAAAATTTGGTATAAGGCTCTGCTGTTATTGTTATCTTTTTTTTTGTTGTTGTTGTTGTTGTTGTTGTAGTAGTACTAACAAATACTGCTTTCTCCCCTACAGAAAAAAGACTATTCTGGAGCAGATCAGATAACTATAAGGTAGAGTGGTTTGGAGCAGATGGTATTCCTATGCACCAAGGATGCCTGCATTAGAGAATAAATAAAAGAGAGAGAGAGAGAGAGAGAGAGATTGGAGCATCGGCTTTCTCGGTATTTCTCAGGCTATTCTTCTTAGGGAGGTGCATCAATCGGTGGTCGATCTATTTGGTCACAATCGAAGTTGAACCGAAGTTAATCGGTTTGAAAATAATTGCAGCCGAACCAAACCAACCAATTGGTCAGTTCGATTTTGAAACCGACCGACTTGGTTCGGTTTGGATCGGTTCGGCAGATCGGTTTTGATCAGACAAATTTTTTTAAATATATAAAAATGTTCCACAAAGTGAATTCATGCAAAAATAAATATTAACCATCTCATGTCTGGAAGATGTTTGTATGATATATCAACGTGGACAACTAAGTAAATTACTTGCATAATAAATTTCTTCCACAAATTCAAAATGATTCTCGAAAATATATAAATCATAATCCTGATCTATGAATTGAAGATGGAAAATAAACATATTATGTTACCTAGAGTGGCCGGTAGAGACCTGGAGCGGTCACTCCCGGTAACATATGTTTACACTGTTAGGAAGAGAGAAAGAGTCAGAGATTTTAGAATATGAGCAACCGCCTCATATTCCAAAGTCCAAGGACTCCAAACAGTGAGATGGATAAGTTGGATTGGATATAAACCTAATTTTACACTATTAATAACTGAGTTCGGTTTAAGCGGTTTTTGGAATGACCAAACCGTGAGTCGAACCAAGTCGGACGGTTTTTTAAATGGTCAAGTCGAACCAATACGACTGGACTATCGGTTCGGTTAAAAATCGACCGATTTGGTTTGATTTTGTTCAATTTGGTCGGTTCGGTCCAAATATGCACATCCCTGATTCTTCTCATGGGATGTTGTCTATATTCTCTTATGGCTGCTGTCTTTATTGCTTGTTGCTGGAAGTTGAAGCCGAACTTCTTTTGGGCACAGGGTGATGATATACTTGGGCACTGTATAATCTCTTGTGGCCATATGACAAACCAATCCAGAAGCAACCCCCCTGGTTTCTCAATGCGAGGATAGGTTGCAAGGATGGAAGGCCAAATTATTGTCTCACGCTGGTCGTACAACGCTTATTAAAGCATCACTTGGGTCGATCCCGGTTTATCACCTGTCTTCTTTCCTGATTCCTAAAAAAGTTCTTTGCAAGCTCACTAGACAACAACGCTCTTTCTGGTGGGGGCATGCCACAAAGGAGAAGAAGATGCACTTCCTCAACTGGAAGCAAATCACCCAACCTAAAGGCGAAGGTGGTCTCGGAGTCAGGAGACTCGAATGGGTGAATATATCGCTGGTCGGGAAGTTATTATGGCGGTTCCTGAATAATCCTGATCAACTGTGGGTCCGTCTACTTTCAGGGAGGTACCTTCAAAATAAATCAATATGGGTGACTAGTAAGACTAATATGGCCTCGACAACGTGGGGGAGCCTGCTGGATGTTAGAAGATATATGCAAGACAACATATTTTGGCGCATAAACGAAGGTAGGGTCAGAATCTTTGAGGATCCGTGGATCCCTATGCTCCCGCGATTTCGAGTTGCAACCATCGCCCCGGACAGGAATAGCCCAGTTTTTGTTAGGGAACTCATGGTTCCTAACAGAAGAGCCTGGAATATATCTCTCATCCAGTCCCTTTTCTCCGAGAATGAAGCTGCGGCCATCACCAACATAAGCCTTCGGGAGAATGACAGGGAAGATGTTCTCGTCTGGGCCAAGTCTAAGAACGGAACGTTCAGTTCTAAGTCTCTGTATGAAACCATTCGGAGAGAAGCCCCGAGCAGCTCGCATACCTCAACTGAAAATTTCGGATGGAGAAAATTTTGGAGTCTGAAGAACATCTCTCCGAGAATCCAGATCTTTATATGGAGGCTCCTCCATAAAGCTCTCCCTCTCTTTGAGTCCATGGGAAAGAGAATAACCAATATGAACAAGGAGTGCCCGTTCTGTTTGTCCCATATTGAGGACTCTAATCATCTCTTCCTCCATTGTAACACAACGAGAGCAGTTTGGTTCGCAAGCCCGCTGGGTTTCAGAGTTGATCAACATGGAGATATTTTCAATCTTCTTGAAGAATGGATGTCGGACGAGGACGGATACAGATTTCTTATGGGTGCAGCTATACTTTGGGCGCTGTGGAAGGCTCGTTGTGACTGCATTTTCAAACATAAAAGCCCAAGCATCCACAACATCATTAATCAGGCAAACCATTTGTATTGGGCGTACGCTGAAGGCAGAATGGTGGGGTCGGATCACATCAACACCCTATATGCTGGCTGTGAAAATAAGAGATGGATTCTGCCTCGTATGGGATCCATCAAGATCAACGTCGACGGAGCAGTCTCGTCAGGACACATAGCGGCCGCTGCCATAGCGAGGAATGGGGAGGGGAAATTCGTGCTAGGATCAGCTCAGAGTTCTTCAGCAGTGTCCTTAATGGAGGAGGATGTAAGCCTTGCGTCCGAACTTTTAGCTATCCGATGTGGAGTCCAACTGGCTAGATCACTCAACGCGATTGAATGCATAATCGAAGGTGACTCCCTCATTGCTCATCGTATCATATTGGGAGAAGATGGCCTTATACCATGGAGAGTATACAATCAAGTTCAGTTTCTTAAAGAGGATATTCGTCGGTGCGGAAAGAAACTCGAATTTTCGTATACCAGAAGAGAAGGAAATGAAGTGGCTCATACTGCAGCCAGATTTTTCCTACACCAATCTGCTTTGGACGTAGTGACATTATTAAACTCTCCTCCTGATTGTATTTCTCAGCTTCTAGCAAAAGAAGCTATAACGTTTGTTAACTCTGATCATGAGATTTAAATAAAAGTCTAGTTTTGATTCAAAAATAAAAATCCAGAAGCAACCCAAATTTTAGGAATGATTAGATACCTTATTGGATCCAGATATGGATCTTTCAAGATCTGAAGCCGATAGGTCCTGTTTTTACTTTTATTAGCCACTTAGTCACTAGTAAAACTGAGTTTTCTTATAGTTATATACCAACCTGACTCATTTGTTAAAAAAATTAACAACAAGAAAATTAGGGATAATGTACATCTTAAGTCTGTGCTCTATTATAGGTGTATATTTTATAATATTATATAACATCATTCGACGATTCAGAGCCCAAGTCTGATTACTTGTAGAATTTGGATTCGAGTATGGACATTGTATATTTAATCGGTTCCAATCACATATGGAATCTGTAAATTTAGAATGAATCACCACCGGGGGTTAGGGGTGAGCATTATTCGATTTTGGACCGAAAACTGAACTGAGCCAAACCAAATAAGATATTCGGTTCGGTTTGAAATAAATTCGGTTCGATTTCGGTTTCGGTTTTGAAAATACTAAAATTTCTTTTTCGGTTTTGGATTTCGATCCAAAATCGAATAAGACTTATGCAATTATTAAATACCCTCAATTTTATGCATATTTTACGATTAAAAAAGTGCATATTTTTGTGTATATTTTGAAAACAATAATTATATGCATGTCTTTTAAAAGCCAAATTAACTTTGTTAATTTAATAACTAGTTCAACTTTAGACCCAGTTTTGCAATACACCAAACATATGTATAAAAATGTAAAATTTTAATATAATTTAACCACAATTCCAACTTTGAGCCTGACAAGTTAAACAATAATAATATTCCAACCAAATAAA
Organism: Iris pallida; assembly: GCA_029216955.1. Classification (NCBI taxonomy): domain Eukaryota; kingdom Viridiplantae; phylum Streptophyta; class Magnoliopsida; order Asparagales; family Iridaceae; genus Iris; species Iris pallida. The sequence goes on from JANAVB010020999.1 coordinate 5,132,322, forward strand.
CCGAATCGTAATCGGATCGGTTTGGTTTCAGTTATGGCTAATTTCAGTTCGATTTCGGTTTGAATTTTTAGAATTTAGGTTTATTCGATTTTGACATTTCGGTTCGGTTGAAAACGAATGCTCACTCTATCGGGAGTGGTCTATTGGTAAAACTAGTAAGGAGGGGAGGGGAAGAGTTGGCGTGGGTTCAAATCAAGGTTCGCATTATCGGTATCGGACCCTTCCTGTGAGTATCCTGATCATCGGTATCGACAGTAGTGGCAATTTCGGATCGAATATCGAATTTTTTTGGCATCATAAAGCAAATAATTAAGTATTAAAATTTTAGGAATTGTTTATACATTTATACATAATTTTAATTATCTTCTGTGTTGTTTCTTAGTATTTTTCAAATTGAAATAAATAATAGTCAACCTTGTTGATTGGTTTACCTACGATAAATAAGTATTCTTCATTTACAGGGTTTTACGTCCTTACTGATTGGTTTTTTACGTTCTATTTTCTCTGCCGAATTGACTGGAAAAGAAATTCCAACGTTGGTATCGGTCAATATCAAATCGTGACATGCTAAATCGTATTGGTATCTACCATAGCAGACCGGTATTGGCTGATACTGCAAACCGTGATAATAAGTCAAAACATGACGCATGATCAAAGCCTCCAATCTAGAGTGATATGCGAGGAAGGAATTCCCACAAGCTCTTCAGACTTTTATGAACATAAGTGCATAACTAATATTAAATTAGTCTATTTATTTACAAGACTTAGAAAAGAAATACATATAATAAACCACAAAATGCAAATACCTAATGAGAAATACACTGTTCTTTGTCTGCCAGACAAGAAGTATCTTGGAAACTTATACAGTGTCATGCTTAGAGCATCTCCAACCCTATTGGCTATTGTCTTGTTAAGTGTTGTGAGTCTTAGGTGGCTCCTATGTGGCATGAGCCACAAGACAATGTCTTGTTTATGTGGCAAAATTATATCTCAAAAGACAATGAGATAGAAAAATTCTCTCCAATGCAAAAGTATTGAGGAGACAATAAAAAGTATTTTTTCCAACTTCCAAGGCAACTTTTAAGACAACTACTCATCTTTTTTCTTTTTTCTAATATTTTTTATTCATAATTGATGACATGGAAGAGAAGACATTGTCAAGTGCATTGTCTAGAACAAGACAATCAACTTCACAATGTCTTCTTTAAATTTTGCCACATAAGCTTCACAATTGACTTGACAATTGTATTGGAGAATAACTTTTGAATAAAATTTTGTCATTCCTATGTGGCAACAACTTTTTTCCAAAGTCACAATAGGGTTGGAGATGCTCTTATGGTCTTGGTAACAATGGCTTGAGTTTATAACATGAAAACATATGCATTACTGTCGCACCAAAAGGCACAAGTTCCGCACTTAATATAGCAACTACTAAGAAGAAACAAAATATTTAACTAGCATGCTTATATATTTATAATGCTATTTGTACCTCCAAATTGTACTTTCAAACCGTCTCTTCTTACGTGACAGCTGACGTGATATGTTGATATGGCAGCTGACGTGACAAATTTTAAAATTCAAATTCAAATTAACATTAAAATTAATGTTAACATTAACATTAATATTAAAATTAAAATTAATATTATCGTTAACATTAATATTAACATTAATATTAGCATTAATTAATATTAATATTAATATTAACATTAATATTAATATTAAATTAATATGAACAAAATTGGATAATTAACTTTTTGGGTTAAAATTTGTCATGTCATCGGTCATGTTAGATGACACATAATATTATTTAACATGTCACGTCAGCTGTCACATAAGGAGGAATATATTGAAGGAACAATTTGGAGATACGAATAACATTCCTCTCTATAATAAGTTCGAGGCATCACAACTAAAACAACAACATCAAAGGGAAGATTTTTGCATCTTGTAGGCTATGAAGAACAGGTCTGTAAGATTATTAAAACAAATATATGGAGCCAATTCCATCACAGTTCACAAGAATATAGGCAGCGCAAGTTAGCCAGCTTAAAGAATCAAAAACATATAAAGCACATCATATCTAAGTAGCAAGGTCACATGTGAAGTCCTCAATTCAAAAAAATGCATTATGCAACAATCCTTCTCATGCGCCAACCAATTAGGCTCCCTGCCACCACCATAGCTGCCGCCGTCAAAATGAATGTGGTCTCATTCACTGCACCAGGAAATTTCCAAGTGGTGTGTAATACCTTAAACTAAAGTCTATAAAAATATGACTCCAAGTCTCTAAAGAATGTTTTTCATAATTAAACCTTGGGATCTATGGTGCTCAGACTATGACCCCAACACTGAGCTGGTACGTGCTCATCTAAGCAATCCAGCACCAATCTACCAATCCATTCAATACAACTAGACATTTCTGGTCGTGCAGTTCGTTTATGGTCCCAACAATATGGTGGATTTGGTAGACTTACCTCCATGGTCATGCAGTTAAGCTCATGCAATCAAAGAGCACCCTACAAGTTTTAATTAGTCTATAGAGCAAGTTAATACTGCACGAGATTTGTCAATCAATCATCATCTTAGTACCATTAGGCTCCCGCTAATGAGGGTAAAAGACGTAAAGGTTGTTTATGCAACTCGAACCCACATCCTCCAGCATCTAGTCTTAATATCGCGCCCAGCGACACCCTCATCGTAGAGCAGGAATATCGATACGGCAGGAACTAAACCAGAATTATTACTAAAAATTCATGATCTTGAAACTTTAACCTTAATAACTACTGTCCATCTTCCTACTTGGACTCGATCTCTTCCTCCTTACCGCCTATACATTCTGCAATAGTCCTAATCCCAAGCTACCAATCCTCTGAAACAGACATTCGGGTAAGGTTACAACATGCTTGAGATCCTAAATGGAGACTTTGCTCCTTTCTGAGCATATGCAGTTTAAGCTTGTGAAGTGCCCTACAAGTTCTCCTAGTCTAGACTACAAATTAAGATGTCATCAATCAATCAATCATCATATGATACAACACGTTGATATAGACAAACTTTACATCACAAGTACTAAATTTTGCAATCTTCAAACTTTTACCTTAGGCAATGCCGACCCATCTTCCTCCTCCTCGCTGTCGGTCTCAACTTCTTCCATCTCCTCCTCCTCCTCCTCTTCCTCCACCTTCGCGCTGACCCAGTCCTTCCTATCGATCCCAAGCCTTTTCTGCTCCCCCCTAATCCCCTCCACCAGCTCCACCTCCTCCCACCGCCTCATCAGAGTATCCGACCACTTCTCGCCGGGCCGCGGCATCCTCCTTCCTACCGGATCCTGGAACCTCCCCACCAGATCATAATGCATCCACGGTTCCCTCTCCCGCATCGCGTCCTCCGAGAAGTACTCCCCCTCCCTCTCCCTCTCCCTCTCCACCATCCACGCCCGTCTCCGGTTCTTGACGGTTACCGACGACGAGGAAGAGCCGTTCCCGTCGAGGCGGGAGAGGTGGAAGCTGAGCTCGTAGGAGCGGTCGGGGAGGGACCGGAAGGGGAGGAGCTCGCCAGGGGTGAGGTGGGACCTGTAGCGCTCGAGGAAGAGGGAGGGGATCGCGGCGGAGGAGGTCGAGGAGGAGGGGCTCGAGGCGGGACGGGGACGGGGACGGGGACGGGGACGGGGAGGTGGTGCGATTGCGGATGGATCCCGGGAAGTAGAGGTCGGCAACGGTGGAGAGCCGGCCGGCGACGGACTCCATCGCCGTGGGTTCCATTAGTTTTTTTTTTAGGGTCCGGCTATACACACCCCAACACTTACTTAGCACACCCCATTTAAATTAAAAAAAAAATCTATTCTACCCTTGCTGAGCACACCCCATGCTCCCCTCCCCTCCCCCCCTCCGCCGACCCTCCTCCTCCGACCCTCCCCCCCTCCGCCGCCCCTCCCCCCTGCTCCCCTCCCCTCCCCCCCGCTCCGCCGACCCGCCTCCTCCTCCTCCTCCTCCCCCCGCTCTCCGATCCCCGACGGCCGACCCCACAAACTGTTGTTGAAAAAGAAAAATGAAAACAATTTGGGTGTATTCACGGGTAGGTTCGCCCCTGGTTTGTCGACCTCACAGAGGAATGTTCAACCCACGATAGTCGAACTAAAGTGTGTACGATCGACCAACATATGTCGAACATAAGATGGCATGTTCGATTAGAACATGTTCGACCAGTGTTTGTCGAACAGAAGAAGACATGTTCGACCCGAGTATTTGTCGAACAGAAGAAGACATGTTCGACCAATATTTGTCGAACAGACCATTGCTCATTCGACCAGTATTTGTCGTGCTCATCGCAGAATATAGGGTGTGCTCAGCAAGGGTAGAATAGGAATTTTTTTTTTAAATGGGGTGTGCTAACTAAGTGTTGGGGTGTGTATAGCCGGACCCTTTTTTTAGGGTTTCTTTTCTTCTTTGATATTGGGGTTTGATTTGGAGAATTTCACAAATTCTATTGGCACCTCAACTTTTACTTGAGAGCAGTCCAATTTTTTTATAATTTATTTCTAAATTTGTTACTCCAAATTTTTTACTTAAGGGCAGTTCACATATTTGGATTTAGATTGCCAACTTGGCAGTCCTAAACATAAAGTATGACTGCATCATATTTTATGTTTGTTGGCAGTTCTAACATAAAATAGGAATGCCAACGTTGTTTTAGTCCTACTTTATTGTTTGTTGGTAGTACTAAAGAATTTGGGTAGTTTGGATTTAGACTGTCAACAAATTTAACATTTTAACATAAAGTAGGACTGCCAACTTTGTGGACAATTCTACTTTTAGGACTGCCAAAGGGGGTTGGACAGCCCAAAGTAAAATTGGGGTTGTCCTGAGTTAGAATTACACCAATTGGACTGTCTTAAAGTAAGGATTGTCCTGGAGTAAAATGTGGAGTGCCTATAGAATTTGTCTTATTTTGCAACAGAAGGCCTTTAAATGCTCAAACAACTGAACAAGTGGTGGACCTATTAGTGATAGGAGACTGCTACATTGCCTGCGCAGGTTGCCCGCATAGGTGGCTCGAACTTTTGGTCTGTTGCCACGTGTTGGCCTCCCATAAGAAGAGGCCTGGATTTTCGGGGATGGGCCATGTAGTTTGGGATGGGGGAGGGGAGCCAGAGCAAATAGGGGGGGACATCTGGGGTGCGGTGCAAGCACAGCCGCAGTCACCCCTGCGGGCAAAAATTTGTTTTTTATATGAAAGTGATAAATTGTAAGTCCGAAGTTTGAGTTTATAATTTAACACTTAGCATAACTTGTATATACCCGAAAAAAATAACAAATTAAATTATTTTAAAATATGTTCAAACAGATATAATTCCTTCTTCCTATTTTATTTAGTTCTAGAAATGCAAAAAAAAAAAAAAAAACTAGTTTTAAAATTTTTAAATTATCCAATAATTTTAAGTCCAAAATAGACATTTGGCTTAAAAATGAACACTTAGATAATGTTCGATGTTCGAAAAAATATACTTTTAAAATTACTAAATGATTTATTATTTTATTGTTATTTGAAAGTTAACTTGAGGATAAAATAGTTTTATGTTGTGTTGATAAAATTACTAAGGCATGGTTGGACAGCTACAACTTGGTTGAAAGTGGATTGAAAGTGTCATTTTCTATGGACGTCCCTTAAGGGCTTGTTTGGTAGATGGAATTTAGGCGTGGATTTCAGCTTTCAAATGAAAGTGAAGCCAAATTCACCAGATTTTTTGTTTGGTTCAGTTGGATTTGGGATGGAAAGTAAAACCAACTGACATATGCACTTCATGTCGGTGGAATTTGATCTCATTCCCATTTCCTCTTTCTTAGTGTGGATCTGGGATGGAACTAGAAGTATAAAAAAAAATCATTGGACCGATTCGACGTGTGGGGTGGGGGGATGACCGACGACGACGAGGTCCATGTCGACCGTGGCCGGAGGAGAAGAGGGTTGCTTGGATTTGCACGGGGGAGTGGGGGTGGCGGGTGAGGCAGGACCCCCCACTGGTGGCGGGAATGAGGGGAGGGGGGTGGCGAGTGGGACGGGGGGAGCTCGGGCTCTGGCTGGAGAAAAAAGAGCGGAGGGAAGTCGGTGATTTTTTTTTTGTTTTGGAGAGAAGAGGGTTTTTATGCTGAGAATATTAATATTAATTAGTTTATATTGGTATAATCATAGTTATATAATTATAGTGATTAATTAGTTATTAACTGATACCAAGTTAATAAAAATATTTATTAATAATTTATGAATATTAATAATTATCTTAAATTATTAACTAATTAAACGATTTTTTGAATTATTATATAAATTAAATATATTTTTTTATTATTATAATATACTTTTTCACTTTCCAACTTTCACTTCCTTATCTCTCATGTTGCATACTGGGCCGGTTAGCCCGGTACCCGACCCAGGCCCGGACCGGCCCGCGGTCAAATCGGCCCGGCCCGGTCCGTCCGAGGTCCGAACCGGCCCGGCCCCCCACCCCCCAACGGGTCGGGTCAGGCCTCCCACCCCCAGCCCGAGCCCGGCCCGGCCCGAATTTTTTTTTTTTTAACAATTTTGGGCCCGACCCGAAGCCCGGCCCGGTTGGACCGGTCCAGCCGACCGTTGGCTGTTGAAATTTTTTTTTTCTGACCGTTTGGGGGGGTCTTTTACCAAAATGCCCCTCCCATATAGCCGTTTTTAAAACGTTGGGAGGGACATTTTGGTCAATTTGGGCCCAAAATTACCAAAATAATCCTGAAAATTTTCTATAAATTGGCCAAAAATTCCATTTTTCAAACACAACTCATTTCAAACATTTCTCTACATTTCTCTACGGTGTTCTACGGCTTTTCCTCCCCGGTGCTCTGGTGCTCTACGGCTTCCCGATCTCCCTCACAACTCCATTCCGGCTCTACGGCTTCCCGATCTTCCTCTCAATCCCTTACTTTCTTCTAACAAAGTTTTACTTTATTTTATTTTATATATGACTGGTGAAGGTTCAAACCCACCTGATCTTGCTGGACAGACTTACCAATTTTTTAATACTTTTTTTGACGGTACTCAAATTCCACCTGAGCAAGTAGCAACCAATCCGATTCCGGAGGGGTTCCAACCATCTCCTTCGGAAGTCGCTAGTTCCACCCAACGTCCTGAAAAGAAAAAAAAGGTCTAAGTATTGGGAATATTTTACTTTGATTTTTGAAACTAATCCTGATGGTTCGCTTGTTTTAGATGTCAAGGGTGAACCAATACCGTACAAGGCGCAATGCAAAAAATGTTGCAACCAGTACGTATGGAAGAAGGGCGGTGGCACCGGGACCATATCCAGACATTACGACACTTGCTACGGGAAGGACACACTTCAAGCGTCCCAAACCCAAATAAGCTTTGGCACCACCGGTTCTTCAATGGATAACTTACTCAGCTGCTCGGCATAAAACTGAATTAACTAAACATATTATTCGTGAAGAACTTTCTTTCACGATGGGTGAAAGCGAATCTTTACGAGATTATGCATCAATTTCTCTAAACCCCTCCTTTACTAGAGGGAGTAGACAACAAGCTCGAAATGAGGCTATTCGTCTCTTTAACGAGCGGAAAGCCGCTTTGAAAGCGGATTTTCAAAATGTTAGTAAGTTGTCTATTACTTCTGATATTTGGACTACTAAGTGGAGTTATGCTTACATTTGTATTACTGTGCACTATATAGATGCACAATGGATGTTGCAAAAATGCATCATCTGTCTTAAAATTATAGAATGTCCACACACGGGCGCTGTAATTTCAAATGAGATTTCAAAACACGTGCGTGAATATGATATTCACCATAAAATTTTTTCTATCTCTTTGGACAATGCATCAAACAATACTGCTGCTATGTCTTCTTTGTCAGTAATTTTTCAGCCTATTTTAGAAGGTAGACTTTTGCATGTTTGGTGTGCTTGCCATATAATTAACTTAGTTGTTACAGAATGGTTACAATTTTTTGATCCCCATTTAGACACTCTGCGATAATGCTTGCTCCACCTAAACTCGTCTCCAAGTAGACAGCAAAGTTTTGCATGCACGTGCGCACATTTTGGTATTACTTTTAGAAGATTTGTGAAGGATATACCAAATAGGTGGAACTCCACCTACTTGATGTTGAAATCTGCAATTCCTTTTAAGAATGCTATTACATATTATTGTACTTCGGATGTCAGCTTTGACTATCAAGTTACTACTGATGATTGGGTAGCAGCTGAAAGTGTTTGTGAATTTTTAGAAGTTTTTTACAATGCTACATGTATTCTTTATGGTGTTTATTATCCCACATCTTGCTTAGCTTTACGTGAACTTTGTAACATGTCTTATTTATTTTCTAAATATAGAGATCATCCAAATTTTGAATATGCGGTGAGAAATATGGAAGCCAAATTCAAGAAATATTGGGGTGAAGTACCTCTTTTATATTGTTTGGCTTCCATATTTGATCCTACAATCAAAATGGATGGCGTAGAGATTTTATTAGATGGATATGGAGAATATATGGGTATAGATGTTACTGACATGAAAATAGAAGTTAAAGTTGCGTTGGACAGGTTAGTTATACTGTACGAAGAAGGAGCAACGTCGACCCGACCAACTCAGGGGGGGCTAGTAGTAGCTCCGGCTTGGCGTCTAAGCTATCAGCAGCCGGTCGCATACTACAAAGGAAGAAACAAAAACAATCTTCCCAACCTACTCAAGAGTTGCCTCTTTACCTTAACTCTTATCAAGACGAAGATGAGACTCCAGATCACTTCGCCGTTTTAGAATGGTGGAAGAGACATGTCACTCCCCGTTCCCAGGATAAGTATTTTATACGTGTACTTCTTGAATGTATTTATTCAATATTTATCATGCATTTGTTCTGTATTTAAATTCTTCAATTTCACGCTTATTAATTTTCCTGTATTTTATTTTCTGTTTTTTCTTGGCTTTTGGTTCATTTCGGTTCATGGTAAACCAACTTGGTGTGGTTTGGTTCAACATGGAAGGGAATGGATGGCTTGGATTTGGTGGAGAGAATGAATGGTGGAGATCCACTTGACCTTGATATAAAACTTCTTCTTTCATTCTCTTTCTTCATTCATTCACATTTACTCCTCCACCAAAACCCTAACCCACTTGTGAGAGGCAAGAACATCTTGCACACCATGAGGGATTTCATGCATCCCCATTTATTTTTAGTCCATGTTGTTCATCTTCTCTTCCTCTACAAGTTTAGGTCTTGAAGTTCTTGATTTCCATGGATGGTTGGGTGTAGATCTAAGTTTTAAGTTTTGGTTTTCATATGAATTTTAGGGTTTTGATCTATCAAACATTGTTGTTTTCGAAAATAAGTGGTTCCATGTTGTAGAGAATTTAATTCTACTAAAGTTTGGTTTTTGAAAAGTTAGATTTCGATTTATTTTGTGGAAGTTATGGCAAAAGTATTTTTGTTCGTTTCTATATTCATCTGCAGCATGAGGTGCATGTCGCAGTAGTCGCATATGATGTCGCAGTTGAGCCGCATGAGACGCATGTCGCAGTAGGCGCATGTTGCATGAGGTGCATGTCGCAGTAGCCGCATATGATGTCGCAGTTGAGCCGCATGAGGCGCATGTCGCATGAGGTGCATGTCGCACTAGCCGTATATGATGTCGCAGTTGAGCCGCATGAGGCGCATGTCGCAGTAGGCGCATGTTGCATGAGGTGCATGTCGCAGTAGCCGCATATAATATCGCAGTTGAGCCCCATGAGACGCATGTCGCAGTAGGCGCATGTTGCATGAGGCGCATGTCGCAGTAGCCGCATATGGTGTCGCGAATGAGCCGCATGAGGCGCATGTCGCAGTAGGCGCATGTTGTATGAGGCGCATGTCGCAGTAGCCGCATATGGTGTCACAGTTGGGCCGCATAGGCCGCATGAGCCGCATGTCGCGGTTGGTCCGCATGCATGTCGCAGAATAGGCCGCATAATGCCTATTTTGGTTGTTTCTGACTGTTATATGTCCTAATTGATGAAATTGTGGCTAAAATTTCTTCCAACTCCCAACATTAAATTTGTAGATCTTTTTCTCGGCTTCAAGAATATGTTACCAACTATTTTATACTAGTTATGGACTCGACCATGCTTAATACTAATTGGACTTTATGCCTTGTCACGAATTGACCCCGACTGTTACTTGACTAATAATTGATCATGCGTTTCTAGTTGGAACTAAGAGACTGGCTAGTCGTCTTATTAAATTGAATGAATGAGACACGTTCATATTAACTATGAACTATTATAATCGATTGGCCGATCCCGAATATTGACATACAGGCACACATGCAGGCTTCAATTTATTTATTTATTTTCTACAAAAGAAGAATGTGTACTTTATGGTCAAGACATGATTATTCCGTGGTTAGTTTGGATTGTTGCATTATGCTATGTAAGACCTACAACCTAACCGCACGGGCATCGTTGTAGAGTTGTGCATATCGTACCCCGTACGAAAGTACTCATTCTGAATGACCATAATCCACGGCATGAAATTTTACTCAACGTAGAGACTATTAAGTTAAATAAAATAATGATTGCATGGAGAGAATGGATTCCCGAGTTCTTACATGGTAGCCCTCTTGGGACTAGTAGTGCCCGACAGGCCGGTTGGTCCCCATAGATACTACAAATCTGCCACACGGGCATGGAGCGGTATCTGGTTATATTATCTATTGTATATTGTATATTGATGACGGGCGTCCCGCTGGGACTCGTCTAATTCATGATTGGCGCAATTGATTGACTGGGTAAACTAGCCTTGCTTGCACATAGTAAGAACTGAGGAATCCTTTATTGTATAATTCCAGGATAACTTGGAACTCACAGTAGCAAGCCGTAGTAGTTGCATGGCCGTTTAAATTGATTTGTTTGTGTACTGTACCTACTCTGTTACCTAACTGAGATGATCAGAATGTCAGGGCATGACGGGCCAACTTCTGTCCTTGTTTGGTTGGGAGGTTGGTTCGAAGTGTTGTGATGTTATGTGAATCCCAGTGGCAAGCAGAGATCTACTTATCATATTCTCTTATTACTGGTTTTAATTCCTCATATTGTGCTTCCTTGTGGTACTTGCTATTAGAGGTCTAACCTCTCTGGTTTTGCATGGCCAGATTTAGAGCCGGTCCCCGAGGACTCAGCTTACTTTCACCTCCAAGATGGTCAATACTAAAGGGATGATCGCAGGAGGACTCGAGTGGGTTCCTTACTTTCCCACTCGTTTTGTTATTTACTTAATACCTTGTCGTTTGGCACCGACATGTTAGTCGGATTATCTTGTACTTACTTTTACATAATTATAATTAAGTCAGACTGCAGCTGATAACAATTGTGTACACTTTGCTACATCATCTGGCTATGTTTTGTAAAGCCAGATATCAAGAATATTTTGACTGAGCGTTTGGGACGCCTTACTGCTTTATCTTACATGTTCTCTATTTCTGTTTCTTATTTGAATGATTGAGACAATAGATGTGAAATGACCATAGTGAGACTTTCATGTAGTATGCACCCCCTCGTCTTTTAGACAGCATTGATCGTATTATACGGTATTCATCTACCCGTAATACGTAGCTGGCTGAGTCATTCTCCCGCTCTCCAGTATTCTGGTTCTGAGGAGTGACAAGACACGACAAGAGATTTTCTGTTCTTTCTACAATAGCACGTGATCTACTGATGGTCCCGGTGTCTACGGTAGCATCGGAGTCCTGTTTTAGTGCAAGTTCAAGGATGTTGAGCGATAGGAGGAGCCGCTTGAAGCCCGATATCTTGGAAGCACTAGTGTGCGTACAAGATTGGATGAAAGCCGATAAAAGAACCCAAAACCAGAAAGATGAAGAAGATCATGATATCCACGAGCTGGATTTGGAATCGCTTTCACTGCATGAAGGCGAACAACAATGAGGCTACGGTGCAAGGTATTAGGTATGTACATTTAAACTTATACTTTTATACTTAAAATATTTCAATTTTAACTTATACTTTCAAAAACTATTTTTTATTTTTTAAAAAAAATACTTTTTAACTCCGCCTATGCCAAGCAAGCATTTGCCGGTCCCAAGCCTGGATAAAGGAAGAGGGAGAAATATATTTTTTTTACTTTTACCATTTTTTTTCAAAATTAAATTACAAATTTTTTTTGAAAATAATTTAACAAAAGAAAGTTAAATAAAGTAAGGAAAATTAAATAATTTAGCAAAAAAATAAATTACAAATTTTTTTTGACAATTCCTTTTAACAAAAAAAAGTTAAATAAAGTAAGAAAAATTAAATAATTTAGCAAAAAAAATAAATTACAAAATTTTCTTGAAAAAATTTTAACAAAAAAAAGTTAAATAAATTAAGGAAAATTAAATAAATTAACAAAAAAATAAATTACAATTTTTTTTTGAAAAAAATTTAACAAAAAAAAAGATAAATAAATTAAGAAAAAATAAAAAAATAAAAACCCATCTAAACCGGGCCGGCCCGGTTCAACCGGCCCCAAACGGCCCGAACCGAACAAGGCCCGGCCCGGCCGTAGACCGGTTCGGCCCGGACCGGCTGCACCATGGTCCGGTCCAGTGGGCCGGGTTGGGCTTACACGTGCTGGACCGGGCCGGGCCGGGCCTGGCCCGGCCCGTTTGGACCTAAGTGCCGGTCCAGGACCGGCCCGAGCCCGGTCTGGCCCGCCGAATTCGGCCCGTAGGCCGGCCCGGACCGGACCGTTTGCAACATGACTTATCTCAACCAAAGGTTTGTGTTCCCTACTAAGAAGACAAAGAAGTACATGGATTCCTATCCTTTTTCCTTTGTTAAAAGTTTAAGGCTAAATTACAACTTAATACCCTCAACTATTTCAGTTTTTCAACTTGATACCCTTAACTTTGATAGGTACTAACTTGATACCCTGAATTTTTTTTTGACAAAATTGTCCCTCCCCTCCAACACCCCCCCCCCCTCCTCTCCCACCGGCGAACTTCCTCCCCCCCCACCCCTCCTGTCTCCGGCCGACGACCTCCCCCCCACGCCGGCGACCTTCACCCCCTCCACCCAAACCCCCCCTCCCTCCCGCCGGTGACCTTCCCCACCCCCTCCCCCCTCCCCCCTCCCTCCCGTCGGCGACCTCCCCTCCCCCTCCAGCTCGCGAACTCCCCTCCCCCCACCCCGCGTTGGCGTGTCCGGAGTTGCGCGAGGCGGCGGGATCGCACGCTTGGGAAGCAGCCGGAGGTGGCGGCGGGGGGGGGGGGGGGGGGGGGGGGGGCGGTGGCACGGGGCCACGGCCACGGGGAGGGGTGCATGGCGGCGGCGCCGGGGGGAGGGTCGGGTGGTGGTGGTGTGTGGGGGGGGGGGGGGGGGGGGGGGCTCGCAGGGAAGGAGGAGGGAGGGGTAATTTTGTCATTTTTAAAATTTTAGGTATCAATATAAAATTATTATATAGTTGAGGGTATTAAGTTAGTACCTATCAAAGTTGAGGGTATCAAGTTGAACATTTTAGATAGTTGAGGGTATCAAGTTGTAATTTGGCCAAAGTTGAAATCCAAATTCAAATCCACTTTAACCAAACAGCCTCTAAAAATGCACATTCATTGTTTGGATGAGTGTTAAAACTAGGTCTTCTTGGATCAAAGGAAAAAGCTTCATTTCCCCTGCAAAACTCCATTTTGAGTTGCAACAAAAAAAAGGTTGAGGTAGTGCTTGGATCTGATTCTAGGTGGTGGTTGCTTCCGCATATTTGGAACTTCTCTTTCCTTTTTTTTCCGTCTCCTCTCACCATCTTCCACCGGAGCTTCTCTGTTCATGTGTAAGATGACTTTTATGTTCATTTTTTTTTTGTCTTTGAAATGTTTACTGTTGCATGTAGTTGGCTCCCCAACCTTCACTTTTTAATGTTCATTTTATGTTCAGTTGAAATCTCCTGAAATTTGATGCCAAATTGCCAAGGTAATACATGTTCATTTTTCGGAAGTGTTACGTTGTCCGCACCGCAGTCCTGGCCCACGGGCCACGTGTCGTTTCCTGTTTGGCCGGAGAGTTGGTGGGTCCGAAAGTTAGCAGATAGGAGGCCAATCGGAAGACGACACGTGGCCAGCGGATCAGGACTGCGGTCTAAGTCTGCGGGCAACGTAGCATTTTCGTTCATTTTTTATGCTCATTTTAACATAGCCAAGGTAATATATGTTTTTGGCTGTTAGTTTTTTTAACATAGCCTATCAAATCATTTTAGTACGTTTTTTCTTCTCAAATTTTACTTGTTGCTGAGGATGGTGTTTACTGACTTTGTTCACCTTCTAACTTGGTGATGAATTTATGATTATATCAGCAGTTGATCATCTATAATATATTTTCACATCATACATCTGTACTGATATAATGCAACTTGGAAACGGTTCAATTTTGAATTGTCCAAACAGATTATAATTATATATTAATTAATCAAAATTTAATAATGATTCTAAAACTTTTTTTTTTCCTTCCACATAACCGAAAATACTCTAATTGTTTCACATATTTTGTAACAAACTATAATTAAAATATAAATAAATCGATAACAATTAACAAATCTTAATTAAAAATATAAAAGATAGATAAAAAAGTTTAATTCAAATAACTGTTTTCAGCAATATCATAAAAAAATACTTTACATGCAATGCAATTATGTCTGAACACTCCTCTTGTTTTGAAAAATGACTTAACATATTGACAATTTCACATCATACATAGACAAAGGAAGAGAGAAATAGTTGCAATTCTTCTTGAGTTAAAATGTGGTTGGCACCATGGATTGGTGCGGTACTGAGGAGGAATCACTGAGAAAATTTGAGAGGAGAATTCATGGGTGACTTTCCAAGAGGTGGGATGATAGTGCTTGATCTATCTGTCACGTCCGCTCTGTCATACTCCGCTCACATAATAGAACGAGCTTAGTACGTAAAAATATCACATGCTATACGATATACGTATACGCCAGTAACTGTATTTATAATTGTCGTCTATAAGATTCTAGGATATGTTTACCATGTATTGTTTATTACAAAATATAACTAATATTTTTGGAAAAAAAGAGTCATTTTAAAGATAAAAATATGGACCTATATTTTCTACCCCAACTAAAAAAACTAACTCGAAACATATATTATATACTTATATACCTTAATTGATGCATAGTAGAATTTCAATAACCATAATGCTGTCTTCAGTTATAACATCATGTTCTTGTTCTCCTCCTTCTCTTCAAGGTGTAGTAGTAGCTTTCTTCATTTTCTCAAATATAGCGTTAAATGACATGCAAGTCCCAGTTCTTTGATTAATCAAAACACTAATATGGAATAAAAGAGAGTGAATCATGATCCTATGTATAAGGAAGAGAGATTCCACCGTAACCTTCCTAACACTCCAAATCATATTAAAGAATACAAGACAATGTAACAAAAATAATAATACAATTTTACCAAATTCTCAATACTTTACTCTCACCTCATTTTAATCGCGAACACGTTAAATTCACAAACAAGTAACCAATAAAGAACATTACGCAATCATATGTTTTGAAGTCTCGATGTACTGTAATTACACACAAGCATCGAAGTTAATTACATACCAATCACCAATGTCTACAAGTCCTAACACTCCAATCACAGTCATAATCCCATTCATTCACAAAAAATAGATTGTTATATGAAATACAATTTGAAGAACATTATGGGTCACGCATTTGACTATTTTCTCAGTATATATAATATTATTTTTTGGGGATCATGTTGTTTCTTGATTGACATGGTGCTTAAGGTTTATAAAGTCTATCCCCACATAGGCAATGGACAAAATATATCATTTATTACACTTAATCGAAACTCGATTGTTTTAAATATACACATGCGGTAAGCAAAGCCTCACATTTTTCTTCACATGACTTACAAAGAAGGTATTTACTAATTAATTTTTGTTGTTAATTATATTGTAAAGATTTCGCCCAATGTGACCATAATGTTCTTTCCATCCCCATAATGCAATCCTAACAAACACAAACAATTCGTAGCTATTATTAGCTTGAAATAGGAATTACGGAGTACGAGTTTTAATTTGAGTGTGCTACAGTCACCTCGCAATTCGAAGACTTCATACTCTCAGAAAGGAAGTATGTGTTTGGATCCATGTGCGCTAATGCACAAAAGCGATACTAGAACACCATATATATCATCCAAATTATTCATTTATTATCTAAATAATACCTATTTAAAATTTGTACATAAAATTATTTCTTTTTAAATCAAATAAATTTTGTATATCTATAATAAAAAAATTACTCATTAGTGATATTAAAAAAATACAATACAGATAATACCAAATAAAAAATATTTATTTTTAAATCCAAGAAATTGTAATAATACCCAAAAAGTTAAACTATTAGTTTCTCCCAAGAGAAGAATATTTTGGATATATAAAATTAAATAACCAAATATCATAAAATTATCTATGTTATTTAAACAAAATTAAATTTGCATATGGACAATAATCAATTTTGATTTTATTTTTTTGTAAAAAATAGATTTTAAAATTCTGTCGAACGGCAAACCATCTAAAGTACCTTTGTCTTTTCATAATTATCCCAAATTAATTTTTTATAAACAATTTCTAAAAATATGTTCCTTTCCAGGGCCGGCCCTGGCCCAGGACAGGCAGGGCGATGACCTAGGGCCCAAAACTTAAGGGACACAAACATAAATGTATCTAGAATAGAAGTCGAATGTACTATGGGCCATTTTTAACTCAAAAGGGTTGTGGTGTAGTGGTTATCATGTAAGGCCACTCAAAATTTCTCATTTTTTTTCTAAGGGCCTAAACAGAAAAATGACTACACTTGTGTCATATCCTTCTTGTAAATTTTTATTTATGTTTAATAAAATTTCCAACCAATATATACATATCCAACCAAAGTGCAAGCTTATTGTACACTTGTACTTAACTGTACTTAACCACCTGAAACGTGTTACAATTACCCAGAATTTCAGGGTCTTTTTTGAAACAAGCCTAACTAATCATTTTCGTATAATTAATTCAACGTCTTGTTTTTCTCGCTGGCTCTTCCTCGTCTCCCTCTAGCAGCAGCAGCCGCCATGGAACTCGAGATGGCGTCGATGGCGTCGGCGATCGGGGTCTCGATCCCGGTCCTCCGCTTCCTCCTCTGCTTCGTCGCCACCATCCCCGTCTCCTTCCTCTGGCGCTTCCTCCCCAGCGGCGCCCCCAAGCACCTATTCGCCGCCGGCTCCGGCGCCGCCCTCTCCTACATCTCCTTCGGCCTCTCCTCCAACCTCCACTTCCTCATCCCCATGGCGCTCGGCTACGCCTCCATGCTCCTCTTCCGCCGCCGCGCCGGCCTACTCACCTTCTTCTCCGGCTTCGGATATCTCATCGGATGGTTAACCCCTCCACTCCCCTCCTCCCCCCCGATTTTTGATCGTCGCGGTTCGACACGACACGGACACGGACACGATGATTCAATATAGTTCTTTCAACGATTCGTGAGGATTAGGTCTTCAATCTGGTGAGAAAATTTTGTATCCTTGTTGATGTGCACAATTTTGCTAAGTTTGGATTTTTTTTTCAGTAGTTGACTGTTTGCACTTGCACGCAGTTGAAGTCAAAGCTGGGATATTTTTGCACAAGTTTGCTAAGTTTGGATTTTCTTTCCAGTATGTTCAAGTGAAAGCTGGGATTTTTTGATCCTTAAAGAATTGCTAAGTTGGAATAGTAATTCCACTTAGCTAGATGATTTGGCAGCTGGTGGGTCTGGGCGGGGTTGTGGGGGTGGGAAGATAGGTGGTTAAGATGGAGAGGATTCGTTCTTCAATCTGTTTGAGTTCACTCAGGTGTTGATTAATGTGAAAATAAATTGAATCTGTAGTTAAGGTTCTTAAGTTCACTGACAAGTTTAGTTATTAGGGATAATTTTGATTAAAAATTGATTCCATTGGTTTTGAAAGCTTTTGCAAATTGTTGATGGTAATTTTGTTCAAATTCATTGGCTTTTTACTTGATTTTTATGTAACTTTGGTATGCCAATTTTTTAAGATCTTCTGACAAGTTTACTTACTGTGGATAATTTTGAAAGATTTTACTGTGTGTACATGGTAATTTGTTCAAACTCATTGTCTTTTTACTTGATTGTGATGGAACTTTGGTATGGGAACTGTTTGCAAATTTTGGTTAATTTGGACAAGTTTGCGCAAATTAGATAATGTTTTTCAGTAGTTGACTATTTGGATTTGCATGCAATTGGAGTCGAAGCTGGAAACTCTGATTCTTATAATCATTGTTAGCTTGTATAATAAGATGGATGTTAGTTCTGGATTTTTTTTGCTAAGGCTAATTTTGCTTAAATACCTTCAATTATCACACTTTTACGACATGATGCCCCATACTACTTTTATGGGCAATCCTACTTGCTATTTACTATACTGATCATCAGATGGGGCTAACGGGAGCCGTCAAGAGAGAATTTTGCCCCCTTCTATATACCCTATCTTCTATAATGGTTATGCTGGCTCATACCTCCTCCCCATGCTACTGTCGACTCCTTGGTTGCATGTAAGGGAGAAAGGTCACTGAGATGAGTATTTTTTTTGTAGGGGAAAATCTCCGGAAGTCGTCACGTGCAAAGGATGTGAAGTATTAAGTCGTAAAGGAGGCTAACAAGCGGTAGTTAAGTGCAAAAACTTATTAGTTCATGCTATAAACTTGCACACAAATGTGGTACCGACTTAGTGATAGTTGTGGACCTGTGGTCACGTAAGTGAAAATTAGCCTTTTGTTAATTCCATTTAATTCCTAGAAGTTGGAAGGATAAGATGGAGGGAATTAGTTCTTTCAACTTTTGTGCATCACCCAACCCAAGTGATGTGGACTAATTTTCAATGTTTACTGGAGGGTCTAAGCGCATCATAGGTAAATTTTATTCTCTCTTTGCATGCAGATCACCTTCTCCAGTGTCACGTCCCGATTCCGCAAAGTCATTTGTCATCGTATTTATCTCTGGGAACCGATCGTTCTCGTTTGGGCGTAATGCCGTACAAGTCTGATGTTGCACTTGTACAAGGCAAAGATGATACAAAATCGATAATCTTCAAATAGGATCACATCGGAGCGGCACAAGCAGACAAATTGAAGATAATAGTGATACATATCTCTTTTATTGAACAGAACACATTATTGATTCATAGTAGCGGAAATAAGCAGATACTTTGAAGTCGCACAGAGATATGTAGGAATAAGTTCTCTTTATTGATAATCGAAGTAGAGTACAAGACTTGTAGTGGAATACAAAGCTTACAACACATCTCATTTTACATTGATAGCCAACTGAAATGCCTGTCATTAGGCTTACATTGATACTTGATACATTGAATTACAACTGGACATGCCGGACAACTCACTGGTACAACTAATATATGATGTTTCATACATTATGCCATTTATAAACAGAAGACATTATCTTTTGCAATGAGAGCTTCTGCATGCCCAACAAATCTTCGATGTCGCGGGACTGATCGATCCAATCTTCGTGTACTGAACTTCCCAAGCACGAGCACCTAAAAAGAGTATCCATAACGTGGGTCAGTACATCATCAATGTGCTGGCGAGCAGAACCAGCCCACTCGCCTAAACACTAAGTAGTCGTGTGAGCAAACAATTATTAATGTGATCTTCTATTTGGGACCTAGTATCAGTTACAGTTCATGAGCAGTAACATTGAAGCATGTAAACATGTTATCTCATTGTTCATGTAAAAGCATTATTGAAGTAGAATTGGGGTTAACATACTAAACATGTTATAGCAATAATGAAAAGGTATCGTTTAGCATGTATTTCATGATTAAGCAGTGTTCGTAACAAGGCAACGTTGTAGCATACTTGGTATTATCATGTTAAGCAATCAAGTTGAACTAACATGTATGATGATCATATCACATTTAAGTGATTTCTTACCGATAGTCGACTCCCTCGTACCTGCATCAAATACATGTTATGTGTTATACTTACTCCGCCAGCACAAAACATTCATTAGCGTGCATCCTGACTACATGGCCACTGGCGTTGTTATACCATACGGAGTTTTTGCCATATAGTGTCACGCCCCGCTCCCGTAGGAGCGATCGTCCTCGCTAAGGCGTGATGCCGCACGGGCCTAGGTTGTGCCCGTGCAAGGCCAAGTCCAGAAACGGCCGATTTGAGTCTAGGCCACGGAGTCGCACAGAGTGTCTCCATTTGCAGCGGAAGTAAAAATGAACACAAGTAGAAGCGAATCCAAATCTCTTTATTGAATTTCAAGAAGTTTACAAGCGGCGCTAGGCCGATATTACAAATCGCTCAAGCTCTCTCTCTGAAACATAAAAGGCGTGCCAAGTGGCTTACAACATGGAATGATACATGGCGATGTTCCGATACATTATGTCCTGTATAGGGTGCTTCAGCTTCTTGCAACGTTCCAAGGCCCCAGAGTTGGCTCCGCGCCTTGACACGTTCGATGGAAGCTCCGCACCCGCCGGCATCTCCTGCTATCCTGCAAGCATACTGTGGGGTTATCAGTACATTGTTATGCACTGGTGGGGAGGCTAGCTCGCCCACAATGCCATCATTACCAAACACGTTCCATTTACTTTTGTGCATCTCTATTTTTCATTGTCTTTCTAATCTGGCCTTAGGATCAGTTTCATAGCATATTGCATAGCCTATCTCGTGTTACCGAACTCAAGTGTCGCATGAAAATACATGTACGACTTACCCATACTTACCGTCCGGCCTTCCCTGTTCAAGGTAAACCAAGTTAAACAACATTAACATGAAGTAACATGACGTGATTTATGTAAACATTCAATGTAACTGGCGAGTCCATGTCTCGGGTTCTAACACGTCGTGGGCATGTTCTAGTGTTACGCTTCGAGCATGTTCAGGAGGCACATTTCAAGCATGTTCAGGGTGGTATATTTCAAGCATGTTCAGGGTGGTATATTTCAAGCATGTTCGGGCATGTTACGTTTCGAGCATGTTCATGTTCGGGATGTTACTTTACAAGCATGTTCAGGAGACACTTGTTCATTTAACTTAGACTACTTTGATTTCAATGCAAGAACTTGCACGTGGATTGCCACCAGCATAGTCCACTTAATCTACATGCACAGGTCGCTGGCTTTACAAGCCATTTAGGACATTCCCTTGTGGCAATTCTCAACTTAGCGTAGGGTGATGGCTGGTACACCCCGTTAAGTCTCTTGAATATACCCTCCTACTTACGTCTCTTGGTGCCCAAGCCCGCACCCAAGCAGCCCGTAAGCGCGTATTGATTCTGCCTAGGCCGGCCACGGTTTTCCCCCCCAACGTCCGTGCCGCAGAATCCTTCCACACGACGGCCACGGTATTCCCCCCCCATCGCCCGTGCCGTTTGTCCACGACCATTTCGTATTGTCTTGTCATTTTAACTTAGCGGCTAACTCCGAGCCGTAGGCTAACCCTTAGCCATAATGCGTTATCGACCAGGTTGGCGTCCGTACAGCGCGGGTAGCGAGCCCCGTTGCACGTGCCCGTCACACCTGTCGATAGCGTCTTCCATGTCTTATCTTTCATGTATTCTTTCTTTTCTTTCTTTCTTTCACTTGTTCATTTGATTCATCGATTCATTCATGTATTCATTCATTCATTCATTCATTCATTTGTTGATCCATTCATTCACGCATTACGCAACTCCCAGTGTGGGAGTCGCCTTGGCGACCCATCGGTCCCATAGCCTTTCAATGTTGCTAAACTCTACTCGGAGCGACTATGTTGATAGCCTTCCCGTTTCATTGTTGTAAACCATTCATTGTTTCATTGTTTGAACGTATAAGGGACCATGAACGTGGGCTTGTGCCTTAGCACGAGCGTAGAGCGCGGTGCAAGCGTTTCTATAATTGTCGAGTTCTTTTCCATGTTCTAAACAAGCATGCAAGATGGGATTATTCCCTTAGCTAGGTGCGTTGAGTCATTTATTAGCATGTAAGATGATATCGCCTAGCGATTCTCGTGAATGTGTCCGCATTGTTATGTGTCTAGGCTAAGCACAGACGGGTTCATCGGAGCCACCCACCTTAGCGATGTTTGCATTGGCCGAGCGATACTCCGAGCGCGCCTCTGGAAGTCTAAGTCTGGATTCATCTTGACGGGCCAAGGCAAGTCTGGCATCGATTTGCATCGATACTTCATCGGGTCGAGGCAACTCTTCGGGTCGACGGCTCGTTTTGAGTCGTTGCACACGCCGTTTGGAATCGGCGTTCCGCTAGGGCGGAGCGGGTCACTACATAATACACCACTCAAAACAAGTCTCGTCCTCGAGACTTCTTGAGTGCAGGTCATCCTACCGTTTCTTAACTCGGATCGTGTACACATCTTAGGCAATTTCCTATCGAATGGCTTTATCGTTCGATGGCATCGAACCAACTTGATATCTTTCTAAGTTCCGTGTCGCATACGTTGGGTCGATTTTATCGAATTACTTCTCGTTCATTTTAGACTTTGTTGTTACTTATTCAATTCAAGCATTCTTCGTATTGGTTTCTATTTCGTCGTGTCATGAGACTGGAATGGCCGTATGGGACACGTTGTAATTCATCAAATGCGAGGGTCGTAGGCTAAGGCAAATTCACTTTCGTTCATCTCGGTCATCGAGATGACCCGTTTTGCTTTTCAAGCGTTCGTGTCCACGAAATCAGTATGATTTCTGCTTAGCGGGGTCGACTAAGTCTATGAAATTTTTGTCCGATTCAAGACTAAGTATTGCACTATCCTCGAGTATATCTTCCTATCAATGGTCCAATTCGTTATACCAACTCTTACTAGCACGATTTCACGTT
Source organism: Iris pallida (assembly GCA_029216955.1). NCBI lineage: Eukaryota > Viridiplantae > Streptophyta > Magnoliopsida > Asparagales > Iridaceae > Iris > Iris pallida. Next base: position 5,155,232 of record JANAVB010020999.1, read on the forward strand.
CGCGATACTCGTTCACTCCCCAAGTCGTGCTAGAACTCAACGTATCACTGGGCTGGATCGTGCACGCATTCCAAGCGTCCCCAAAATACATGCATTTAGCCAAGCCGCATGATTGAGAATTTGTCATTCTCACTCGAGTCGCATCGTGCACATACTCAGGCGTCCCTGAAATATATGCATGTCAGCCGAGTCTCGTGAGCAGGGTTTCCTACATTCGCGATTCATACTATCCATTCATACCAATCCTCAAGATCAACTCTTCGATTGATAACTCTTACAACAGGGGCGTTTCGCCTAACCGCTAGGCCAATCTTTGCGAGGCTAAGTCAATGTCAGGATTGGAATCATAGTTCCCCAACAATAATGCCAACACTGACCCCAATCCTAGGGTCAAACCAAAGTCGATAGTACGGGATTTTCTACCCAAGCTCGCGTCACTCTGATTTCTAAACATCGAGCATGATCGCCTATTTCGCATCAAGACGTTCGTTGCGCAGCGCAACGAATCCGAATCCATTCAGTTTACCAACTCTAACCAATACGTGTATTCGATCACGAGGTCGTCTAGCTCGACAATACGTTGTGCCCCAATCTCATGCGAGTCCGATTATCCACGGTGGTTCATGAATCACCATGCAACGCTCCCGCGGAATAATCATTCTCATCGGGGCGAACTCTTGTTTGAGTTTAGACTAACTTATTCTCGATACGCGGATTGGACCTACTCAATCCTCAAATTCAACCGATAAGCACACCAAATCGTTCTCAAGTCACCTTCGCGTCAAACCACAAGTCGAAACAATCAAATTGTCACGCCGTGCAAGTTCGATCACCCCCGCTGTATGAATCACCATACCAGCGCTCACGCGGAGTGATCGCCCTAATCGGCGCGACGCATGTGCGAGGCTGGAGTTGCACTCGCATAAGACAAGAATGTCGACGCTGGGGTTTTCGTCGAAGAAAATCCAAGTATTTTCATTTTCATCCAAGCTGCAATCTCTATTCGACAGTCCGACCGTCCTTCATTCAACCAGAAAATCCTCGAGCCACGTCTATATTTCCCTCGACGCATTTTAGTATCCCGAGTATAGCATCCAACGGAACAATGACATTTGCACGATCGTCATTCGCCGAGTCAGAGTACCCCCGAGTTATCGCATATCGATCTTTGATACGCCTCAATACCATCGACGATATGCGTAACCTGACGATCTTCATTTGCAACCAATTTCGAGTCATGCGACGATGCCGTTGTCCGAGTTGGATATTCCACCATTTCATTTAATATTCAAGATCAAGTTCATCTGCTATTCCTCGAGCTCGTTTCAAGATCGTTGTTCAAGATTCAAGTCACATTTCATTTGTATTAATCCGAAATCGTATGTGCGATGCTCTAAGTTTCCTCGATCAAGACCATTTACTTCCATTCGTCGTTCCGAGTCGTTTTCTAACATGCGTTACCCATTCACAAATTGTCCGAACAACATCTCGTTCGGGACATTCGATGTCACGATCAACTAAGCGTGACGCGTTCTAAGGCTTTACGCGACCGCATCGCCTCGCCGACATACTCGTAATCCTCGATTTCGCTCGAACTACTTCCAAGACGTCCATACACCACTCGGATTCGAGCCACTCGACTAGTCGTCGACACTCATTCTCATTCTTGTTCGAACCTATCGCATACACCACTCGGGTTCAAGCCATACGGTCTAATCCTCAATCACGTTCGCGTCATGCGCTAAGATGTCCTTCAGATTCGTTCGACGAATCTCTAGCGTAATCGCTCGCATCACCTCGACGTACTAAGTCGTTCGCACTAATCCTCAAAATCCAAGCCAATCATTCGCGTACGCCTAAGCGTTAACTCGATAGCGTTCCTATCGATATACACTCAAAGTGTATTTCCGTTCTCGATCGAACGATACATTGACATCGCTCGCAACCCGATTGCACCCAAGAGTCGAGGTGCGCGACATGCGGACTAAGTTGTACCGCTTAACCATCCTGCATGGACTACATTCAAGTTTGCACGCTCACTCATTCTCGTTCGCAACTCGTTTGCACCAAAGGGTCTAGGTGCGCGATACTCCGCACTACTTAGCCAAAAGGCTGCGTGCATGACCATCCCGTTCGAACTATACTTCGGTCTCGTGTACTCGTTTGCTATCGTCAGCATAAGCTTATTCAAGCACGCCTTGCGTTTGCTAACTTTTTAGCATCGGTTCCTTCCAACTCAAGTCCGTCGTGGTTCGGCACAAAGGCCTTCGCCTATCAAGTCCGTCGTAGTGGCACAAAGGCCTTCGCCTATTGATCCCGTTCAACCGAGTACTTGTACGAGCTTTTGAAAATATTAGACTTATTGTATGGAACATCCCAAGGCACTAGGAGAGAGAGCGTACACTTCTTTTCTTCCAACCGAGCTTTCAAAACTGAGATAATCGATATGAAGTCCAAGGACGTAAAGCCGTGCTCTGATACCAATCTGTCACGCCCCGCTCCCGTAGGAGCGATCGTCCTCGCTAAGGCGTGATGCCGCACGGGCCTAGGTTGTGCCCGTGCAAGGCCAAGTCCAGAAACGGCCGATTTGAGTCTAGGCCACGGAGTCGCACAGAGTGTCTCCATTTGCAGCGGAAGTAAAAATGAACACAAGTAGAAGCGAATCCAAATCTCTTTATTGAATTTCAAGAAGTTTACAAGCGGCGCTAGGCCGATATTACAAATCGCTCAAGCTCTCTCTCTGAAACATAAAAGGCGTGCCAAGTGGCTTACAACATGGAATGATACATGGCGATGTTCCGATACATTATGTCCTGTATAGGGTGCTTCAGCTTCTTGCAACGTTCCAAGGCCCCAGAGTTGGCTCCGCGCCTTGACACGTTCGATGGAAGCTCCGCACCCGCCGGCATCTCCTGCTATCCTGCAAGCATACTGTGGGGTTATCAGTACATTGTTATGCACTGGTGGGGAGGCTAGCTTGCCCACAATGCCATCATTACCAAACACGTTCCATTTACTTTTGTGCATCTCTATTTTTCATTGTCTTTCTAATCTGGCCTTAGGATCAGTTTCATAGCATATTGCATAGCCTATCTCGTGTTACCGAACTCAAGTGTCGCATGAAAATACATGTACGACTTACCCATACTTACCGTCCGGCCTTCCCTGTTCAAGGTAAACCAAGTTAAACAACATTAACATGAAGTAACATGACGTGATTTATGTAAACATTCAATGTAACTGGCGAGTTCATGTCTCGGGTTCTAACACGTCGTGGGCATGTTCTAGTGTTACGCTTCGAGCATGTTCAGGAGGCACATTTCAAGCATGTTCAGGGTGGTATATTTCAAGCATGTTCAGGGTGGTATATTTCAAGCATGTTCGGGCATGTTACGTTTCGAGCATGTTCATGTTCGGGATGTTACTTTACAAGCATGTTCAGGAGACACTTGTTCATTTAACTTAGACTACTTTGATTTCAATGCAAGAACTTGCACGTGGATTGCCACCAGCATAGTCCACTTAATCTACATGCACAGGTCGCTGGCTTTACAAGCCATTTAGGACATTCCCTTGTGGCAATTCTCAACTTAGCGTAGGGTGATGGCTGGTACACCCCGTTAAGTCTCTTGAATATACCCTTCTACTTACGTCTCTTGGTGCCCAAGCCCGCACCCAAGCAGCCCGTAAGCGCGTATTGATTCTGCCTAGGCCGGCCACGGTTTTCCCCCCCAACGTCCGTGCCGCAGAATCCTTCCACACGACGGCCACGGTATTCCCCCCCATCGCCCGTGTCGTTTGTCCACGACCATTTCGTATTGTCTTGTCATTTTAACTTAGCGGCTAACTCCGAGCCGTAGGCTAACCCTTAGCCATAATGCGTTATCGACCAGGTTGGCGTCCGTACAGCGCGGGTAGCGAGCCCCGTTGCACGTGCCCGTCACACCTGTCGATAGCGTCTTCCATGTCTTATCTTTCATGTATTCTTTCTTTTCTTTCTTTCTTTCACTTGTTCATTTGATTCATCGATTCATTCATGTATTCATTCATTCATTCATTCATTCATTTGTTGATCCATTCATTCACGCATTACGCAACTCCCAGTGTGGGAGTCGCCTTGGCGACCCATCGGTCCCATAGCCTTTCAATGTTGCTAAACTCTACTCGGAGCGACTATGTTGATAGCCTTCCCGTTTCATTGTTGTAAACCATTCATTGTTTCATTGTTTGAACGTATAAGGGACCATGAACGTGGGCTTGTGCCTTAGCACGAGCGTAGAGCGCGGTGCAAGCGTTTCTATAATTGTCGAGTTCTTTTCCATGTTCTAAACAAGCATGCAAGATGGGATTATTCCCTTAGCTAGGTGCGTTGAGTCATTTATTAGCATGTAAGATGATATCGCCTAGCGATTCTCGTGAATGTGTCCGCATTGTTATGTGTCTAGGCTAAGCACAGACGGGTTCATCGGAGCCACCCACCTTAGCGATGTTTGCATTGGCCGAGCGATACTCCGAGCGCGCTTCTGGAAGTCTAAGTCTGGATTCATCTTGACGGGCCAAGGCAAGTCTGGCATCGATTTGCATCGATACTTCATCGGGTCGAGGCAACTCTTCGGGTCGACGGCTCGTTTTGAGTCGTTGCACACGCCGTTTGGAATCGGCGTTCCGCTAGGGCGGAGCGGGTCACTACATATAGGACTTCAAGGTATTGTAATGTCCAGTCAAAGTAGGTAGCTAGCCTCTAAGAATGTCTCGCAATACCCGTGCTCCCAAAGCACGCCAATTTTGCTATGTCTACTAAAAGTAGGTAGCTAGCCTCTAAGAGTACCTCGCAAAATCCGTGCTACCAAAGCACGCCAATGTTTCCTCCTAGGCCGAATCGGTCCCAGCGCTTCGGGTACCGTTCGAGAAAACTTATCTCAAACTTTGTGCACAAGTTGTCCATGTCCATGCGAATGCATGTCCGACTCGATCGTGAACATAAACGCATGGTAAAATAATAAAAGAAAGTAAAGGCAACAATGCATCATCTCATCCAAGTCTTGTTCAACGACTTATTCATTTCCATCATTTCACTTGGTGATCTCAGCGATCCCAAGCCTCATCATTTCTCGTTGCATCAGTCCATTCATTTCTCATTGCATCAACTCAAATACATTGAAGCATTATCACATCATTTAGTTCTCAATGGACATGTAGCATTTCATTCATCATTGATAAGGACAATATCATTTATTTCATTGCTTATAAGAAAATATGCAACATTTCATATCTTTGCAATATTTACACAGTGTACATGATTTTAGTATTTCATTTATATCTTTGTGTCAATAACGTAGCCAGTTCATTTTTCATGTATCAATCGCATAGTAGTGCATGATTCAATGTTTCATTTGTTTCAGCAACATTAAGCATAAGGGACATTATCGATTTCATTTCATGGCATCAATTTATATTAGCAGTTCAATGTTCAAGTGTTATCATTCAACAGTATTCAATAAGAGCATCTCTATTATTCAACAACTAAATCATGGAACATTTAGGGACATTCTATAGCAACACAATACTCCATTTTATTAAGCATGAAAAGTAGGGGAGAAAAGACAATTTCACTCACTTGCATAAAGGGTCTTCCTGTTCCGATCACACATATCTCCCACTAGACATAGCTCCACCAGCGAGCCATATTCCAATACTCATTCCGTCCAACTAGCTAAGAGAGACTGCATCAATCTCAGTTCTCTTGATTTCCAACACGTCACGGTCCAACGTTCTGACGCATCCAACATGCCAACAAAATGTCTCGCATGGAGCGGGGCATTACATCCAGTGAAGAGAATAGCCTCATACTTATATAGCTATTCTGAGTGCATAATGTATTATTGTTTGATCAGTAAACTCGATCCTTAGCCCATCAACTTAGGACGCGGTGCCTCCTTCTTACTAGTTTGGTCCTATCTCATTCTATTTTGAGCTTTTCCTAGAAAGCTGTATCTTTTTTTAGGCTTCAGAGCACTCATTTTCATTTTTAATTCTCAGAAGTACAAAAGTGGAAGACGTAGACTATATAGCATTCAATTATAATCCTTATTTGTAGTGCCAGGATTGAAAATATTAACCACCGGGATAGTAGGGATGACGGTGTTGGTCTTTAGGAGTAGCACTGTACAATGGTCCAATAACTTCAACCTCCTCTTAAACTTTACCAGGATAGTTGATGCCTTGCAGCTTATCTCTCACAGCAACTCAAACATCGCAAGCAGGAAGAAAGAAAAGAGGTTATCGGATTCTGTATGACATTTTCTAGCTTTATATGTTTTGCACTCGCTTCTAGTATGAAGATCAGGTTAAAGAGGGTTCTTTTGACTAGGTTGGGGAATTTTGATAGGATCAGTAGGTTGGGAATGATCTATACTTCAAATGGAGAAAATTAGGAAAAAGCAGTAGTAAAATCAATTAGAAGACAGGAAAAGTAGAAAGCCGAAGGAACGTCATAAAAAGATGAAACGATAGGGAGAGAGAAAAACTTGGATGAACATGGTGTATCATCTCTTCTTTACTCCTAAAGGAACTTCCTGCTTAGCAGGCTAAAAGCTCGTCATATTACCAATTCTGATCGTACTAAATCTAGGCCTCCGACCTATTGATAGCGAGTATTTAAGAACTTCAAATGTTTAACAACTTTCAAACTGCTACTCCGTGAAGCCCTTATATCCATAGAGATCTGCCTATCACGCTGATAGTGTGGTGCAATAGCAAAAAGTGTCTCATATTTCTGTAACTTACAGCCTTATTTGAACCACAAAGGAGGCAGGTAGGGAGAGATTCATGATAGGAGAAGCCTTTGGAATCCCTTATTTGGCCATGAAACCTCCCAAATCTAATCTCAATTTAATGCTTTTCAAGTGGAAGTCGCATTGACTTTGTTTTGCATCAGTTAACAAAGTTAAAAAAATATATACAACCACCATGGCAGTTTAACATCGATCGTAATTGACCTTGTCATTGTAATTTAAGAATCAAGCTATCTCCACTTTTAATAGGTCTTTTGGGGTATCACTTGCTCACATATTTGGGTACAGTTGAGTTGCCTCTGTATAATCAAGTTTTTTGACACCAAAACCTATTTTTAGTTTTTCCAACCACAATAAATCACCTAAATGCTACAAGAGAATTTATATTGCACTACTTATGGTCTCCTTGTTCTGTAATCTGCAAGTTGATGAACACCGATGTTGATTCTCCAGGATTTTAAAGATCCTAATCTAACCTCTCTTCTGATTTTATTTCAGTTGCCTGGAAAATGGAAATTTGATCTTCCAGTTTTGTACTGTAACTAACATCTAAGATAAAGTTTTAGTTACCGTATAGCCTTTGTTGTTTAACTTTTTTACTTTTTGGTTTTACTGCCTATGGATGACAAATGCAACTTCTGTGCTTAGTTATTGTTTTTTCTCCGTGAGAATCCCTGCACCGATGGGGATGGGGGATGAGAGTTGGAAAGCTCATAGTTGCAGGGTCATGTTTTTAGTTTTTTTGAAATTGTTGGGGGCTTTGTGAACTTGAAGATTTAAGGACATTTGACTTGTGTTCACACACTTTGATTTCTACTTGGAACTTTATATAAGATCGATTCAAGGCCAGAACTCAACTCATATGCTTATATGTGAAATGCCTTTTTTTTACTTGAGGATTCGTAATTTTAACTTCTTTCAATTCTCAAAGGCAAATGTTAAAGGCCACCCCATTTTTACTAAGGGCAACCATCCTACTAAGGGCAACCATGTTTTCTATTTTTTTTTACTAAGGGCAACCTAAAGTTCACAAGTTTACTAAGGGCCACCAAGAGGATAAAACCAAAAACAAAAGGAAAATAGAAAACAAGAAGCATGGAAGCATGGCGAGCTCCTCCCGCCGACCTCCATGGCTGCGGCGGTGATGGCTGCCTCGCGGAGGGTGGCGGCGGATCCAAGGCCCAGAGGCTCTTCGTGAGTCTTTCCGACCATGGCCGTTCTTCGACGCTGTCGGAGCCACACGCCTCCTCGTCTACGACGGGTCCGTTGCCTTGCTGCTGTTGCTGACGACGAGAGGATGGAGGCGAGGGAGCCGTGGCTCGGAGAGGAGGGAGGCGAGGGAGTTGGAGAGGGAGTATATGAAGAATTAGGGTTTGGGACGACGGAACGAATCGAAAAAAAAAACATAGACGAGAATGGTTACGAGAGTGAGAACATGGCTTACCGTCTTACCGATATTGAGGAGGACATGGGAAGGAGACAATGGTGATTCACTCGAACCCATCTCCTTCTCCCTCTCCTCTCCTCTCTCTCTCCCCCCACCAGCACTGCTGCCAAAAGAGTCTATTTTTGTGTTTGTTCTCACCGACTAGTCGGCAAATTAGCGGTGAAGGCGGACTGCAGGCCTTGCCTGCAGTCCTGTCTTCACTTTGGACTGCAGGCTTGCCTGCAGTCACTGTAGGTTTAAAAAAAAAAGATTGTCAATCGAGGACTGCAGGCAAGCCCTGCAGTCCTCGATTGACAGGAGCGGCGTGGCCCTTAGTGTTTTCAAAATGGCAAACTTGTAATTATTTTTTAAAGTTTTAAGTTGGTGGCCCTTAGTAAAAAGGAGGTGGCCTTTAACATTTGCCTTCTCAAACTGTCTTACTGCTGAGATATAAATTTATGTTGTCAAAAGTGCAATGTGTAAGCCATTGTCCAATCTTATACCATTTTTTTCTATTTCTTGTAGCCATGTATATTACATGAGTGGCGATGCATGGAAGGAAGGTGGCATTGATGCTACAGGTAATGGACCTTTTTTTCCTCTCCAGATATTCAATCGCTTTAGGATTTGCAAGTCAAAAATATTATTTTATGTTGTTAATTATCTTTCAGTAAGAGGTATCCAGTTAGTATTTTGATATACCTTGCAGCATAGATGCAAGTTAATACTATATTGTGCACCATACCTTGATTCGTGTGCTTAAGAAAATGCCTTAAAAAGCATGGAGAAAAAGGATATAACAAGAGTTGACAAATAAATGGTATGAATAACATGCCAAGAGTTGACAAACAAATGGAGGCATTGCTTGCAATATTTATATGCTTTAAATGTATACTTGTATTTGTCGCAGGCAATGCGAATTTACATGTTTTACGAGTTTGCTCGAACGAGATTAACGTATTAGATAATTTAAGCGTATAATATGGCCTGTTTGGGGTTGCTTCTGCTTTTCAAAAAGCACCAGCGGAAGCAACTTTTGAAAGCAGCCTCCCACCTGATTGCAGAAGCTGACCCAAAAATGAACTAGCTTTTCAAACATTTTTTTTCCCTGATAAGCTGCTGTTACCAAACTGCTCTTGGGACAAAATAAGCAGAAGCAGCCATGATAAGCAATTCCAAATCCAGCCCAAGTGTTGGTCACATGACAGGGGTTCAAGTGCCCAAGATTTTAAAAGAATCTGACACCAACTTAGACTCTATTATTAGTGCTTGGACATAACTGTGGCCCAGGCATGAAGTGGGTCTCAAAATTCTCCACCAGAATAGCAAATCATGGAACAAAATATCTCGGAACACTGATTTTATTTAATATAGTGCAGGCAAAGTGACAGAAGAGTATTCTGTAAAAGAAAACGACACATAACTATAGGATTATACAACTAGATCTCGTGAGTGTGTATTTTTTTTTCCGTGTGTGTGTGCCCTAAACCTACTAGGAGAAAATAATGCCTTCATGAAACCAACTGACTGTATGTTAGCAATCCCTTTTGTTTGTCATTTGATCCAAACCAATAGTTTGATTGCACGACCAGAAGGCCCACTTGTTTCAATAGTCGTAAAGAAGTAGGCTACTACCATATTGGTTGGTTGTTTCTGTTTCCTTGCTGCGGTCAACTGACTGGAAGCTTGATCAAGCAGCTGCAAGCCCGGTCGATCAGCTTGTCTCTTTATATTTTTTTGGTGCTTACATGCCAATTTCTTTTATGATGTGATTAAGAATTTGAGATCAACTACTTAGCATCAATCACTTCACTCTTATGGGGAAGAGTCAACACGACCTTAACGAGCAGAATGTGGATCACCCAACCTTTTTGTTTGATCTAATGTGTAAAGCATGGCATATCTCTTCCCAAAGTAACTTCATAGATGCTGTCTCATGCAAGATGCTTATGTGACTTTTGACAACCATGGTTTCCAAAAATTACATTGTCAGCATCAGGATTAAGTACTTACCAGCAAAGAAGATTGGTGGCTCTAGCAATTCAAAGTAACGTCATAGATGCTGTCTCATGCAAGATGCTATGTGACTTTTGACAACCATGGTTTCCAAAGATTACGTTGTCAGCATCAAGATTAAGTACTTTCCGGGTGAAGAAGATTGGTGGTTCTAGCAATTGATTGATCTACCCAAGCTCATATTTTGATTTCTAATCCTCCAGAGGGTGCAGCCACATACACGACTGTGAGCACCCTTAGGAACTAGTTCCTCTGCAGTCTTCAGTTTATTCACCGATTATGATGCTATATGCTAAAATACACTTCTATTATCGATTGTTTGAATACACTTGATTCCTTGTACTCCACCATCAAATTTATACCTTTTTAGACTTTTAATTCATACGCCGGGATGCAATTTTGGTACCTCTTTGGATCAACTTGTTAACGTGTAGCGATCTTGATTTGGTGTGGTTTGTGAGGGGTTGGCTGTTTGGCTAACATTACATGTGGCTATAGGTAGGGCTTGGCTAGGAAGGTGCAACTAGTGTATAATAGGTGGGATTGGCCGAAAATAATCGAAGGTGGGATTCCTCAGGCTTTAAGCTGAAGGATGGTGGCGCTGCATAATATAAATATACAACCCTTACCAACATTCTAGAGTGTTATTGTAGTGGCATGTGACTTTAACATGATATCTGAGCAACCAAAGTTCAATCCCTGTTGCGCACATTTTAAGCAGATTTCAAAAAAAAGTACGGCTTCTTGAGTCCCAGCTCCTTCTCTCCAGTCTCCAGAATGGACCTTTGACTTGGTGGGCCGTGTTGAATAATATAAATATATAACCCTTATCCCTCACCAACATAGATTTTTGGTGCACTGGAAAGGGCTTTAACAGGTGGGTGTTATCTTTGGTTCTTTTGGGTCTTCTAGGAAAGCCCTGATAAGCTGCTGGTATGCCAATTCTTTCTCCCTCATTACAAAATTTAGAGACAACCTTAAGTTTTTGGTAATCACCATGGATGTTATTTGAAATCTTTTGAAGCTACTCCTAGACAAGGTTATAAAATCTTTTGAGATGGTATGAACATGGGCATTCAAGGGCAATTGGGAATAGATTAGAAAATATGTGCAGGTCCTTATAGGAACAAAATGGTAGTGATTGAATTAGGATCGACACAACAAACTTAGATCAAGTGTGAAAAAGGATATGTCATTTTTAAATGTTAGAAAGGAAGATGGTCTTTGAGAGAGGAAAATGGAGGAACAAGGATTCATATAGTTGAAACCAAAATTTGGGATAAGGGTTTCGTTGTAGCACGGTTGCACCGCTAATAATGACACTGCATTTTCTGCGACCTTTTGTCATCGAATTGACTAAAAAGATAAAAAGATAGCGAGTGCTTGTTGTTGAATGATTAAGATTGTAATTATTTGATCCATTACTACTCTGTACCAGATACATGTTGAGTTCATGACAACTAGATATTCTTTTTTCTGTCACCTGTAACTTCTTTTTTGTGTGCGCTTAAGTTTCAATTTCGCCTCTAAGGATCTTTCTCAGTTAACCGTTTACGGAAACATGCTTTGTATAGGATGAAACATGATCGATTCTCTTTTGAAGATCAAACTAGTTCTCTCTTTATCTTACTGTATTACTGACATTCCTTTCATGGTATACGCAAATGTAGGAGCATTGATGGTATTGGTGTTGAAAGTTATTTCATGTGCAATTAATTACAGTGATGGGATTTTGAAAGAAGAAGATTTGCGGGAGTCACAAAAGAAATACCGATTAACTCGTTGTCCCTCTATATTGGAATATGTTGGTTACTGCCTCTGCTGTGGCAGTCACTTTGCAGGACCTGTATATGAAATGAAGGATTATCTTGAATATACGGGAAACAAAGGGGTAAGTGCACTCATAGTATTTAGGTTCATGTGTGGTTCCATTGTGATGTTTTCCAAAAAGAAGTCACTTTATTCTTTTTCTTCTTACAGATTTGGACTCGTTCAAAGGACAAATCATTACCATCCCCTTATTTTGCTACATTACGTGCTCTAATTCAAGCCGCTATCTGTATGGGCTTATACTTGTACCTGGTACCACAATATCCACTTACCCGGTTTAGCGAGCCCATATACCATGAGTACAGTTTCTGGCAAAAGCTGTTTACCCAATTTATGACTGGCTTCACTGCCCGTTGGAAGTACTACTTTATTTGGTCAATCTCAGAAGCTTCAATTATCATATCTGGCCTGGGTTTCACTGGCTGGTCAAACACTTCTCCTCCTAAGCCACGATGGGACCGTGCAAAAAACGTTGATGTACTCGGTGTTGAACTTGCAACAAGTGCAGTGCAGTTGCCGCTTGTGTGGAACATACAAGTCAGCACATGGCTGCGTTATTGTGAGTTCTACAGTTTTATCTCCTTGTAAATGCATGTTTTACGTTCTCCATTTATACTGGATGTAGATTTGCAGATCCTTCGCTAACTTGCTAAACTGGTAATTAAATATACCATGCAATAAGCCCAATCCTATCTGCTTGTTCCAGCTGTTTGTTTGATTGGGTCTAGCATTTTTAGTTTTCTTATATGAATATGTTCATGAGGAGGCGCATGTACATGCTTCACTCTCATTATGCATACTTATCTCTTCATGCATATATGTAAACTATGTTGCACGGACATGACACGGCATGTTTCAGACACAACGACACAGATTCGACACCTGATTTGGCGTGTCCTAGTGTATTTTGGAGTGTCCCTGGCGTGTCTGATACATGTCCGACACAATGTGGCACGTACGCGGGCACAACATGGTTTTTTGGAGTTTCCGTGCTTCCTAGTATGCAAAGCATGAATATGCAGTATACAAGTAAAATTTAAGTAATCGTGAAATTGTATTAAAAGCTGATTTCCTAACCTGCTCTTCTTAAATTTGTGTTGAAAATTTCTAATTACTTATATTGTCTGCGGTGAAAAGTTTGTCACTTCAATATGGGCTTGAACTAAAATCAGGAAGATTTATCATGAGTTTGTTTGTGCTAGCCCATATTTCAGCTAAGACTTATGCATGGAGTCTCTTGTTCAATCTAGCTTTATGCATGAAGTGTTTGTTTCTATGTGGATGGCTACTTCTTTTATGCTCTGGCCTCATCTTCGGATGTCAATCAAATCACAATACGCACACACACATAAAAGGCAAGCAACTTGCTAGTCACTATGTAAAGTAACTTGCTAGTCACTATGTAAAGTATGAAATATGCAATGCAAATTTGTTAGAGCAACCTACCTCATAGTCATAGCTGTGCTGAAGTATTTGAAATATTCTTCCGTCTCTTTGATGACAGGATATCATATATATTCCTGTAACCTCATTTGTTCTGTTTTTTTAGATGTTTACGATAGAATTGTTGAGAAAGGGAAGAAACCTGGTTTCCTTCAGTTGCTGGCTACACAGACTGTTAGTGCTGTTTGGCATGTGAGTATTATATGATGATCCTTTCACCATCTTAGAAATAAATGAAGATCTTTTTTGTCTATTTTACTTTTGAGCTGTTCTTCTCTACTTCAGCTTTCTCTTTGATTTTCTTGGATAATTACAAAGATGGTTCTTCATGTATTGTTGTTCCCTCATATGATATTATTTAAACCTGACTACTAGTGCTGTTTGGTGTGAGTTTAATGGTTTCTAAGCGTTGATTTCATTTCCCTGTTCACTGAAATTTTGTTCTTTGCATCATTTTTCAACTAAACAAAGTAGTTGATGAGAACTTTTCTAATCTACTTTTTCTTTTTAATTTTCTTGACATCGTGACTATGTGGGTGTACATGTAATTAATTATTTTTCTTGCATAATGAGTATTAGATTCTTATAGTCTCTTTAAGCTGTGATGTTCAACTCATGAGGCTTCTATTTCTTTGCTTAAGGCTGATAGTAAAAATAATTTATGATTTATTAAACTGTGCCTATTTCGACATAGTTAACAACTTCCAAGGGGGTAATCTCAAATTTATGAAAGGATTTGAGAGGCTTATTTCAAATAATCAATTAAAGGACCTATATCTAGAAAAACCTTAATATCCGAGTAGCATAATTGCCAAATCAAAATCTAGGTGGAACCTTCTCTGCATCCATCCAATATTGGTCATGATTGTCTCTACGTTTATTAAGAAAAATGATACTATTTTTTGTTTTGTCATGTAGCTTTTGCTGCAGAAACTATTAGTTACTTTGGTTAAACATATCTCGGTCATAGTGTGGTTTGATTTAGATAAACATATATCAGCCATAGTGTTGACAAAACACTGTTCAAACTTGGGAGGGTATTTGTTACTATTATAACCCTCCCACCTTTTGCTGATAACCTATTGCTAGTCGTATTCTAATTATTTTATTCATTTGATGTAGCTAGGTGTACGATTACTATTTGGTTCTTGCTTTTTTTTTTTTCTGCCTTACATTCTATATCTAGTTGTAGTTGGAATCACTAAATGTTTAGGTTGCTTTTGGTTTATTATGTCGATGATTAATGTGACTAACGTTTTTTTCTTCTACAATACAACAGGGGTTATATCCTGGATACATCATATTTTTTGTTCAGTCAGCTTTGATGATTGCTGGATCGAAAGGTATTCCATACATAGGTTTATCATGTATTCATATCATATGAAGTTTGCTGTGTTTCTGGATTAGGTCTACTTATCTTTCGTGATCAACATTTGTATCCTCTTCGTTTTTGCCTTAACAGTGATCTATAGATGGCGGCAAGCTGTTTCGCCAAAGAATTCTTTGCTCAGAATGCTGCTGACGTTTACCAACTTTGCCTATACCATTCTGGTTCTGAATTACTCCTGCGTTGGTTTCCTGGTCAGTACTCTGGTTTGATTTTATATTTTCTAATCTGCCAAAGTAACAACTATTTCAAAATCATCTCACCTTTTATTTTGTTCTTTAATTTATTTTTTATAAATATTTCATGGATTGTAACATCATTTTTGAATTGCTTTATGAATGGTGTGTTAATCAATTGATTATAGGTTATCTTAAACAATTCCAACTAAAAAGAGAGTTATTCTTGCACTCATTTAGCTATATATCCCATTAGATAGTATGGAATATTTTCTTGTACATGTGACATCAAATATGAAACTGTTTTTTTTTCTCTCTCGTTCTTAATTTCTTGTAGCTTACTCTCTTATTTGTTTATGTTTCTTATTATCTGAAGGTACTGAGCATGAAGGAAACGTTGGCCTCCTACCAAAGCGTGTATTTTGTTGGGACAATTCTTCCTATCATAGTCATTCTACTGGGTTATGTTATCAAACCAGCAAGACCTGTCAGGCCAAAAGTCCAGAAAAGTCAATAGGAGGATTCCAGAAAAGTCAATAGGAGGATTTCAGAAAAGTCAATAGGAGGAGCATATGCATCCTTTCCAAACTGCTGGTAGAAAGATGCCAAGGAATATGGTCGCGTCGTATTATGGTTATCTAATTGTTAATGTGAACATATCCTCCATTTAATTCAGTTGTGCATTCTTTCTTATGTTCTACTGCTACCTTGTTTCCTTTTTTTTTTGCTGTCATGTAGTAATGTACAATTAAAGCCGAGGTATTTGTTTATATTTCAAATTCTTATTATCTCAAAAATCTTGATGTTGGGAATGATATTGGTCTCTTTGAGGTTATCTCAAAAATATATGAGCTTACATTACTGGAAGAAGTTGGTACAACAAAAAGGCCTATCTGGTATAAGGGTGGATATCCAGCAAAACCTGTGCATGTTCCTTCCCAGGTATTTGAGTTGCATGGAGACATTGCTGAAACAGAAACTCTTGGTTCATATTTCTTCATTACTGATGCAAAGTAGTTCAAATTCTGGTTTTTGTTTGAGTTAATTGACAATTTATTAGTTGTCAAAACGCAGAAAGATCATAGTTCATTATGACAGCACATAATTGAATTTAGACATCCATTCTTTTGTTATATTTCCATGGTATTCGACTTTTCACATCTGGATATGATGCCATTACATTGAGTCATTTCCTGGGTGACAATTGCAATAGCTGTGGGTCTCCAAGACCAAGTTATACTTGTTATTATTCTTTGCAACTTAGCATGCAGATATTATGAAATAATCCTGAGTTTTTAGTTGATAGAACACGGGACGAAGAATGTTTCCATTGTATGGGCACGCACATTGATGGTTGCTACTGAAAAAGTGCATTTTTTTAAACTTATTCCAGCTGAAATCATCTTTCATGACAGATGAATTGGTTGTATGTTTATGTTAGTAGAAAGTTCAATAATAATTGAGGTAAGGAGCAGGACTTCTGGGATTAGAGATTTTTTTTGCTTTCTGGTAACTCCTATTACTTTTTTGCTTGTTCTTGTGCGAGAAAGAAGTGAATGTGACTTCCTCCTGTGATGTTGATACTTACTTTCCTATATAACCTTCTGAATGTGTAAAAGAGAGAGAACCTTCTGAATGTGTAAAAGAGGAAGCCTGAACATGAGGTGCATTCTTGTTGCTGCAGACGAGATTCTAGAAACTATCGACTCTTAGAGATAATTAAAGGATCTAGATTGAGATCTCCATAATCTCAGTTAATATTTCGAAATCCTCTGGCAAATGGATTCACAAGTACTTGTACCAGGTGTATATTTTGTTGTTGCTTAGCTAATTGGTGGCTATCGTCACTCTAGATCTCATGGGATCCATGTTCTATTAGGCAATTGTTACTTTGGGAGAAAAGTTGGATATCTTGACAAGATCAACCAAGATCTTGGGACAACCGATGCATGGAGCGGCTGCTGGTTCTACCCAGGGAAGCCAGGTAAAGAGAAGAATAGTTATCCATGGATTTTTATCAATGCTCTCATGTTTTGCAGTTTTCTGTACAGGCACGAAGATCGAAGTCCTAAATACAGAAAGGTAAGGTAACAAACAATTCATGGTTTTCATAGCAGATAATCCATACATAACTGAATTGAGTGAAGATTGCCAAAGAGCTTTTTAGTTGCTTTCTAATTGTTTTGTCTTTCGTGTCCAGGTGATTTTTATTTTTAAGGACAGAGCAAGATGATGATTAAAGAATGAAGTGCTCTCGACGGAATCAGGTTCCCATAATTGTCCACAGATATTTCCAGCTACGGTAAGCAGTGACACCGACACGCAGATCTGCTGTCGTCTGAACTCTATTTTCGTCCATCGAATTTCTAAAGTGATCTTTCTTTATGCACAGAGTGGGGAAGAAGGTTCCCCGGCAAAAT
This sequence comes from Iris pallida, assembly GCA_029216955.1. Classification (NCBI taxonomy): domain Eukaryota; kingdom Viridiplantae; phylum Streptophyta; class Magnoliopsida; order Asparagales; family Iridaceae; genus Iris; species Iris pallida. Next base: position 5,172,724 of record JANAVB010020999.1, read on the forward strand.
ACTAATGGAACCTGAGGAGAATCTCATGGACACACCATGTGTGAAAGTGTTTGCATCTGAATGATTTGTTCTCCAGAAAAGTTGGTTGGGCAATTAAGCTGCACCACCAGATACCAGACACTACAGGTCTCTTATTTAACACCAATGTTGTTACTTCCACATAAATGTTTTTGGAACCCAGAACCATGTGCAGCTTGCTCCTTGGTACACCTCTCTCTACATATTGTTCATTAAATAGAGACTGACAACATTTAAATGCCTTCATTTTAGTAGTAACACATGGAGAAGTTGTTTATACGGTGGACTAGCTTGTCAATGGTGTATTTCTGTATGGCGTATGCTAAGGAATAATACAACTGCGACTTCTATTTTTCTCTTGCACATTGTGGTGTGGTGGTGGTGATTATGATTTTTTTTAAGCCTAATAAGAATGTGATACTCTTGGACCACAGGATATGGAGATCCATAGACAGCATGCTGGAAGATTGCCACTTTTAAAGAAACTATTTTGTAAAGGTAAATAAAGACTGGCTCCTTATTTATCGCATATTATGCTTGCTTTAAATTTGGATTCCATATAGCATATTATTGTATATCTTAGATATTCTAGACTTCTTATGGTTTATGGAACTTGGAAGGTGCTCCTGAGTTTAAAGTGCATAGTCAAAAGGTAGGTCTATTTATCTGCCAACTGCATCTAGGGTTCAAGGTATTCAGTGGGCCTGACACTGGCCGACCCGTACCAGGCTTTGATTGAAATACCCAAATCCAGTCCGGACCCACGACCTGAGTAGAAGCGGTCTGTGCTGGACCGAGCTAGGTCTGGACCGGGTTCACGCCGGCCCGCGGGTCGTTCTAAGGAATTAAAATTTGATTTTTTTTATACATGTATAGTTTATATATATATATATATATATATATATATATATATATATATAACAAAACAGTCTTGGATTTAGCAACGGAAGATAAGAGGATAAAGAAGGGCCTGATTAAAATCGATAGGAGTATTTCCCACAGAACATGAATTATCGTGATTAAAATAAAGTGGTCTTTTACGACAAATGTATGGGTCTTCTAAACAAATGCTACAGTAAGTGGTCTTTTCCGACAGAGCATTTCCGACAGAACATGAATTATGGTGATTAAAATAAAATGGTCTTTTACGACAAGTGTATGGTCGAACCCGAATGACCCTTGCGGTCAACGGGGAGATGCTTAAAAGTTCTGGGTGGTGGAAGATCAGTGGTCCAGTGGATATATATATATATATATATATATATATATATATATATATATATATATATATATATATATGTGTGTGTGTGTGTGGTTTTTACTGCACTGGCAACCTGGTCGGGCCTTCAAGTAGCCCGAGCCAGGCTCGAGCTTTGACTGAACTTGGGTCGGCCCATCACTGGTTTGACCCGATCGGGCTCTAGCTGGTTTTTGGGCTGCCCGACCCACATAACACCTTGATCTAGCTAAGGTTTATGGCATTGACCCTCTCATGATTGTAGAGCTACCTTAGTTAGAAAAATTTGACACAAATGTAGAGAAATGGTGTATAGTCGGCACCCAACCATAAAAAAATGTCTATTTTTTTATGAAGTTTTCTTATACTCCATAGAGAGCCCATTAGCATGTTCTTCCTCTTGTTCTTGTTTACTTGGATTCTTTTTTATTTGAACATTGCTAATCATGTGTTAGTTTACTAGTGCGAGTCCATGGAGCCAAGGTGTCAAGCAAGCCGACCTTGGATGGAAACTATGCTAGGAATCAATATATTAGTGTTACCAATAATATTATATTCTACTCTTTAGTTGCTCATTTACTTTTGTAAGCTGGAGAAACATACCCATACAATAATATAGGATAGCCATTGATGGGAATATGATTGGAAACAATTCAAATGAACCCATTGGTGCTACTTGGAATATCCCAACAGCCAATAAATCTAATACTGTATCCACTAGTTGCAACTTGCAACGATACTGGTGATATTTGGCAATCACGAGAACAATATGTGGTTGAAAGTATCATCAAAGTTTTTCCAAAATAATATGTGGTTTTTTCTTCTCAAAAGTTTATTGACTTTCGGACTGGTTTTCTTCTCAATACTGTTCCTACTCCCATTTTAGGTACGAGTGTCTTCTTGGTGTCCTTGGTACCCCTGCAAATCGAACCCGTGACATATTGGTTGGCTAGGTACAGAATTGACATCGACTAGCTGTATCCAACAATATAGATCTAACAAATTCGACAAAAGTTTGCTAGGAAGTCTCAATCTACAGACCTATTAGGCCCCCTTAATTAAGTCATGTATCCCTTTTCCATATTAGTAATATAGACGGAGGTTAAAACTTTTGGGATCTTACGGTTTTTTAGTTCTGTCCGATCACACAATTTGTACATGCTAAAAAAAACAGCCCTACATTTCTCCTAGTCAGGGCCGGCCCGGAGGGTTGGTTGTCCTATCCTGGAGCTAATTTTGGTTGTCCCTTGATCCTTATTGTCAGCTGGTCCTGGTGGTCATCCGTGATCCTGATCTTTGGTATGATCATACTGAGCCTAGAGGGTTGTCCTAGCAAAGGAAGGTTGTCCAAGTCCCAAAGCTTGTCCGGCTTATCCCAGGGCCGGCCCTGCTCCTAGTCGGCTACAAACTCCCAATCACCCTCACTCTCAACCCCAGATAATAATTGATGAATTAATCTTAATACAGTCAACTAACTATATAAACAACAAGAAGAAAGGATAATGAGAAGCGTATGAAAATTTGCTAATGATGCAAACTCAACATCCTTGCAAATGCCACAAACTACCAACTCTTTTTTCTTATACTGCATCATCCAATTTGACACACAATTGACCACCACTTACAAACATGATATCATTGATCATGAATTGATTTATTTTGCTGCCCATCCTGAACTGAAAGTAAATATTCACACAGAAAGGAAAGAAAAAAAAAGGGGGAAAAAATATGTCTGCAAAATAGGACTCTTAGAGAGCAACCAAACGCAATAATCTCAAGCTTTTATATGCACTCATAACAGCCCCCAATCAAACCTTGGGGTGGGAGTGGTGGAGGCGGTGGTTGCGGTCGACGCCGCACTCGAGGTCGACGGCCCGAACAGGGAATCGAACACCTCCCAGTCCGTCGTAACAACAGCCGATGACTGAGGAGGAGGAGGAGGAGGAGGAGGCTGCGGCTGCTGCACATGCACCAATGTCGTTGCTGTCTTGGCATTCTTGACTTTGAGCTCGTCGAGCGTCTCGACGTACTTCTGTACTCTCTTCACCTGTATTTGATTCGGGAGATATCGATCAATTTTTGAGACATTTTAAAGAACGATGATGACGAGCTAAGTACAAAATTCGACGAATCTACCTGCTTCGCCCTCTGAAGGTTGGCATCGCCTTCTGCGGCGATGCCGTCGAGCCTGAGCAGCAGATTCATCAGCTGCTCAGTCAGGTCCAGTATATCCTTATCGGCTACTTTCTTTCCTTTAGACACAATTGTATCTAGAGCTGACACCTACAAAAATAAGTAAATTTTTCAGTAGCAGTTGGGAATTTATACGGCAGCCCGTACAGTACATAGATACCTTGACGGAGATCCTATCGACCTCGGAGCCGACGGTCGAGACGGACTTGGCCGCCTTCTCCGCCCTGGCGGCCCTCCGCATCTCCAGCACGCGCCTGGCGTGCGCGACGGGGTCCGCGGACAGGGCCAGCTTGGACCTGTCCTTGACCCCGGCCGTGTCGAGGTACTCCCTGGAGTCCCTCTCCCTGTCCTTGAACACAATCTTCTGGTCCTGCTGGTGCAGCCCCGTCCGCTCCGCCAGCAGTTTCTTAAGCTCTCCTGCAACAATAATTCATGTGAGATGCAATATTGTATTTTGTATTTTGTATTTTATAATTTCTTTACCGAAGGACGCCTGCGAGCTGAGGTAGATCTCGTGGTAGACGGACTCGTACTTGACCTTGACTCTGATCGTGGGCACCGGCGCCGCCGCTGCCGCGACGGCTGGCTCGGCGTCGGGGTCACGTTTCTGGACGAGCATGCCGCCAGGCCTCACCTCCCACACCTCTTCTTCGACGACGCTCTTTGCCAATTTTGCTACACTTTCTTTAGTCGTCATCCACCGCGACTTTGTCATCGTTCTCTCTCTCTCTCTTCCCTTTCCGAGAGGCGAATTCACAAAGATCTATAGATGCAATGGCATTATATATATGTGATGGGCTCAGGAGGGAATTAGGAAGAACCAAGGAAATGGAAGGGCGAAGAGGAGTGTATATATAATGAGTAAATAAAAAATTAGATATATAATAGTGAATGAGTACAAAAATGGAGAAAATGAGAGAAAAATATGTGCTACCAAACTCTGTCGACAGGAGAGACCAAAGCTTTCTATAAGCTACGAAGAGACTTTCCTTTCTATTGAGCGAGCCTACCATTTTGTTTTTTTTTTTTTTTTGCCTTAGCATATTTATTTTCGACCATTTTTTCATCAGGAAAGGAGGACCAAAATGGTAGCAAATAAATATATAAGACAATGTCTAAAATAAAATGGTAGATCCAAGAAGGAATTATTATTAGTGGTAACTCACTGACGGGACAGCTAGGTGTTTTTTGTTTATGCTTTTTTTTTTTTTTTTTTTCTTTCTCTTGTTAGATGTATATATTTGCATGTGTTTTTTTTTTTAAATGTATACTTTTATTGACAAATTTATTTGAAATAGCATAAAATATTTTGAAGTAAATTTATTTTTGATATGATAACATTTATTGTAATTGAAAGTATGTAACTATTAGTGGTCAATAACTATGTTAGTTGAAAGGTGTGTAAGTTACATGTTTATCTTTAGTTAATTTAAAAAATTGATATATGTATATATAAGATTGGAGAATGCATTTTTGTAACATGAAAGTTCTACGGTGAAGTCTATAATTTTTTATATTAATATAAGACTAGAGGTCGTGCACATATATTACAGGTGTTGTGTTTTTTTTTAAATGTATACTGCATGAAAATCTATTTTAAAATGGGTAATGCTATTAGGACACACTTTTTTTGACACCTTCAAAGTCACACTGATGTGACAGTACATTATTGGATGTCAATATTACCTTCCTTTAAGACTTCTCTTAACATCCAATAATGTAATGTCACATAAGGCCTCTTTGGTTCGCGGAATGGAAGGAAAAAGAAATCAATTCTTTGTCATTTCCTTTCCTTTGGAAATTTTAATTTCCATTGATTTTCATTTCCGAAGTTTGGAAATGCCAAGGAATTTGGAAAGAAAGTGAAACTTCAATGTGGGAAAGTGATTCTTACTTGGATGGATGGAATTACTTTTTCTAATTTTTCTTTCGTTGGAAATCATTTTCCTTTCCTTTCAATTCATGGCACCAAACATAGGAAAGTAATCACTTTCCTTTTCCAACCCGAAAATTCGTGAATCAAAGAGGCCTAAAAGTGTGTCAAAAAAAGTGTTCCGATAGCATTATTGTTTTACAATAATATAGAATATTTTAAATTAAATTTATTTTGACATTGCGAACATTTATTATAGTTGAACGCGTGGGTTATAGTGTATGTTAGTGATGAGATGCGTAATTTATATGTTTAGTCCTGATTAATTTAAGAATTTTTCATATATGCAAGGAGAATCTAGGGTGAAGGCTATTTTTTTTTATATATAAGAAGAAGAATATTACTAGTATTAGTAGTTAATAGTAGTAGAGCTTTATTTCTTATATTATTAATATTGAGGATTGTACGCACAATATTTCGCAATACATAAAGATTTTGGAAATATGGGTTGAACATTTAAGAATATTCCCTCCCTCCATAATTTGACTCCTATTGTGTTTACCTGTGTTTGCCTATGGTATGACTTTGTTAGGATAACTTCACACAGCGTGACCTGTAAGATGTTGGAGTTGGAGTTGTGACCTCCCAACCTTGGGTCCAGAGAAGAGTCCAAGAGTAATAAAAAAATATATAAAAAATTGTTGTAGCAATAAAAAATATAAAATGTCTAGAACGAAATATGTTTGATAAATTTTGGGGAGAGAGAAAGGTTTCATCGGATGGTGGCGACGATCTGGTAGAAATTGTGCATGGTTCGATTTTGTTGGTTTGGTTTGATTTTCTTTAGTTTTGGATTTTTTTTGGTTGGTTTTATTGCTTTTTTGTTGGTTGTTTTTTTTATTTATTGTTAATTGGTTACTTGTTAGGTTTTTTTTTTTTTTTTTTCCAGTAGTTGGTTCTAAGTTGGTTTGAAAGTTGTAGTTTGTTGATTTGTTTGTTGTTAGAATTAGGTAATAGAAAATTGCTCATAGAGATGTTATATTTGAAAAATTAGCGTGAACGAAAATATTTTGGAATAATTGTTTAAAATGAACAATACGATTTCTGCTAGTGCCTAGCAAAATTTGACATTGTAGTGGGGTCTTGTTAGTTTTGGATTTCTTTTGGTTTATTATTGGTTGGTTGTTTGGGTTTTGTTATAGGTTTATTTATGAGGGTGAAGATAGTTGGTTTTTGTTGATTTATGTTGGATTGATTTTTTTTTAGTTGAGGCTAACGACTAGTTTCTAACTGTTTATTCTAACATTCTTTTCTAACGTTCATTTTGACTGTTTCCTCTAACGTTTAATTCCAACGTCCATATGCACACCTCTATAAATTCAAGATTGTATTGCTTGTAACACAATATCACCAACATCTTTTTCTAAATAAAACAAAACAAACAAACAAAAAATAAACAAAATAAAAATTAAAAAACAAACAGAAAAACCAAATAAAACCACCAAAAAATTTAAAAAAAAAAAAACCAAAATCGACCATGCTCAATTTCTATCAACCGTCTAACGAAATTGAGCATGTCCAATTTGTCAAAAACAAACTTTTCTTTCCCAAAATTTTAAATCATCTTTCTTTTCAACCAATTTTCTATATTTTTCTATAGTTACCACAAATTTTCTGTAAAAAAATAACTCCGACTAGGACCATTCAAGAGTCGAGACTCTCGAGAGTAAAAAAAAAAAAAAAAAAATTCCGACGAGGACAATTCAAACTTTCGGTTGCTTGTATGTGCGCAAGAAAAGTTGCTTCAACTATGTATCATTAAATGAAGAGCTTTTATTTGGGAATCTCATATTACACTTTTCTTCACATGAATGTTATAACTGTGGATATTTCTTTTCTACAAATCATGCGAATATTAATTGTATGCTGACCGGTGAAATATTAAATTCTTATCTAACTATTTCCTATCTAAAGTAAGTATTAATCAAGTACACTGGTGTCGAGCACACGTTAGAATCTAAAAATATTCATATCAGTAAAAATAACTATCATAATTTAAATATAAATCATCAAATTCATAGTTTATTGTAATTGATCTAAACCGCAGTTTCAAATTCACGATTTAAAATCTAATAAAATTTATCTTTCATAATTGAAATATAATATACATATTATTAAACCTAGTTTATAAATCTAATTCTAATCTATCTAAAAATTTAATGTAAGCCAAATTTAATAAGAAGCAAATTTTATAAAAATTAAGAATTTTGATATAATCAAATTTAATTTATCTAACGCATACCACAATCCTACTTAATATAACTATTATTTATATTTAATCTAATCTATTTAATTTAAATTAATGCGAGTTGGATAAATTTTATTATTTAACTTAATCTAAAGCAAAACAAAAAAAATAGATTTAAAATTTAGGCTTAATTGCAACTTGATGTCCTTAACTATTTCAGTTTTTAAATTTGATACCCTTTAACTTTTTTTGGTAACAATTTGATACCCTGAAAAAATTATGACAAATATCAGCGTTTAAAATTTTAAATTATTCCTCCTCCTCCAGCCCGCCCCGCCCCGTTACCTACCCCCCCACCCCCCTTTCACATCCACCCCCGCTCCTCCCACCCACACCCGTACCCCCTCCCCCCAACGATGCACCACCGCCCCCCCCCCCCCCCCCCCCCCAACTCTTCGCGATGCCTTCGCCGCCGGCTGTGCGCTTCCGGAGAGAGAGAGAGAGATGGGGTAGGGGGCGGGGCGTGGTGCAGTTGGGGAGGGGGGAAGCGGGGGAGGGGCAGCGCAGGGTGGGGACAGCCAGAGAGAGAGGAGGAGGGGGAGGGGTTGGGAAGGCACGAATAATTTCGTGTTTTTAAAATTTTTTGTATAAATTTAAAAATATTAAATAGTTGATGGTATCAAATTGTCGAGTAAAAAATTTAGGTGTCCATTGAAAATTTTGAATAGTTGAGAGGATCAATTGCAATTAAGCCAATTCTAATTTATAACTTAAATATAATTTTATTTTATTTCAAAATTGGTAGTGCTAATCATAGCAACTACCACAATATAAAGGAGAGAGAGAAGATGGATAGCACGTTATTCTTCCGTAGCACAAAAAGTCACTCTTCTGTTTGCTAGTATTACAACTTACAAGTTGGAACGGCTGAATTATTTATTGAAAGTGTATATTTTTTAAAATTTTATTGGAAGGTATATATATATATATATATATATATATATATATATATATATATCATATATATATATATATATATCGTTAACAAATTTATTTTTCTTCGAAGAGGTCTTAGATTGTTCAGTTTTGACTAAAATTGCAATTGGAAGAAAACAGAGAAAGAGGAGGAATAGAGTTACTTTTGATTTCTCGGAGGTGTTGTCCCTAACAAGTGGCATGATATCCCATAATAATTTCATAACTTAAGAGTTATGTCCCTTGACATATGACATTCCTTACCACTCATCTTGTTCATGGAATATGGAATTAAAGGTTTTTTCTAAGGACATCACATTTTATTTGGGGGCAGTCCTTACTTGGGGACAGCCTTACTTGGAGCAGTCCAGAAGGAAATTTTTTGCTAGGGACTGTCCACAATTTTGGAAGCAGCCCAAAAAATTAGGACAGAGGGAGGGGGGCGAGCAGTAATAGCGCAGCAGGGCGGCGGAGACGAGGGTGGCGAGCGCACGAGTAAAGCTGAGGTCGGACGGCGCAGGGTGGCACCCCTCGCTGACTGCGGACTTCGAATCGGTGAGGATGGGGAGGGGGGGGGGGGGGGGGTGTTGGTGGCCATCGATGGAGGAGGGGGAGAGCAGGGAGGGGTGGTGGGCGGTCGACGTGGCTTGGTGCCTGGCCGGAGCGGAGGGAGGAGGAGGAGGGGTGGAACGTGTACAGTTGGGTGTCTTCGTCGATGCGGACTGCAGCTAAGTTGGCATCTTTCTTTATATCAGACTGTCAACAAGTTTGCAGTCCTAAGTTGACAGTCCTCCTTTATGTTAGGACTGCCAACAAGTTGACAGTCCTCCTTTATGTGAGGACTGAACTTGCTGGCAGTCCTAGGACTGTCACTAAGTTGGCAGCCCCACTTGCTGGAAGAAAATTGGGTTAGCCCTAAGTAAAAAAATGGGTGACAAACTTGATTTTTTTGAACATTTTTGGGCTATCCCCAAGTAAAAAGTGTGGTGTCCTTAGAAAAAGCTTGAGAAAGGAAGGTGAATACTTTCATGTTTAGGTGCCAAAAAATTGAGAAGGAAGGAAAAGTGATTACCAAGATAAATTATGAAAAAAGAAAGAAAGATAACATTCATCCAAACAAGAAATCACTTTTCCACCTTCAAGTATTCACCTTCCTTTTCAAATTCTTTGGCATTTTCAAAACACCAGAAAGAAAAATAAATGTGAATTGTAATTTCCAAAGGAATATAAATGCCAAGAAGTTGATTTTCTTTCCATTCCTTTCTGCGAACCAAACTAGGTCTACTCTTAGGCCTCGTTTGGTTAGTTGAAAAGGAAATGAAAAAAATCAATTCTTTATGCTCGTTGTTTAAATTTCTAATTATTATTATTAATTTATTATTTTCGTGTTTTAAAGAAGAAAAAACTTAGAAGAAAAAAAATGAATCTTAGAATGGCCTTGGGTGAGTGGGGACCTTTTTTTTTTCTCCCTTATTTTTTAGAAATTAACTTCTTTTTTTCATCAAACATAAAAAATATTGAGATTGTAATTGTATGTAAATTTGGATAGGTACAGTACCCCCCCCCCCCCCCCCCCCCCCCCCCCCCCCCCCCTCATTTTGGAGACAATAAGTTTTTGAGATGCCCGACGATACGCATGGATCTTAGGCACGCTGCATTGTATGTTGTGAGCTCACTGTCCCCCAACCCTACCAAATAAATAGAAGAAATAATATGCCCCCATGGCTCGATCCACTGATCTTCCGCCATACAACAATGATTATATTTCTCTTCAGTAACCCAAGAGTCACTCGAGGTCGATTATAAAACAATCCCACTATATTATATCCGCTTTCAACATCTTTCATTCGCTGGTATCCTAAACGGGTCAAATAATGATTGTATTTTCTTCTATATTTAATTAGATTTTTATACAAGAACAAGTAAAGTCGTACTCATTTAAGATAAATCAAAAATAAGTAGAAATTAGAAATAGAAATTAAAGGTAAAGTATTCTAGACACATGCCAAACGCTGTTTAGAATGATTTTATCCTCCACAAATAGTGTAATAGGTTCATAACGATCTATTCTAGAGATACAACAAAATTCTTGTGATCCGCGACACCGGCAACCAATTGCAAATCCACGACGATTACAGTCTTGCACAAGAAATTGGATGGAGGAAAGGAAATTTTTGGCTCTGGATAGTAATATTTTCTCTTATGTGCGAATATTTTTTTGAGAGAGAAAGATGACAAAACTGAAAATGATCTTTCCAATTCTCATCTAATTAATTTTGTTTCGAGAAAAAATTAAAAAAAATCAAAACTGATTTTAATCTTGATCTTTTGGATCGTGTCCAGTATTCTCATCCTATTAATCCCGTAACGAAAGTACATTAGAATAGTTTTGCAAGACCAGCAACCAATTGAACCAAATTTAATAAGAAGATGAAAAATCGAAATTGATCATTAACCTGATCTTCTTGATTGGAAACCAGCAACCAATCGAACCAAATTAAAATAATAACCGATTGAACCAACTTTAAAAGAATAAAAAATCGTAATTGATCCTTAATTACCTTGATCTTATAGATCCGAAAACCAACAACCAATCGAACCAAATTAAATAATAATAATAATAAGAGTAAGAAAATCACTATTTTACCATTGGTCCAATAAGTGGCACGCAGTAACAAAGATATTAATGTGGGTTGTATTCTCTTTTAGGTATATGGACCCAATTCATATTGCATCTCATGGAAATCCGATTCGGGTCACACCTCGCACCTAACAATTAAATCTCACGCGGCACACCTGTACACAAATTGGATGGTGTTTGTCCATTTTCCTCAAATTCACTTATTCAATAAAGTGAAATTAGCACTTAAACAAAAAAGTGTGTTGTCTCCTATACGAAGTGTCCAAAATTCATTAGAGAAATATTTTGTAACCATAGGGCCGAGGACCGTAAAGCTTTATTTCGGTATCTAAGAAAAGTCTGTATTATTTGGGGAAAAAACATTGTGTAGCATATCCTTTTGCAAAACATGTCAAATTGTTAATGGTCTTCTAGCTTGAAACGAAGAGGGAACCAGAACTTTGTTCAGAATGAATACAAAGCAACATTTATATAAATATTTTTATACATTTGCAATTGATAATTCTTTTCTATATATTACTCACTAGGAGATTTGAACATCCACTCGGTACAAAAAAAAGAAGAAGGTATTTTTGTCTCCAAACTTCACTAGGACTACAAAGGGGCCGATTCTAGAGAAATATATTCCAAATGTGACACATAGAGTTTGATTCCAGTCTGGTGATTTTACATTATGAAACCAACCAATGTTAAATAGTTGGATTTTGATTGCAATGTTGAGATTACACTATCTTTTAAGTAGATATTTTTACCTTTTAATCTCAGCCTTGTAATCCAAGTCTAACGGTTGTAGCATAAATTGGTTCCATAATATTAAATCACCCGACTGATTTAGATCATTCATATATATGTGTGGTGTGTGTGTTATAGCTTGATAAATGTTATTAACCAGTCTTCAATCTTTTTTTTAGAGAAAGTATTATTCCACTTCAAATTCAAGTTTTTTATGCATATTACACTCTAGATATGTATGGTTAAATGCAATACTTATTTGCACTTAATATCCTAAAGTTTGCCACCGTGGTGTCTTAGAAATACTATCACCTTTAATACAATGTAATGAATATATAGAAATCTAAAAAAAGAAATAAAAAAAAAGAAAGAAGCAAAGTGACATTTGTTAAGTGGAGGGGGGTGATAGTATATAACATGGTGACAATCATGGAGAGTAGAAGTAGAAGGTGGTGGTTGTAGGATATCAGAACAAAGAACAAAAATTAGTCAAATTATTATTTTAAAACAATATCATTTGAGCTTATGTAATTAAAATCAGAGTATTCTTATTTTCTACATCCTCAAAGGAAATCGAAATTTATATAATTTTGTAAAAAAATCGAGAAGAAGAAAGAAAAAGAGAGAGAGAGAGGGTAACTAGCATTTAGATTCTGGATTTTATAAACTTAGAGTTTAAGTCATTACAGCTTCATTTGAAAAGTTTGAAATCTGAATTTTTATTTTACTTTTTTTTTTTTTACTTATATCCTCTTTTTGGTAACTATTAGTTGTTTGCCCTTATTCATGTTAAGGTATAATTGAAACAAAAAATAATAAAAATAAAAATTTAGAATCTAAATTTTTAATTTGATAGGTTAGGATTAAACTTCAAGCTGATATAAAATTTAGGATCTAAATGTAATTAATCACACCAACAAAAAAAAAAAACAATGAAATAACATTAAAAAAAAAGGGGACCCACGACAGTCCCATCCCACCGACAGTCAAAGGAATTTGTGGACGTGGAGTATCGCAGCCGTCCATCCATTGGATGTTAAGAGCGGGAAAGGGAAGAGACGGTGTAACTAGGGAGTGGTGTGTATCGGTAGGGGAAGGATCATTGTCCGAATGGACTATTACCAACTACCACACTTTACATTATTAGCTCATTTTGTTAACATCATATATATTTTTAAGTTAAGGACTTCAAGTTTATCTATTTTCAAAAAAATTAATAATTATAAATAATTAAAAATTAGGTATCATAACTCATGATAGAGAGAGAGAAAGGTGGTCTTTCTAAATCATGCACCGACTTGTTTGTTTTTGTGTGTGACAAACAACCTAACTAAACCATCTATCTCCTACAAGAGATTACAATTTAAGAGACGTATGTTAGTAATATAAAATAAGATAATTGATAGTCCCTATCAAATGACAATGAGTGCGGCACAAATTTTTTTTCTTTGCAAACGATCAATTTTTTAAACTATTCATCAAAAATGATAAGGGACCACATAAATCTAGTTTTTTTTAATATATAGATTCTTAGATTTCAATGTTTAATTCATGTCTTTTAAAAAGTTTATAGTAAATAGTCCCATTGGAAATATTCTGAAATTTTAAACTCCATCTGTAGATATTCAAAATTTTAGAATCAAAACTTTTAATTTGGGACAACAAATTACTGTCAAATTTGTCAGTCTGGATATGCACATGACTTTTAAATTTGACAGTCATGGATATGCATATGACTAGGGGTGAGCAAATACGACCGATAACCGAAAAACCGACCGAATACCGATTAAAATATTCCGAAAAATCGAACCGAAATTATGTACGATACCGAATTGCCGAACCGACTAAAAACGGTATAATGGTAATGATAACGGTTTTGAGTGTAATACCATACCGAAAATACCGAACCGATTCATATATATATATATATATATATATATATATATATATATATATAATATATGTTGTGTGTGTGTGTGTGTGTGTGTGTGTATACACATAGTATATACCACACACCACACACCCACACACACACACATATATTATATATATATTATATATATATAAATATATATATATATATATATATATATATATATATTATATATATCAGAAAATTTACTGTACCGATAATAATTTAATTAATATTGTTTAGACGATAGAAGTTTTGAAATTTTGTAAAACAATACAATCCGACAGTCTGTCTGTCGAAATTGAGCATGCTCAATTTCGACAGACAGTATGTCGAAAAATGAGCATTAGCTCAATTTCCGACATACCATTTGGCTGAAATCAAAGGGAATTGATAAAGTAACGTTTTGGGTGGGTTGGGGTTGAAAGAAAGGGGTTGGGTGGGTGAGTGGGTTGGTTTGGTTTTTTTTTTTTTTTTTTTTTTTATGGTTTAATTGAATATGATGGTGGGTGGGTTGGGTTACTTGAGTGTGGTTTTTAAGGTTTGGTTTTTTGGTTGGGTTGAGGGGGTTATTTTTTGTTGGATTTGTAACGTTACATTTGCAACGTTAGGATTCTAACGTTACAATTCCAACGTTCTAATTCCAACGGCTATATATCATATAGTATCAAACCACTTCATAACAATTTCTCATTCACTTCACAGCACTCACTTCACAGCACCTC